>VXBQ01003003.1:26403-59716 GCA_013400175.1 Phainopepla nitens
CAATTTTGTTCAGTTCAGAAGAAGGTGCTCAGTACCAGTTAGTGCCATGTGCTGTAACTATGCTGCAGAGACTGTGCTGCTCTCAAACCTGGCTTGCTTTCTTGACCTTCCTTAGGTCAATCTCTACTGCTCTTTGGGCTGCTCTTGTCCGATACAGAAAGTGCAAGCCGTCCTAGGAGATCCCAGAATCTCCTCAACCCTGTTAAATTGCTTCTATCACTAGGCTGCTCTCACTTTCTACTTGCTTTTTTTATGGGAATAGTAGCCTTTGGCAGAGGAGGGAAGGAAGGGAGGTTTAACAAGATCTTTTTGTAGATGTGAGAGGATTCTTGCTGGGAACTGAGACCTTAGGTCCTACAGATTGTACCTCATGGTCTGGAGCAATGTCTCATCCTTTAATTGACCCAGCAGCTGAGTACTTTCCAAGTCTATATACAGGTTAAAAGATGCCAAAGCAAAGCACAAGATAATGGGTTTAGTCATCAAGGAACTGAAACAAATGAATTTTCAGGTCCCTTTGGAAGTGACAGGTTTTTTTTCTGAGGCTTTAGCACTTACACTATCAATTTAGGCTGTCTAAATTCACTGCAGTGTGTCTGCTTGTGCAGCTCTTGATCTGTCCCTGTCAGACAAATCAGCTTGTGGATTGCCCTTCATGATGTCACCACTAACTTGAAGGGAGTGTGACCCAAGCCCTTTGAATTACCTTGTTTTTTAAAGGCTTTACAATGTCTGTTTTGGAGGTGCCTTCCAGAAGCTGAAATCCTCGAGGCTTCATAGTTCTGAGAGAGAAGAATGTATGTAACTACAAATACTAAAACCAACCAAACAAAAAAAAACCCAACAAAACCCAAACCAAAAAACCACGACAAAAAAAACCCAAACAAAACAACAAAAACAAAAAACCCCCAAAACCCATACAAATCCAAGCAAACAAACAAACAAAAAAACCAACGCAACAAAACAAAAAAAAAAAACACAATGCAAAATACTAATTTATAGAAAACACAAAAATGGGGCAAATGTTTTGCTCCAAATTAAGCAATACCTCAGAGTTAAAACTGGGGATATTTCTTCGTGCTAGTACCAGATAAGAAATAAATCAGCCTACATTTGGCCTAGATTTATCAGCAGTAGTTACTGGATAATCAGTTCAAACATTACCCTGTTAGTAAAGAGAAATATTCTCTTCACTCTCTAGTGCATTCTAAGCCAGATATTATTCAGATAACACTTAGCATTTTGCAATACTATTTTGACATGAAAAGCAGATTTTTATTGTTTACCTGCAAACAGGTGCTGCATTCTGTTTCTTTTTTCCAAAAACTGAAGATAATAAATTCTATTTCAGCACAACTGATACAGAACTGACCTTGAAATATTTTCTGTATTTATTTGAGTTGATCTTCTGAATTTTTCACCAGCAGAGTATTTGTTCTAAATAGGACTTCAGGCAGACTTTAAGATTTGAATAATGCCTCTCAGAAGCCTTATTTTCCTGCAGAGAGGGGTTCTTTCTGCATTATTCACAGTGTGTATCACAAGTAAGAATGTGGGTCTCAGCTAAGGAAACAATCTGAAACAGTTAAAATTGTCTACCTGGAAAAGATTCTTGCCGCCATAATATTGTGATTTGCCTTTATAAACTCCATATAATTGTCACAATATCAGCAGAAATTGTCTGCTTAAATAAACACTGAAAAATGGAATGGGTGACTAACACCATACATAAATTTCACCACCTTCTCATCTACATTGGTATATAAATATCTGACTTTCTGCAATGGTATAAAATATATTTTAATCATAATAGAGGATGCTTTTCAGCTGGTTAAAATTTCAGGTTAAGTAACAGGTTATCTTAACATATGGCCAGTAAGTGTCATAATTGCTCTAGCTTAACAATTCTGATGTATGTCTGGCTTAAACCAGAGCACAAAAAGTTTATACAGCAGCCCATTGAACTAGTAAAACATTCGGTAAAAGTGGAGCAGCAGGATGGGTGAGACTCAAGTCTGTTCCTATTTTGTGTGTTGTTAACTAGGCTACCTGTACTGACTGGAAAATTCATTGAACATTAACTTTATTTTCTGCCCTTCCACCTCAACACCAAGTGTGGGCTGTGTGGTAGAGTGAGATGTTGCTTCTTATATTGTCTGTCCTGCGCATTATTTTAGATAAAGTGACTGTTTCTAATGATGGTACTTCTGATAGTTTTTACATTTTATGCGTTTAATATGATTTTGTGGAGTTTGGTTTGGTTAACCTTGAACTGTTGGAGCAAAACAAGTTGCAGCAGTGAGCACTCTACAGAAAATGGTTAATTTGTAGTTTTAGTGTCTTCCCTCACATACAATATCATTACAGTTTGTCTGCTAGGAACTGCATAATGTGCATGCAAGATATGTGCCCTAGTGTTCTGAGCATCTGTAGTTTGTGCTCCAGACAGTCTGATCTCACACCCAGAAGAACAAAATCCACTTTTGCCCCTAGACATGCCTTCCGAGCATGAAAAATCACATATGCAAAGTCATTGAAAATGTGGCATACCTAGATGCACTTTTTGGTTTACTAGTTATTTAGGTAGGTTCAGGTAGCAACATTACTTTTCCCCCTTTTATTTTCTCTTGCACCCAAGATCTATTTACAGGGAAAGCCACCTAAAGCCAGTTTTTCCATAGATGGGACCTTTATCCAGCAAACTCTGCAGCAGCAGAGCTGTACTACCTGACTTTTTGCAAGTGAGCAGTCTGCAGTGGAACTGGTTATTTTAAATGGAAGAGGTGAGCCAGTGCTTCACTGGACTGTGACCAGGACACTTGAAGCATTACAGAACTCAGCCACTGTTCTCTTTGGTTTGATATTTTGTCAAATTCAAAAATGTGTCAACTGTGCAACAGCTTTGTAGTACAATCAAGTTGCTCCATAAGAAGCAACCAACAGCTGTCTTGTATGTTCAAGAGGGTTTTCTGAGGACTGATTGAGATCTTCATGTGGAAACATGCCTAAGTTTCAGATGAGATGTTAAATTAAAAAAAATTTTCACATTCTTTTGACCACTTGTGGTCATCTTAAACATATTATGATTAGCTTGTTTTTAGAAGTGAAGGAAAAAAGTCTTTCTTTCTGAAAGCAAAACTTACTCTCCTTTTTTAAATATATATGCTTGTATAACTGTCTGTGGTATTTTTGATTTGGAAAAATACTATCAGCCAGAATGCCCTGAAGTATTGGGGTCCATTGCTAGCAGAGTGCTTGGAATGCAGTCACCTCTAAATCACAGTGCATGACTCTGTAGGTAGGAAAACCTGAAAACAAATGAAACTTGAAATGAGCCATGCATACTTGTTTTGGAACACCAAGAGAGCAAGGAGGGTTGTTAGTCCTCAAACTGCCTGTTTTTGCAGTCATCTACTTTTATTTTCCCATCATAACTCAAGAAGATTTGAAAAAAACCTAGGAAAAAGCATCTCTGTGCCTAGGAAAACATGCTAAAAGTGAGACAAAAAGCTGGAGAAATTCTTCCAACTCTACTATTCCAAACCTCTTACTTTGCTTAGCTTTCATTCCAGGACAAGTTAATGAATATAGGTAGGGGAGGAGCTAATACTTGTCTCTGATTTACCAAGTAGAAACTTGCAGATAGGTGCTATACTCTTGAGGCTGGCAAATGAGATTGGACTTTTGCAATCTCTTTCTCACATGCTTGCCAAGCTGGACAGCTTCCTACATAACTGCTGCCTTATTTGGAAAAATGCTTAAACTATTTCTTGGAAAGTTGTTGAAGGTCAGGCAGAGGGGTTTTTCTGTGTTTTACAGTATTTGTTATTACATAAGAAGGTTGTGTCCTACTTCTCAAAGAGATCTGGCTAAAGACTACTGATATGATGGAGGCATGCTTCCTGACACAATAGAAATCCTGCTGAAGGCAGTGAAAGGCAGTATTACCTACATGTCCCTGTACCTGCTACACATCCATATTCACACTTAGGAAATAGGCACTCTAGAATTGTCTTTTAAATCTCTCAAATATTTATGCACTGCACAAATTTTGGGGCTCAAAATGAGGTCTCTGATAACACAGCCTTGGAATCATCCTACACTGTGGCAGAGATCCTCAAGAGGTGTCTCCTTTTTAGACACTTCAGAGGCCCTCAAAAGGTGGCAGAAAGTTATGGTAGAGGCTGTGAAGATATAGACACAAGGGAGTAACGAGAGGCTGAGAGTGAAAGCCCAAATGACAACTGGTCAGCAGACACAACAAAGAATAGGAAATATGTATACCAGATGTATAAATCCGTAAAAACACAGAAGAAAACGGGGAAGTGTCAAGACTTATCACAACCCCTAGAAGAACAGGAACACAGAGAAAGGGAAAAAGAATGGGAACCAAAAAAAAGAGAGGAATTGCTCTGTTCTTGTCTTCTTCCACTAAGGACATCACTGCTCTTTAATTACAGCAAGTATCCCTCAACCTAAGTAGATAAGAAGGGCTGCTTTCTGTCTTGCTATTCAGCAAATTTTGCCTGGGCAAAGTGTCCCTACTATCTCACCGTATAACATAAATTTGGCCCCTGTAGAGCCCTGTGAGTGTGTGCATGTGTGTGTACACATGTGCATGTACATGTGTGTGTGTTTTCCCCCTCCAGCCTGCCCACGCAACAAAGTGATTGATCCACAGCACTGAGCCAAACTAAGGCTCAGAGGCAAAAACCCACTTCAATGAATATGAGAATTTCAAACCTCCTCTACACTCCCTCCCACAGCTTCTTTGATCTCCTTTTAAAAATCTCAGACTGTCAAAACATGAGCACATGTATGCATTTATGCACATGAATAGTCCCAGCAAAGGCAAGGGAACAGCGTCCTGCCTACCCTCCCATTGGCACATTTGATGGAAGACAAACCTCTCCTTTCCTCTGCACTTCTATTCTTGCCTTACCTGACCACTGGATTTGTTCTTTGCTGGCTGCTTTCTGTCCCACGCATTTGTATGTTGCATAGAAGAGCGCAGTAACAACCCAGTTAATTATAATTAATTTAATTGCAAGAGAAGTGTGTGATTCAAAGAGCAGTGGTCCTGCTGTACAGAAAAAGAAAAAAATAAAATAAGGAATGAAAAGTTCTAGGGTAGGTATTTGTATTTCTTTTATGTTTTTTTTCTTTTAAGGTTAGAGTTTTTCTGGTTTTTTTCAGCATAGACTTAGATTTCTGGGTGAAGGAGAAACTGTTTACACAACAGTGTCTGGATACTGTGGTGTTCTTACGTTTTGGCAAAATGTCTCCAAATCATCTGAAATGTTAGTTTAAGAGATGCTGAGATTTGGATTGAAAACAGAGAGATAATTAGAAAAGTACTGACTTGAATTTTTTAGTGTTCTGGGGGAAAAAATCCCGAAACCAAGAACCCTCTTTTGTTCACTTTATGGCAGAGAAGGTACTCTGTGCTTGCACACCAACTGCTCTCCTACATCACCACAGTGCCACAGAATTACAGTGCTGCAGTTCTGAGGCTGTCCTAATAATTTGATTTTGTGTTTACCTGTGGTAGAAGTTTAAAGGAGCCTTTGCCTTTCTCTGAACACAGATTGGAAAGGCAGTAGATAAACTGCTTAAAGTTCATGGGCAAAAGCCCAGGTTGCTACATTTACTCCAAATTATGTCCCTGGCAGACTGTAAACATTGATCTTCAATCTAGTGGAACGGTATCATCAGGTATGTGCTTCTCAGCTGGAGGTAGCTCCCCCATCCTCTTAAAATTGTCATTGCTAATAGTGGTGTAGGGGATATGGGAGTGAGCATAAATATGAAGGCAATATGTAGCACAGACACTCAGTTAAAAACAAAAACAAAATTACTTAGGTGCAAATCATCCCCTGGGAAAATTATTGCTTTTTGAAGTATACAGGCCAGGCCCTTTGAATGACACAATCTGATAAATTGTCACACATGCCATATGTAATGGCCTTGCTTCAGAAGCTCCCCAGAGGCAAGTTTTGTGAGACAGACCATTGGAGGACCAGATGAATTTCCGTCTCTCCAGTTCTTCATGAGTTCTCAGCAGACTCAAAATTATTTGCAGATGAGGGTCGAATCTGGCAGTAGCCTCAGAATAAAAGCACTCCCACAAACACAACTAGCAAGAACCTATTATGCTAGCTATAATTGACCTTTGCCATCTCGCACATTTAGTCTGAGATAGCTTTAAACACCAGGCTAATTATATTCCTGTGATGAGCAGCATGCTGAAGTTAAAGAAAAGTCTGTTAGAAATTCAAGACAGATCTACTTCCTCTATACCTTTTGGCATTGAACAAAATGAGGCAAATAATCTATTAATTGCAGAAATTAATATAATATTCACTTTGTCCTTTGCTGTGACTTGGGTCCTCATCATGTGACTTTGGTGCCTCAACATGACAGATCAAAGCCCAGTTGCTGGCAAAACATGAATTTGAGATATTCTAAACAGCTGTTGTCTACAACAGTGTATGAAGTGATCTAAGTTGCAGGTGAAGGAAACCAGTCAGACATTCTTTCAGGCCTTGTCAGTTCACATTTAATTCAAAGAATTGTACTGAACCCTAGTATATTATTACTATCTATTACAAAGGAAATACCAGGTGGAATGTTTCTCTTAAAACCTTATTTTGTATTCCAGACTGTTGGGATAAAATACCTTCAGGCTGTTGGAGTATTCATGAAGATGAACCATATCAGAATTTAGAGAATTCCCTTCATAATTATGCATCACTTTTTTTTTAGCAATTAATTCACATTGCAGAAGAAGCCAGTAAGTTTAGTTTGATGTTAATGTGCAGGTAACTAAATCAGATCTGAGGCCTAATCAGTTGAGTTCCCCATCTCTTAGGGTGCCCAGATGCAGAAGTATTTGACAGCTGTACAAAAGCAGGCTGGTAGGAAGAAATTTTTTCTGCTACTTTAGGTCTTCCCTTTTATCTCCAATAGCAAAAGTAGCTGAACTCCTGAAGTTAAAATTTAAAGAGACACTGTTTGATAGTGGTTCTCTTATCTGCATGAAAGTCACCACTGTAAACCTTTCTAAATTCTTCCTAAAGGCTTCACCTCCGAAAAAGAGTGCATACAAAATGTTCTTTAATAAAATTTAGTAACAGCTGTGTTAATTAAAAAAATGAGGAAAAATACACAGAGTAATCTAAGCACTTCAAAATTCACAAAGTGAGGAAAAGCAACATAAATTGCTGTCATGTAATTTAGAAAACATAAGTAATTCTTCATGTCAAATTTTCCTTAGAGGAAGTTTGCAAAAAAAAACCTCTCTTTATTTTCTTGCTAGTATAAAGAACATCTTTTATTTAATTCCATTGTACAATTATACATTTGAGTGTACAATTTCACATCTATTGACTGTCTAGTTCTGACAGACCCCATAAGCTTACTATGCTGCCAGTCGTTAGGATTAAGCAAGAGTGAGTCCCAGAAACAAATTTTCACTTCTGTATTCAGTACAATGCATAATGAATTATTGCTTTTTAAATGTACATGAAGTACTACAATCCTCCTGATGATAATGATGTTAAGCAGATGATGTGCCAGAGATAATGGCTAGAATACAGGTGTTACAGACACATTTCTGAGGGCAGACTAATGCTAACATGAAATCAAAACTTGCTTTTGGACGGATAATTATGCTGGTGGTTGTGTGTGCCTCGACAAAGCTTGAGGCAGATTGGAGGTTACCAGCTGAGCCCAGAGACAGAGTCCTTAGCCTGTGAAGTGTCATTGTGTGTTAGAAGCAGGTTTGCAGATACCAATCGGCTCCTGCATATCTTCCTCATGGGGAATGCTGCAATAGGCAGCTTGTTCAGCAGTTTATGTCCAGCCTGTGCTACTTGGTAGATTTCAGAAAGGTGAAGGTTATTTCCAATAGCCAAGTAGATTAGACCTCTAGCTTCAGCAGAAGCAGTAGTTTTTATGCATAAATTACATGTGTCTGGATTTTCAGTGTCTGTAAGTTGGTCTAGTACAGGTTTTGGCAGCTGATGGGGACACCTAAGTTGCCCATGGGACCCCTCAGCAGCCTCACAGCAAAAAATTCTACCTGGTGATCCATCCACTGGGGTCATGAACACCCATCCCATGCCAGTGTCCCACTTTCAAGCTACTGCATCACCTCATAAAGCAGAAATAATTATAAATAAATTAAAATCTGGCTTTCTCTAGTCACCTATGTGAGCTGGTGGGAGCAGGGTGGACTAGAGGGCATCTGGAGCAGATGACCTTGTTCTCAATCCAGCACCATGAGCTGCAGTTGGGTCTATGCTCATCTCTCTTGTAAACAGCACCTGGTGGTCCGGGCTGAAGGGTGAAACTGGGAAACTGCCTGCTCTTCTTGGCACCACATCAGTGGGGTGGCTGATTTGAGGGGGCAAACTGGCTTATTATCTAGTAGGTGTTTTAAAATAAACCAATCTCCTTGTTTTTAATTAATTATTTTCTTAATGCAGTGAGATAAAGTGAAAATTTAAAATATTTTTTAAAACAACATAAATACTGTAGGTGGCAGAAGTAACAGAAATTGGATGAAGTGAAACTTCTGTTTCACTCACTGTTTGTCCTCCTCCGCACATTTGCTGTGGTAGGTGCATCATATATTCAATTAAAGCATAGGATCATTAGGCCAGGGGCTACAGTCTGCAACTGCTGCTTCTGCTGGTTATTAGATTACATGCAGCAATGAAACCAGTAGTTTTAGCACAGCCCCATCAGAGTGTGACAGGGAGGCAGTCAAGGTTCAGAGTTTTATGTATTGGTCTGCTTACACCCATGGAAACCAGCGCACTTGGATATACAGTAAATCGTTTAAGTGGGCTACAGAAAGAGAAAGGAAAGGATAAAAATACTGGAAGTATAAAGCACTGAAGTCATTGGGTTTTTAACATGATGTTGAA
This sequence comes from Phainopepla nitens, assembly GCA_013400175.1. Classification (NCBI taxonomy): domain Eukaryota; kingdom Metazoa; phylum Chordata; class Aves; order Passeriformes; family Bombycillidae; genus Phainopepla; species Phainopepla nitens. The sequence continues at coordinate 35,337 of VXBQ01003003.1, forward strand.
TTCCTGATTGAGGTATTGGGAGATTGCTATTGCAACCACCCTGCAAGACCTGGTTTGAGACAACAAAGAGTGAGAGGCGAGGCAGAGTGGGCATCAAAGGCAGCATCTTTTGATCATTTTCACCAGGTCCAGAGGAACAGCACCACCACCCTTAGAACAGCTTTACATGTCTCTGGCCAAGCCTGTCTGGAAAGGTCTTTAAGATCTTCAGCCTTCTTCAGCTGTATGAACTACCTGCATGGTTGTGAGCTTTTTTGAAGCTTGGAAAAATTTGTGCAATTTTCTTTCCACGATGTCCTGCAGCACAGGTCAAGCTGTTAGGAAACCTCTTTCAAACATTAAACCTTACGCTTCCTACTGGGTTTTATGCTCTTTGCATCCTGCCCTGACTCTCGTGGACCAAGAAACAAAACTTTTCATCTGCCCCTTTGAAGCTGTCTTTTTTCTTGCGCTTTCCTCATGTTAAATTAAATTCTATTTCATGCACTCTTGACTTGCTGAGCACATTTTCTAGACCACTGGCTGCTCTCACTGCTCTCTGCTGGGCATCCTCCAGGTTCTCCCCATCTTGCAGGAAGTGCCTTGCCGAAAACCCGATACAGCTGTTCACCTGAGGTTTAGCAAATGCTGGCAGGAGTGGAATGAGTTCTGCACAAGCCCTGTAGGTTAATGCTGCTGTTTGTATAATCCAGTAGAGTGTTATCTTTTCTAGCAACAGCAGCAGATTAACTGCTCCTAGCTACAAATTCATTGTGACCCCCAGATAGTTCTCCACAGAAGTACTTCCCAGAAATTCGGCTGTCTAAGGGCTGGGTGACATTGCTCTCTTCTTGAACAAAGCTTTCTTAAAAAGGAAAAAATACCAGTTTGTCATGAAAATGTCAAGTGTTCCTGGTTTTCACCATTGGCACTGACTGTACTTTTACTTCAGTCCCTGAATTTCAGTTGGATTTCTTCCTCGTTCAATATCCTAGTTGCTGGAAATATTGATTTGGACAGAGATAAGGGCCTAATTCACAACTGTGTTTTTGTAGTAAATGGCTGGGCACTTTCCTGGTATGGTTCTCCTGTTTTGCTGCCACACAAATGTATTTCATCCAGTCTTGGTTTACCTAATTTATTTATAAAACGATCACATCAGCCAATATCAAAAAAATAATGAAAGACAAGATTTATGGCTTCCATTGTTTTTTCAAAAGCCTTTAACCTCATCATAACCTTCCATAAAGGAAATGGGATTGGTTGGATGCAATTTTGTTCTCATCAAATCCTTGCTGACTGCTAAAAAAATAGTTTGTATAATATCACTAGTTTTGCTTCAAACTTTTGGTATTTTGTCTTAAAACCTTTGTGATCAATTAATTTAATTGGCTAAGACCAACTTCTCTTATCTTTCACAGATGAAAGTACAGGCCTATGCACAATACCCCGCAGTGTAGAGAAGGATTTGGAAATTTCTTTTGCAAGGCATTGCTAACTCTAGAGGAAGATGAGACTATCCAAATTATTTTAAGGGGTATATTCCTAGACATAGGATAAAATAATGGCTAAATCCCATACCTTTTGATCAGCAATGACTAGACCCTTATGGCCTTAGCAAGCAACTCACCCAAGCTGAATTACAAAGGCTTAGAAAAACTTGTTTACATTAGTCAGTGTCATTTGAGTTCTGAATATCAACAGTGACTATTGTTAATAAAAGGTATGACAGGATTTTTGGAAAGCCATGGGTAACTTAAACTCAAGAACTTACATCAAGAGTAGACTCAACTAAACAACAAAACCCCAAATGGATACAGTAAACCTGTAAATGTTCCTCACAAGTAAATCAGGAGAAGCAACAATTATTGCTGAGCCCAAATAATGTTGCTGCTAGAGTACGGGAATATAGCTGAGAGAAAGCCTGTGTGTTAGGTACTGTTAGCTATATTGTAGAGTGCTGAAGTGTCAGCAATCAGTCTTTTGAGCTAGTGGAGTAATAATGTTTAGAAAGGAATAATGACAACACCTGCATGTATCTTTCATACTTCCATGCATCAGACCACCATACATTTAGTATTTTAAAGTGACTGGGTTATCCCTGCAGCACTGCTGGGAAGTAAGAAAGTTGTGTTTTATGGAAGAGTTGAGATGAAAATGGGCAAGGAATTGGGGGTAGCTTACACACTTGGAGTGCCAAAAGTACACTCCAACATGGAACACGTAGTTGGTTTCTTTTGTTTTTCTCTTTCTGCTGTTGTTGTTAGTTTTATATTGTTAGTTGTTTTGGGGATTTTTTTAGATCTAACACAGTGACTTGCAGGAGTTGAGGTAAGAAACCAGTGAAAAACCAGTGAACGTGACTAGTTTCCCATATATTTTTTTCATGTCACACTCTGGGCTATTCCTAATGCACACTTTAATCCCTTGATCCCAGGGATTTCTGTATCCTCTCACATTACAAAACCTAATAATCAGTATTATTTCCTCTTATACCTGTAAAAAGAAGCCCGGCATAACTTATTTTTCAAAAGCAGCAGGTATAGCAGGAGCTGTGGTTTAGAAGGACTTAGAGATAGCCTCTCTTTTAAGGACTGCAGCTGTTCCAAGGGGAGCCCTCCTGCTGCTCCAGGGCTTCCTGGAGCAGCAGCAGCTGCCATGCATCCTCCAGGCTCTCCTGCATCCAGCAGCACAGGCGTGCTGGCCCTGGAGAACAGGCTTTTCTGGTGCAGCCATAAACCTTTCTCCCTCGGGGATCTCAGCTCTCATTTTACAACTGCTTGCTTTTATTAGAGTCAATAAGTTTTGTGGGCGCTCAGAGAGCGCTCTGTGGGTTGGTATCAGGTTGGGACACACAGCTCACTCACTGTTAGATTTTCTCTCTACTTTTTCTTATGAGTGCCAGGGAATCAGCAGTAAATCAAGAAAATAGCACAACGCAGGACATCCATGACTCTTCCGATTGGCAATGTGAGGTCCATACTCCTGCAAATGCTGTGGTTGAAGACATTGATATATGTACTTTCATTTCTTGGTGGGAAAAAAGGTATTTTTAGCAACTAGTAGAAGATAAGTGAGTCATGAGCATTGGATAAAGTAGTTTCCCTGACCCACTGCTTTCTATTTGCTTTCTTTTCAATAGCACCCATAAAGTATTCTGGAAACAGGAATGAAACAGAAAATCAGTCAGTGGCACAGGCTTGGCATGGAAGTGGTGTACTTTGAGGAAATACTAGTTGAGACCTGCCAGCTCAAAGGTGAGGGGTGCAGTCCCAAATATCCATGAATACACCTCCAAAATATTGTAAGAAGCTGATTCCTGCCCAGAGCCAGTTCAGAAGGCACCACTCTCTCAGGCTCAAAGAAAAGAGGCCTACTCTGGCCTTGAGTTACTTTGGCACACTGACATACTGAGAGAGCACAGCATGCTAGTTTGTGCCCTCTAAGATGCCAGACTAACCAAAAAGATCTCTTCCATGGTACAGGAGTTGCTTTTAGGTGCAGAGGAAGTGGGGAGATGTGCCATTCACTTATCTGCCCATTCCCAGAGAGACAGCGACTATTCCTGTCCTACTCCTTTGCTGTACTGTAAAAGCAACCTCCTGGCTCAGAAATAGGCACCATGAGGCCCCTAATCGACTCTCCTCTTCCACACTGAACTTGCATAATCCGCAAGAGAGCCAGGCCAAATCTGGTTATTTATAATCCACCAAAACTCAGGCCTGTTGGCTCCATTGCTCCAGAGGGGGTTTCCTGAATTGCAGGAGAGTGTGATGTTCACCAGCCTAGCTCTGGCATTTTGCTTTAAAAATATTGCTGCTAAAAATTATCTACATAAACTGTAGCAATATGATCTAATTTAAATATTTATTTTGTTTTCAGATATACTGCCGTCCTGAGTATAGATAGTTTTCTTCATTATAGAGTCAAAAACTCTTAGGGTAGGTTAACAGTATTGACATGAGATATTCTGAAGTTATCATCTCTGCCAGTCTCTTATAGTTTGTTATTGCTGTGAAGCCTCTGGAGAACTATTTCTCTTGGTTTTGCATGATATTCCTAATATAACACATTACATAATGTTTTCTAGGGTTCAAGACTTTAAGGTTAACCAGAAAACATTATGTTCTTCTCCAAAGGGAACAAAATAAAGCACAGGGGTAATTATTCTCTCAGCCTTCAAAATCCATTTCCTTAACAGCACTCGATCCTCTCAAAAGAGAGTTTATGCTTATGGGGATGGTTTGCTGATGGGCTGTGTGGGAACAAATTCAGCACTTCACGTGTGATTCCAGGAAGCACAAGAAAGCCCAGCTTTCTGAAGTGGGTCCACCTGTACCAGTCTGAAGCAAACACAAAGTCTTATGGTTTTCAGAGGTAGGAACAAACCTTGCCTTACCTGCCACTGGACAGAACATTACTGTGCTATCCACAAACAAGATGTTTGTTCCATCACAGTCTGTAATTTGAATTGCTGTTCATATTTCTAATATGAGTGTTTACACATACAATAGGTGGGAGTATAAAATAAAAGGGTATTGCCTATGCAGCGCAGGAATTATTGCAAGAGAAGAAAGTTGTGTACACCTGGTGCCTTCCTTGTGGCCCAGCAGGACAAGACCTGTTCTTGATGCCAGTCCCAGGTTGTCTTTACCTTTCAAGTACATTAGAGCAATGGAAAGCTCATTAGAGCACCTGGAGAAATCTGAGTTTTCAGGGAACTTGTGCTCCTACTCCTTTCTGCGGCCTGTAATCCCTCAATCAGTACAAAATTATTCACTATCTGAAAAAATGCCTTATAGCTGGTTATGTGTTGTTTAGGCAGGTCCTAAAGCTTCCCAGCCGAAGGCGAGCTCTGGCATATGTCATTCCTCCAGCATCACAGCACAATCACCTTGACAGTAAGAAAACCTATCCACAATTAGAGTGATGGGCTTGCTTAAAATGCATGGAGAGCTTCAGTTTCTGATCAGTAGCAACCAAGCACCCCTGAAAGGAGGGAAAACCTGAGGTTTGCCTTTCAGCAACCCAAGGGGGGTAGAAAGGCAGGGGTGGTGTGCATGGGAAAAGCTCACCTGAGGGAGATTTGCCTACTCCAAGCAGAATTCTGCCCTTTTGCTCAAACTCTGCCTGTCCGTAAGACAATGTCTGTGACACTGTCTGGGCTATAAGAGCTGAGCTCTGCAGTTTCCCTTACCCAGCTGGAATGTCTGCCTCACAAGTGCATCAGAAGTTTTGGGTCAACTCCATGAACCTGGTTTTGATCTTGTTTATTCAGCCTGGTAATTCCAGTGGAATAGGATTTCAGCATTTACCACTGTGTGAGATCAGATGGATGGTTTACTGTTTCAAAATCCCTGGCTTTGGCATGTGATTTAGGCACCCAGTGTCCTTGGATTCTCCTTCTACTGAATTTGTTGGAAATTAGGATAGATACCATTAACAATAGACAAGGCTTTGATCAAGATACCTCTTTTCTATTACAGGGAGTCATTCCTTACCTTCCAGGTCTTTGGCTGGGACTGGGGACTCCATCCCACTCCTCTCATTTCTCTTCAGCAAGGTTCATCCCAACCTCTGGACATGTGTTCTGTATTATTATGGATCATCAAATACACCTGGGTACTGTAGATAGGCTTCTTGACTCACAGCAGCTAGACCTGGTCTTTTCTTGCTGAAACTTGCTTCTTTGTGACCCTTTGGGCAAAGGAAAATGAAGCGGAGACCTCCAGAGAGTACTGAGGCTCTGGTAAGGTGGGAGGTAGGGTGCCCAGCTTTGCACCCTCTTGCTGGTGTCCAGCTCCTCTCTGCTGGCTTCAGAGGTTCAGATCCTTCAGTAACATGGCGAGCAGCAGATGAAACTTGGGGAACAATGCCCAGTTTCTTCCCTCTGCTCTCATGTGTGATCTGCCAATGCTGTGAGCTTTAACAGTTACTGCAAATAGCAAGTCTGCTACCTTGAGGTTCCCCACTGAAAAGAGCTATCTCAAATTGCTCATATTGATGTATTGCAGAGTGAAAAGCATGAAATGCATCTTTTCTCCCTTTGTTGATCAAAGTACACTTTTAAATAGTAGCAGGTTTGTACCTTATGTAACAATTTCCTGCCATGGCTGGCTTTCCAGAATCTGACAGGAATGTTTCCTGCTGCTACAGTTGAGTTACTGATAACTTACTGCTGTTTATTTACAAACACAATGTTCAGACATCCTTTTTTTGTACCCTCCCTCCCCTTTTTTTTATTTTTTGGAAGGGTGTTTTTACCACATGCAGTCTTGTCCTCATGCAACCTTCCTGTGAACAGCACTGCCAGCTTGGGTGGGCTACCAAGGAAACACCGAGAATTTGTCGGACTTGAAAAGAAAGCAAACGGACTGCGAGTTTGCTAGAGGCTGCAGGTGGTTTTGATCGGCTGAGCAGAGTCTGTGCCGGAAATATTACGGCTCCTGAGCCTCCTAGGGGACTTCAGCAGACAGGGCTCTACAGCCACGCTGATGACTCATGGGCAGAAACTCACCTCCAAGCAAGTGGCAGTAGTGGGGAAAAAGTGACCGAGCCAAAATGACTCACAGGGGAGAGAAAGCTCCAGAGCAGGGCTGCCCTGGCAGCCTGCTGACACACTTAACTCCAGCAGCTGCCACTGCAGCCAGTGAGGACAATGATTGCATAACTGGTGGGAAAGCAAATCTAGACATCGCTGTAAAACCAATGGCAGCCTAGTTGAAAACATAGCAGCCTTTAGGGCTTGCTGTCCAGTAATTTTGTTGCAAAAAGCTGGATGGTCTGTGGTAAGTCATGAATGGAAGGGTACAGAGAGTTTTATTAGGAACACAGTAAAATTTGCAGCTGAGAAAGGCAGCTTTGGGGAAGATGTAGTTTTGCATGGAGAAATTACATCACAAAGATCTTTCTACACTCTTATATTTGTCAGTGGGAGTCTGTTGAGATCATCTTGAGACTTGAGACTGCAAAAACTACCTGAGAATACAGGAAAAAATGCACAAGAAACCTGCTTAGCCCTTTCATCTTCAGGTGTGTCCTGGAAAATAGAAGTTCCAGGTGCTATGACTTTTTAGAACCTTTGGGATCTGTTTTAAGTTACACAAGATAAATTTTCCAATAAAGCTATTATCTATCTGGACAGATTCTTAAGTTTAACTTTGGACACGTTCAATATGAATTTGAAACAGTGCTGTGCAAACAGGATACTCTTTCTTTTGTATAAAACATCAGCTGTTGTGTCACATCTCTTCCTCTGGAATTAGCAGCTGGAAAATGTTAGATGAGTCACTAGAATGTGAAAGCTCTGAAAAGCAGCACACACCAAGTGACAAACAGGGTGAAAGCTTTAAACCCACAATTTAAAACAGTAAATCAGAGCCCTCAGAGCAGGAATAGAGTTAAGCTGCTCTGAAATGTTACAAATTCACTGGTGAGATCAAGCTAAGGTGCTCAGGCAGCTTCAGGAATGGCAAGATAGAAATGAATACACAAAGAGCATGAGCATCCTTTTCTGACATTTTTTTTTTTCCTAGGCAGTGCTGATTTTGCAGTTACTCTGCTTCCTGAGATAATTTACACAAGCCTACACAGCACTTTGTGCTCTGGCCATACTCTGACAGACGGATGGTAGCTCTGGATGCACTTACAAAATAGTTCAGATGGATAGGTGTAGGCTGGCAGGATTGTCAGTGTGCTAGAAGAATACCTGAAGATTCTAGGTTATGTTTACATAGCAGTTGAGCTAAAAATGCAGGATATATTTTCTTCTTTTTTTTCCTCTTTCTTTCTTTTTTTTTATTTTTTTTTTCCCTGGAGCATAAGCAGACAGCATTTGAGTATCCAAATACTGGGCTCTTTCTTCAGGATGATGCAAAACTGCATGTCTACTCTGTTATACCATATTCCCCTACTTAGTCTAGGACTACAACTGAGGCTGTAATTGTGGTGGCCACTGTCTGAACTTTTGCCAGGCATGTCCATGAGCAGAAAAAGCGTCAGAGTCTCAAGATCTAAGCTGGGATAAGCCTGCACCCTCTCCTTACACAGCTGGCCAAGAGTCTCTTGTCCTGCTAAGTCTTTTTCCGGGGGGGATGCCAGCCTGCCCCCTCTCCTGCAGCTCCTCACTCACAAAGTTCGGTGGAACAAAAACCCCCATTAACAACTGTCTCATAAAGCCAAGGCTTCTTCCTGCATGTTTTCAACAGGGCATTTCACAGGTCTGTATCTGTGAAGGAAAATAGTTGTTCCAGACTGGAATGTGACGCCTGCATTTTCTCTCTGCAAACCTTGCACCTCTGGAGCTCTAGTTCAGGCAGGCTTCAGACAGGTTCTGAATTTCTTATTTCTCCTTAATTGCTTGCTATATTTCTCTTAATGTTTAAATTTTTTTCCCCCTCTTTTTCCTCTTGGTCTTTCTTTTCTCAGCACTAGAATGTCAGTTACCCATATTTTCATGGCTGCAGAAACAAAGCCCAAAGCTCCTGCATTTCTGCCTCTTACTTCACCAGAACTCAAAATGAACCTCGGTAAACAGGGATGTAAAGGGTCACATGGGCCTCTTGGACTCAGCCTGTATTAAGTGAGTGGGAAATGAAAGCCTGGTGTGAGTAGTTCTGGAAGTGTGTGGAGCCACACTGTGTTTGACAGGGAATTTTTTAGGAAGCTACGGAAAGACTGTAATTTCTGATTATGTACTATCTTTGCTTCATTATAGGATCATCTGGCTTTGAGTTACAGGTGATACAAATGGTAACAGAGCCGACATGATCTGAAAGGTCTCAGATGAGCATTAATAGCCTCTCCCTTGAGCACATTCCTAGCCTTCCACTTTTGATGGTCTTCTCCAAACAGTGAGGTATTACCACAACCTCTTTTACAACTCTGAGGTCTTGCTCTACCTCTATGAAAAGCAGCTCTTTAGCTTCACTTTGGACTAAACTAGATTGCTAGTTCAATCAGTCCCCACAGTCTCTGCCATCACTCACACCATTCCTGCTGCTTTTGCCTGGGCTCTTGCCACTGTGTGTGCATGTTCTCTGAGCTGGGGAGCCCAAGGAGGATGTCTTGTTCCACCTGTATCCTTGCCATTCCTGAGTGGTGCTAAACCATTACCTCACTTGGCTTGCTGGTCATACTTATGTCCATTTTTTCACTAACAGGAACATGATGCTGATGAGACAGATCTGGACTCATTCAAGTCTATTTAAATTTCCTTTTTCTGTTTGAACTTCTTATGTAGAGTATTAATTTTATTTTTTATCTTTTGTAATATGGTAGTACAGCTTTAAAAGTGGAAATTTAATTGGGGTCTGGCACTAAACTATTATTGATTTAAATTTCTTATGATTCTTTTCCATATGTTTTATATGCTTGCAGATAGAATTTAGGTACCTTCCAATGAATAAAATTGTTAATATGAATCAGATTTTTTAATACAGATCCTCAGGATGCTGTTGGTGGCACAAACTCTAAGGTGTAAAGATTAATGTTTTCTGCATTTGGTAATTAATGATGCAGCTTTTCTAGTATTGGAATTTAATTGGTAACATATACCATTCTCCCATACTCTTCACGTAAAATATGATGCTCAATGGTAAAAACAGTTAGTTCCTAGTTAGTGATTTTATCTGCATAGCTTAAATGCTTTATGAAAGCAAGTATTAATTACTATTTCTATTTCTCAGAATTTTTCTTCAGGGTTTTATTTTTTGCTTGATTTGCTGAGGGACAAATATTGATTTGCCAGATATTCCATGATATGTTATAAAAAGTTTTGAAGTTGGAACCAGTGTTTCCTGAATGAATTTATTTGATCATAATGCTTTAAAAATACTCTTATTAGTCCATTTCACAAATTATTATTTAATGAGGTAGGTAAAAAAGTAGTCATGGTGTTCTGAAACCACTGACTGTGAGACATATATACTGTGCTTTTTTCCCCAGTAATTCTATTAATATAATTTCTTCCATCATCTCAAAGGTGGAAATAAATGTATTAAATCCTAGGGGCATTCTTTGAAATGGCCATATGCTTTTTCTAAAAAAATGCATAATAACTATAACTTTTTTTTTTCCTTTTTTTAAAAAAATCTTATAAAGCTGATACTACGTGTGTGCCACAGCCACTATTGCAGAAGCAGACATGTATGCCATCTGTGCTTATTCTGGAAGCTTCTATTAATCACAGCATATATTAAATAATCTTTGTCTCTACTTTATCTATATCATAATGGAACCAATATATGTTCTAAAACTTAGAAATGTGTGTTTTACTTTTCCACCAATAAAAGTGTTTTTCAGAGAGGACTGTATCAACACTATTTTAAACCATATTACCCACACAAGGAAAATTACCTTTTAATTCAGTTTACCAGAGGTGGAAAATGAAACATATTGTATTTGCCATGCACAGCCCCAGAGTGTCCTCCTGGGGCTACTAAAAATGGCACAGAGTGTCACATCTGACCCAGCCACTCAGCAGTGTGGGAAGCCAGGTATGTGACTGCCATTGTCCAGCAAGCTATCATTGCCCAGATCCAGGTCTGGCATTTAGATTATCTTGATAGCTATTGTTTAGCAAGCAGCGAAAGGATTTACCTTTTACTTCACCAAATATTCCTGAAACAAACCTCAGAATTCAGGAAAAGAACAGGTGAAAACAATCATAGGAACATAATAGGAACCCTGACCTTATTGTAATAAGGAACCAGACACATCACAGCTACCCTTAGAGCTTGCATATTTATTGAACAAATCCTACTAAAATACCTAAAATACATTGGGTACTTGCATTATTAAAGATCACATTGTTACAAAAGCCTGCATTTTCAGCAGTACACAACTGCAACTATACATAAATGCCACAACTGCTGAATATTACTTCTTGCTCTATATACAGCACAGCAGACGTATCTATTCTACTGGAAAATAAAGTGTGCAAGGGAAAGGATACAGAAGGTAGGAAAGGAAAGAAGTCTAGAAGTGCAATGCATGCATTGGTATTTAACAGTCAGAAGCTAAGACAGTTCAGAACAAGGCCTGCCCTGTAAAAGGAATAGCTAAAAGAATTATATAAAAAATTAAGGTGGGCTTTCAGACTGTGTCTAACACAACAACACTCCATGAGTAGATGATACTGCTTAGTTTTGTGGTTTGTGTTATTTTGTATTTATAGTAGTTTGGGAGCAAGAACAAAAATGTAAAGTCCACATGTTGACAGTACTGTGGAAATGTACTCTTTCCCCTTTAGGACTTCTCTTCCCAGAAATTTGCTGTATTTTTCTTACTATATCCCCTAGTTAATGGATTTGAAGAGGACATTAAAACTTGTCCCTTCTTTAAAAAAGGCTTGTAAGAAAAAAAGACAAAAATCAAGAGATTTTGAGAAGTTGGTGGAAAATTATTGCTCATCTTTCTCCATAAGGTGGATAGTAGTCAGAAAGGAGATTTTACGAAAATTACAGTTTTGTGATTGCTCCCACTATAACTGCATGTTTGTGAGTGGACACTGATAGGGAATCAGTTCCTCACTTGTACACTATAAGTAGTTACTCACCTACAGCACTGAATAAGAAAGCCACACTGAAGACACAAGTAAACAAGTCAATCCAGTCTAAAGAACAACATTCAGAAAAACAAAGTACCAACACCCTCTCAGAACATGGAAATAAAAAATAACTCCATCAGAGCTACCTTGCCAAGGAGCATATTTAAAGTCCAAAATAGCACCATTCATCAGTGTCTCAAATCCCGTGGCAGCATCACGATCACTTACCACAAGGAAACCATGAGTTTCATACTACTTCTATACATCAAAAGAGTACATGGATAAAATATAGAGATATACAGACAATCGATGAAAATAAACTACTAGGCTTGTTACATCTAAATGAAAAAAAAGGGGGACTCTCAGCCTCTGCAAGAAGCAGTTTGGGTTGGCAGAAATGGAGAGAGTGGTTTACCGGTTGTGTGTGAGCTGTGGAGTTTGAGTAGTGAAAGACATTGCTGTGGTAGAACCAGGCCTGAGGGCCCACCTGTAATGTTTGTAAACATGGATTCACAGTGTGAAATTCTGAGAGCTTTCACTTGAGTTAGAATGTTAAAAACTAGTTTTTATGGTACACGTTTGTCCACTGTTATTCTCTAAAGCAAGGCTCAGAGTCCCATAGTTTCTTCTTACACTTGATGATTTACACAGAAACAATTTCCAATATATGACACCATGACCTCATCAAACCCATACACCATATGTAATACAAATGGAGAAATTATGTTTAAAAAGAGTAGAGGTAATTGATTTTGGTGAAATGTTGTCCATAGCCACTTGCTGGAGCCAGGCACACCCCGTCCGCCTCACTTTTCTTGCGATTCACTTCCTTTGAGATGGGGAGACTTCCCTGTGGAGAGGAAAGAGTGGTATTAGCTGTGCTTCTGTTTGGTGGGGTGCTCTCTTCTCTCATCCTAAAATTTCCGTAGTTCCCTAGCTTTAGTTCATCTCCTAAACATGACTGAAGGACCTGATGCCACAGAAAGCAAAGGGTTGTTTGAAAACCAGGCAATTCTTGCAGTATCTGAGAAAAACATTTCACTTGAGCATGAATGAATGTGTCCTAGCAACAAAAAATGCAGAAGATCAAACATAAAAGTGCATCTTGTTGATGACAGATCATCTTAATATTAAGAGAACTTTTTCCAGGTTAGACCTCTCATTTTTTTAAAACCTTACTGTTTAACCAAACAACATACTCTAGTAAGTCACTTCCCTATATTGATCCATCAAAAAGAACACACTAAAAACTGCAAATTTTTCTTGTTCTGAGCGGGTAAGGAAGTTTTGTGCCATATGAGCCAGGTACCTCAGATAGATCTTTGTTAACCATACATACTAATTGTGTCTATTCAGCAAAGTTTCTAAACAGCATTTAAATATATGTTTCATTTTAAGCCTGAGAATGAAGCCTAAAGGCTAAGCACTTGCCTAAAATACTTTGCAGATGATATGTCCCTATGGGATCTGAAACAAAAATAATTTATTTAGTTAGTAATATATCTTAAGGGAAAAATAATATGGGTTTTTTTGTGTTTAAGTGGTAAGAATTGTAAAGATGTTTTATTGCTCGTATTGTTTAGAATGTGTTTGTCACATAAGCTCAATGCCTTTCTTTGTTTAAGAAATTAAAGTTATCTTCTCCAAGTTCATTTATTTTTCTGATGTCAGGGTTGTGAATCTCTGAATTAGGAATTAAACACATGGCAGCTTCCCAATGACCAATAAAGTCCAATTTTCAGCAATTTTTCTTTCTTGGCACTTCAAACCCAGAATTTTCACTGGGATGTTCATTCTTGCTACATTTACTTATACTGGGAATGAAGCCATCCCATGGCTCTCCCACTGTCTTTATCACAGTACACAGGATAAATTCTGCCTTTTAGGTAGATAAACTCCATGGGGCTCTACACTTCACACAGGAGCAGTTTTCAGGCTGAGCATAGAGCAAAATCCCATCCTAGAGATAGCTGGTGACCTGTTCCTTTGGGGCATCAAGAAATGGAGGAAAAGAGCAGAATTTGGTCAGTACATATGCAGAAGGGTAAGGAGTTGTAATGTATATTTACTAGAGCCACTATGGGTATTTTGCAAGAATTTCAAAATGAGAAAATAACATTTAGATTTTAGTGACTACACACACTTGTTTCCTCACAGTACTCTAGAAAATTCCATTCTCACACTAGTATTTTTACTTATTTTCGCTTTACTAAATTTGCTACTCGTGTATCATTACAGGATATGAAGGGAAAACTAGAAACTTACACATGCAAACAGGCACACCACACAGACTAACAGTCTGGGCAAATTTCCAAAAGCATTGTGTCGGGCAGTTCCTTTTCAGCTGTGAAAACAATCTCAGTCCTGAAATCCTGCCATACAATCATGAGATATAAAGTCCCATGTGACTCTTCTAGGTCTGGAAATAAACTGTCATTAAGAACTGAAGCCTTTTATATTTGTTGGTTGCATGAAAATAAAAACTAAATAAAACCACCAAAACCAGCATTTTTATCTCAAATAATAGTTTTTGAAAATCTATCAATTTTACTTTATTCTTTCAGAAGTTCAAGCTGTTTAGCCTTGAGTAGATAAAAGGGCTCAGCTGGAGGACTGAAAACTTTCTTAATTTTTTTTTCACCAACTTATCCTAATTAATTTTATAGTCCAAATGAAAAAATTTCCACAGATGTACAGTTTCTGTTAAAGATGATACTCTGCTAGAAGCTGGACTATATTCAATTAATATTGAAGTTGCTTTTGAAGGTCAATGGTGAAATGAAATTTGGAGCTAGTTTTAAAAACTGATTGTTGTACCAGCACATGCCAAATATCTTCTGAAGAATTACATAAAGGCTAGGAAAAAAATTTGTATTTCAAAAGCAAGAATCCAGTAACTTTAAAGGGGAAAAAGATTTATAATATGTTTTGGCTAGTTAAGAAACTATTATGCTTTCTGAGAGACTTTTATTTTAAGCTATGTACAGCATAAACCCACAGCTATTCATAAATCCAATATAATGCAGCATTGTTGCTATGCTGCACATAGTGCACAGCTTCATTCCTGTGCTTCAGGAGAAACTTCGTTTAATGATGAATGACAACTTACTGAAAGCTTCTAACTTGACATTTTGAATAAAAATCATCTAGTTAAAACACAGCTGATTCATAAAATTAGCAAACTCATTTGTTGTAAGTGTGACCCTATGCAGCACATTGATCATGCTCTGGCACTGCTACCAGCCTTCTCAGCTGAACTTTTGGAATACCGTGAATGCTGAGAATGGCAGTACTGCCATATATACTAGTTTAAAGACTGACAGGCTGGCACATGAGGCTGCAAATAGCCCACCTATAAACTGTAGAAGTTCCCTTGTAGAGGAAAAATTGTAGAGGAAAGTATAGTGTTCTTCATAGGGAACAATAGCAGAGTTTTGTTAACAGGGTGCAGAAGCCTAGTTAATAACTGAAACTTAATCAAAACAATTTTCCATGTGTTCTCTTCTTTACCTACCTGCTTGAGCCAGTAATTGAAAAGGAATATGAAAATAAAATATGTACATCCTGGGGTTCTGCGTAATCTGTTATCTTTCACTATTGAAATTTTGTGTCCAGTTTCACATTTATTAAATCAGTAATGGTAACAGAATAAAATCTTATTAATGATGTCTGATGAGCAACATCTTCTGCCTTTATGTTGTGGTACTTGTTAAATTCAGATGAAAGCTGCCATGCTTTGTATGCTGGTTACTCAAGCCAGGTAAAGCACAAGCAAGATACTTAATAAAAGATAAGCAACACCGACCAGTTCCTCCTGCTGCATTGTCATTGACTTTTTCATCTGCTTTGCTATGAAAGCATTGCCAAAATTAAGCATTCAAAACTCAGATGTCAAGCTTGTAAAAATCATGAGACAGGCTTAAGAAATATGAGCCTTTGAAAATTAGTATGTTTTCCTTCTGGTGTGCAGCCAGCAGAGTCCATGTTTTCTGCAAGCCTGAAGGCTAAAAACATAATTATAAAATGAAAACTGAGATCTTCAGTTAACTGCATGGTGCAAGGAGCCAAGGCTTTAAGAAAAACAGAGTAACATGAGACACATGATGAAATCACGAGAGCTGGCTACTCTCTTGAAGTAGTTGTAAAATAAAGTCCATTGAACTTTCAATTATTTTTTTTTTCCTGAAAACTTTAATCTTAGCAAACTATTATATGAAAGAAATGACATAAATAACTTTACCTTTGGAAATCCCCCATCCCCATGGCTGGTTGAAAAGATCTTCTGGCTTACCCAAATCATTGAACCTGGCTGATAAACCTGTAGTGACATAAATATACACAAGATCTTACTAACAAAGAGAGACTCATTAAATGCAGTGGTGTTCATATAACAGACCACATCATTGAAACAAGTCTAATGTCAGCAGAGCTTAGCCCAGAGTGTTTAATATTTAATACATATTTTTTGTACCCATGACAACATATGTCCCTAGAGCATTCCAACTATATTGTTTTAGGTTTATCTGCACTCAATAGGTGCTTTTTTTAAAAAAATAAAATAATTAGAAGAGTATAGGATGGATTTTTTTTTAATATCTCTAATAAATTATTTATAAAGGCTGTCTATACTAATGAACTTGCTGAGGATATTGTGAGAAAACATGTCCATTCCCTTCTGCCAGAGGTCACTGGTAAAGGGCTATTTAATGAAGTTCATTATTTTTGCTGATGACTGCAGGTGACAAGAGCACCACACTTTTGATATCCTTTCGTAATGACTGGTGAACTAGAACGTATAACTTTGTAAGACCATTGAAACAATTATAATTCCATGTTAGCTCTCTGTATTTTCCACATTAAACCAATTCCAACACGTTATAAAACACATACAATAAATTAGCTGGCAGCAAGATTTAATAGTTAAGGTGCTGTCCTACGATGTCTACAGGAAAATTTTTCTATGTAAAATGGGTAAGATCCAAAGCTGGGCACTGACTACAGTGGAGGTTAAAGGGAATAAATACCAAGCTAATGCCTCCCAGCTTCAAGATGGAGATCAGAATATCTCTTTGTCTCAGTCTCAGAAACACTGAAGTGGTCAGGTACAAGTTACATACAATGCTGAAATTCTTAAGTTTATTTTCTTGCTGGGTCTTTCTCCTGGGCTGTTGGTGTTTGATGAATTGAACTCCTTCTGCATCATGCCAGGATGTAAAACTATCAGTGTTTTGAGCTTGCCATTATAAATTACATCATTCAGATCTGTTTGCATTTTGGGAATCAAAATGTTTGTTGTCAGTTAAGTAAGTGGGCCACTTTTACTCACCACTTGCTCCTGTGCATATATTGAAACATGAGAAAAGTTTTCTGTGGAGGTGCATATTGACTATTAACTGTCACAACTGGACTAGTTCAATCCTGGAGAAAATCTTGGAGGATTATTTAAATACTCTTCCCAATAGAAAATACTGAACTCTTCTATAATGCAGGACACAGAAGAGAGAAATTTAAAACACAGAGCCCAAGGCAGTGCCTGCTTTGTACATTGTCCCATGCTTTTCTGCAGTACAAATCACAGTGCTTTCTATGCATTAAAGCAACAGATTTTTTTCATATCTGAGGTCTTGGACAAGCCAGTTCAGCTCTCTGGGTGTGTTTGACATAAAATAACCAATGTGTAGCATTCACAGGGCACTCTGTGAATTCAGGCAATGTATTTGAAACACTTGAATAAAAGATACCAAGTAACCTCTGAGCTTTTCTCTTGCTATTTATAAGCACTGCTTGCCCATTCTGCAATTATGTCTTGATTTTATTGTGTAGTCATACTTTCTGTGTGAAAACTCATGGTGGGAAATAGCAATAGGAGTTCAGCTCTACCACAGGACATGCTGCTCACGCCAGCAAAGCATACAAAACATATATGGGAGGATTGCATAAGCATCAGAATACAAAATTAGTCATTATCAGGAATA
Organism: Phainopepla nitens; assembly: GCA_013400175.1. Taxonomy (NCBI): domain Eukaryota; kingdom Metazoa; phylum Chordata; class Aves; order Passeriformes; family Bombycillidae; genus Phainopepla; species Phainopepla nitens. Next base: position 52,839 of record VXBQ01003003.1, read on the forward strand.
CAAACTTCTATATCTTCCATGGAGTCTGAGATGTATTTAGGTTAGACTATAGGCTGTGTTATCCCCATTAGTAACCTAATAGAAATAAAATAAGCACCTGAAGTTAGATGAAAAAGAAAGGAATCCTCAAATTAAATTCATAAAAACTTGGAGGAATTGCAGTTTGAGGCTGGATTTTGGGAATGAGGCAGGAGGAAAAAGGTGTAACTTGTAAGATGAGCTCACAACTATGCTCCAGTGTTAAAAAAAAAGAACCCCAAAACCTACCACAATCTGCAAAATACCCCACATAATCCCCAAACTATCTTTCACAATAATTCTCTGGGGGAAAAAAAAAATCAATAATATATTTTTTCTTCTTTTTTTTTTTTTTTTAATACTGTAGCCCATATTGGTAGATAATAATCACATGGATCGATTTCACATGAAGTGGTTGTTCTGCTATGACTGTACCAGAGTCCTGAATGGACAAAGGACTTTAGGTATCTGCCTTGGGAGTAATGCTGAAAGGCTGGAGAATCATGGCTTAGAATCTGGCCAAGTGGAGGAAGATTCTGGAAAGGAAAAAAAGATGCCGGTATAGAGAAGTCCACTTAAGATTTCAGTAGAAAGAGAAAAAGAAAAGGATAAAAAACAAACCATGACATCTTGCTGTGCTTTATAAATGCAGAAACTACTTGGAAGTTCAAATATACTGATAACTAGGGTGTTATAAAAACATATAGAACATTAATTCAGTTACAGCAGGTCAAAATTACTGATATAAATATTGCAAGATGAGCTATGAGAGAGGAAAGCAATGCTTCATTGCAGAGAACGATGGAAGGGTTACAACCTTCCAGCTGTTAGCATGAAGCAAACACTTCTAAATAAATGTTTCCATTGATACACACCAAATTTTAATTTCTTAGTACTTTCTGTGTGGCTGTTATGCAAGTGCAGGCTTGGCTTAAATAACCAAAGTATCAGGATTCAGAAAATAATTACTGAGCTTTAGGGTGGATTGAAATCTACTCCTACTACTACTGCAAGGCTGCATAATGCTGACTCACATTGATAACCTCAGTGTTTGATCCTCATCAGCCAGACAGCCAAAACGGGAAGCTTCATCCATGACCTGTCAGATCTGGGAAGAGCTACCTGAGCCACTGCTATGCAACAACTTGCGATTCTGCCTGAAACAACGAGGCCAACTTGAAAACTGGGAAATACTGGTTCTCTATGAGGATGCTTTCAATTTTGTAGCCTCCAGCCTCCTGAAAAGATACAAGTAATACAATTTAATATTAAAGGAGGAGCAAAAGTGGAGGCAAACAAATGCCTAGTCTGTTCAGCAGCTCTCTCAGCTCATCTCACCAATGGTTTTTTGTTTCAGTTTGGATTTTTTTTTTCTCAAAACCAGGAGGATTAAAAGCCAGTAGACTCTACTTTACTACTTTGGCCAACAGACTGAGAAAATCTTCTGCTCTTGCTCTGTTGTATCAACATTTCAAAATTCTAATTCCTGGGGTTTTTTTTCATTTTAAGCCATGCTTTCTTAAAGAACAATGGCAGGGGAGCACAATCTTTTGCCAAGCCTTAAAACAGATACATAAAATAATTTTAACAGAGCTTAGCTAAACATACTCTATTAATCACATCGAAATGCTAAAATTGATTTGGTACACACTCTTCATTCCTATTCCCAAAGAGTAGCTTTCAAGCATTCAGATAAATCCATCAAGAGGAAAAAACCCCAGATTTATGGCATGCTAAACTTACTAAAATGAGCATTCTCCTATTTAGCATTCTCAAGGTTTTTATAGTTAAGAAACAATTCAGAAAGCTCTTGGGATTACTTTTTCTAATTTTTTTTCCTTTTTTCCCCATGTAAACTGCAACTGAATTCTTGTAATCAAGTCTCATTCAGGACTTACAGTGGTATACAACTGCACTCTTGATTTCTTAACTAAAATTTATTGAAGAGAAACTGCTCAGAGGAAATCAGCCATCACCTTTTAGAGAAGCTTCAGGTAACTTCTTTGTCTTATAAACCAATTTTGAGGCAGGGGGCATGAAAACAGAAAGGATATTATGACAAATACAGATCCTAATTCCAAATAAAAAGTGATCATGTCCAATAATTCTGCAGTAGCCTACTTAGGAAAGGAAAAAAAGAAACAAAATGAAAACCAACAAACCAAACAAATAAACAAACAAAAAACCTATAAGAAAAGGATTTACTATGTGGATTAGCAGTGTAATAGCAGACACAGATGGCCACATGCTGAGGAACATGGGAGTAGAATGATAAGAGGTGTGTGTGGAAAAAAAGGAAAGATAGAGGCATGCTTGTTCTCTCTGCAGAACTAAAATGACATTGTGCAGCTGTGAGGACTGAGTGCCCTGTGTGCCTAATCCAGAACAGAAAAAGGGAGAGAGGCCACCCTCCTCCTGAGAGTGGGCTGTATAGCCAAAAAGGAACACTGTTTCTCATTTCTGTACCCACATTTCTTTAAAATTTCTTCGTTGCCAGCTAGTTTGAGCTGTAGATGTACTTTTCACAGCACATCCTACCATGTACTTTTCAATTCCCCCAAATGCCTCCCACAGCAGTAAAGCATTTTCTTTCTAACCAACATACCACAATCACAATCCAAATGCATAAACAATCTTACTGCACCACTGCTCAAACACTAAATAAATAATTTTGTGAATGAAAACCTCACTAATTATTTTTAAACCAAACTGGAGGGAAAGCTTGTGCTAGGATCAAAGCCTTTGCTTCAGTGCAAGGGGTAAACTAATGCTCTCATACTCAGTAATTTATTTTTAAATCTGTGAGGGGAAAGTATAAAATACAAATATCCACTGTGTTCCTAACCTAGCACACAAGATTTAATACATACAACAACTGTCAGCAGAACACTTGCTGCTTTTTAAGAGTTTAGTTGGGCAGCAGTTTTCTATCAGTCATAGTTTTTATTTTCTCTTCTGGAGAGAGCAATGACAAAGCTGCATCAAGAATACTCATCATTATTCCTTATTTCAATGAGTCCTTGAAGTTTTGATGAGCCTTTGTTATATTTAAGAAGCTGTAGTTGGGATGAAACAGGATGCTGCTATTGTGACAGGCTGACTCTGGAACAGGCTCACTGAGGAAGCTTTCCCTAAGGAAACAGCAGAAATCAAAACTTACCCAAGTTAAAGTGCAACTTCATACCTTAGCTTAATATTTTAAAAATGCTGTGAACATGTGATTTAGAGGATGTGAGGCTTAACAATTTTGTGAACTTGTTTGCATTTTTGAGTGTCTCTGCATCACGAGTCTATGCCTCTGCTTGAGGAGCAGCGACAGTCACCCCAAATAACCTGACTTCATGATTTCAGTATCCTGTCAAGGCAGCAGATTTTTCTGTCATCCCTGGTTTTCATAGAAGTGCCATGAATATAAAAAAAAAACAATGGGGAAAAACAATAATTTATATTTATTTCACTTGGTTAGTTCCACGCAGTAAAGAAGGGTAGATAAATGGTTTGAGAGAACTGATGAAAAATTACATCATGATTCTGCAGCAGGGGTTGCTCCAAGTGCCACACCTTTTCCTGAGACTTTACCTGCAATTGCAATGATAATGAGTACTTGGCAGTATATCAGCAGAACATGGCAAGACAGCTGTACACCTGAATTTGCCTTTGACTTTCTGCATCAGCATCTTTTGATGTCTTTGCCTTTTCATGGGGAAGATATTACTGCTGCTTTTTATTCCTCCCCATCTGATGACTCAAACTCACAACCACATAGAGATGAAAAGGCCTAAATGAGACAAGTATGCTTTTCCTTGCACCCCCCTCTCCACACTGCAAATAAATTATAAAGTTTATTTATTAGGTATTTGGGGATTTTTGCAGTCCTTTTGCTTCTCTTCTGCAATTTCTGTCAATTTCACAGAATGGGATGTCATTTGCTCCCTGCCTACATAGCCAAAGGAAGTGACCTTGAAAAGCTTCCCCTATAAACCCATTGTCATCTGTTGTTTCCTTTGTTGTTCTTAAAGCATCTATTCTTGAGGTTACACTGAAGCATCTGCTCCTGTGCCGTCTCCTACACTGGCTTATCTGTATCAGCTTCTTCAAGGCTGAATCTTTCCTGTCCTCATTCATATACAGGTTGCATGTTTTATATCTGTACTTACATACAAGACTTCTGCCCAATTCCTTATCCAGTAAGAACCCCTCTACAGAAACTTTAGCTGTATTCTAACATTTGTGATTGAATGAGGTTAGCTATAGAAAACACTTTCTAACTTTCTCTGGGGAGGAATCCACTCCACATCACCTGAATGTAATGCAATTTTTACGAAGAGAGATCAATTTTCACTTTTCTGCTCCAGTTAGGATCAATCCTGCTTGTGTGCAGTAAGTGTTGTCATGCTGCTTTTTTACTTCATGAATACAAAAAATATCATTGCAAAACATTGTTAATATTTACCATGCATCCAAAGAGTAAGAGAAAAAAAATCAAGTAGTACATTGTGAACACTGTCATAACTGCTCATCCAACTTCTTACTGAATTAATGAATTTTACTAAGATGCTCATTACCAGAGTATTGCACTTCTTGAAAGAGAAAGAATACATTTATTTCAGAGAAAAATAAAAAACAAATGTATATTAGGTGGAATGTTCCATCAAGTAATAAAATGTCTGCAAATTACTTTGTTCCTCCAGTAAATTTCCATGTATATTCTCCAAAATATCACAGAAACCAAAATAAGCAAATCAGAAAGCAAATCCAGAAAACCAAACTCAGACCCACTACAACCCCACATATTTATTTCGTTTGCCTCTGTACTGCAGTTTGTTTTGGTTGGTTTTTTTTTTTATTTAACATACAACACACACAAAAACAACAACAACAACAAGGCTGAGAATTGAAATAATACTCCAGTTCTCTGTTAATTACATAGGAGTTTGTAATTTGCTCCTCAACTGCAATAAGGTAAAGCTTAATTAGTAACTATTTGCATCTACACCTAATGGTAACTGCAAAACAAGATGCATAAGCAAGTGTCTTGTTATAAACTCAGGTGGACACACAGCATGGCAGCAAAAATTCTGGACCAAAGGATGCATAGTCATTTTTCAGTAGTTTCATACCTAACATGGACAAATTACTTGAGCAACAGAGGGGGAAGAAAAAGAGCATGGTTAGAGGCTGACCAAAAAGTCTATTTAGCCAGTAAGTGAATCCTTAAGAATAGGAACAGAAACAGACCAGAGTAATGCTTCTCCTGTGTGCCTTCTCAGACCTGGCCCTCCACTCTGGCGGTACACAAAATATATACACCAAGCAGTCTCCCAAAACAAGTGTTTCTTTTTTGAAATTTCCCACATGTTTTCTAAATTAATGGCCTGAATGCTGTAACTTACAAAGGCTTAAGAGGCTGCTTTGGACTGCAACAGTTTCTTTCCTCCCACATATGAAAAAGATGAGCCGAAATCCAACCAGGGATGCTGTTCCCCAAGTGCAGGCAGGCTCGCTGCCTCTGCCAACTGCTTTCCTGCAGAGCCCAGCCACAAGAGCCCTTCTTTCCCCTCAGGAGGTGCCAGCCCCTTGCCCAAGAGCATTTTGCAGGCAAGTATTAAGAAGCCCCAGCCATGATCTTGGAAATGGGAAAGAGAACCACATTGTAGAGCCAGCCCTTACTTACCTCATTAAAAGAAATGTAATGAGGGCAGCTGATTGTTAGCAAGTGCTTGAGAGCACTGTGGTACATTTACCTGAAGCCTCCCTATTACCAGCCTCTACTAGGTAGATAGTGATGCAGCTAAGTGCTTCTCCAGACACAAAAGCACAAAATGTATCATGGATGTTCTGGAGGCTAAAAGTAATAAAATATCTGTGGGTTCTGGGACTCATCTAAGGAACTGTGTAAACTCATCCTGTTTCATGATGGAGATTTATCACAGATACACAGCCATTTTAAAGCAAAGAAGGAAGATTTGTTCTTCTCTAACTTGACCTTTCTAAGTAGCTCTGTGGTGTCAACATGTGCCTTCTAAACATCAGTTCTTGAAGATGCCAGGGGTTCTTTCTGATAGTGTAAGTATTAAAGCAAGGTTTTTAACACCTCCAGTGAGGACACACAAATTTCTTATAACTTTTTTCAGGTTGCACCCACATAAGTATGCCAAGCTAGAAATGATGAAATTTCTAAGATAAGAAATGAGTGTAGATATAATCAGGTTAGTGTTAGTAAAATTATTGCAGAGACACTTCTTCCTGCAGGATGAGAAAATCCTACTTATTCTGCGGGTGGGTTGTTTTTGCTTATTCATTTGTTTGTTCTAATGCAATGTTTACAGAAGGAAACATCAGGAATCCTCCCAGCAACATGTACAGAGGGATTCATTCAGTAATGCTACGGTGAATTTGCTAGACCAGAAGTCCAAATGAACTGCAGGTAACATTTAAACAATGATTCATACTATCATTCTACATTAAACATTGGAAAATAATATTTTTTGCATCTTTGAAGATCATGCCCTCAATCAATATGGTTTAATGAGGTGAATAAATATTTGAAATAAAACCAAAATACAAATAGTTAAAACTATTTTTATTAAAATATCCTGTCCCACTCAATGATGCCAACTGAATTATGTTTATGAAGTTGTTCTAGAACTACTAAGAGTCATCCTTTTCCCATCTCTTCAGCATATACAAGGATCAGAATTCAAGTATGAAACAGCATAGCAAGGTCAGAAAGAAAGTAAAAATATTGTTAGTGATGGCTTTAGATCCAAGGCCTTAAAAAACCAATGCCATATCTGCAGTGTTAATAGATGTATATTCTTACTTCTGATTTTCCAAAATTTCAGCCTTTGAGAAAAAAA
>VXBQ01003004.1:10015-41149 GCA_013400175.1 Phainopepla nitens
CATGAAAGGTAGCTCTCAGTGGAAAGACGAGCCCGGCTCTCGAAATCCTATATCCCCCCACGTTCGGTGCACAGCTGCCCTTGTGTCTTTATTAACAGCCTCTCTCTGTGCTCCCATTCTAACGTTTCCTTTGCCTCCCCACCCTAACCCCGTGCTCCCTCTCCCCCCTCGGAGCCCGTGTTCAATTAATGCCTAATCTCCATGACTCTCAGCCGGAAGGCGGATCGGTTACTGCCACCAAGAATGACTCCATTTACGGGGCTCTTTCAGCGGGCGCAATGTGATCCCGAGCCCGTGACTTTCCCAGTCCATTCACAAAGTCCTTCAGACACCCCCCTCATTAAAAGGTCCCTCCTGTCTCCTTCGTCCCCACCTTGCTGGGCACCGCCGAGGAGATGCATGCACTGTGTGGAATTTCTCCCACACAAAGGCCGTCAAGCAGCTCCAGGGAGCACATCCCTCCTCTGCCAGCTGTGGGGCTCTGTTCAGAAGATGGCAGCGCTCTGGAAGGCGATGGCAAACCCCAAAAGACTCAGGGAATTGCTGGCCCAGCTGGGGCTGGCCCACTGGATCCCAAATGTGCTGCAAGGACCAGCTCAGAAGAGTGGCCTCAGTTCAAAGGCGCTTGGTGAAAATGGGAGGAAATGAAAGATTCCTAGATGCAGTCACAGGGGGGAAAGCTGCAGTGGGAACAGGGTGATCCCACACTGTAAGGAAGGAAAAGCCAAGGAGAGGGAAGGCAGATGGGATTTCCCCATCCCTGCTGTCAGAGGAGGTGAGAGCATCACGGGAGATTGAGCTGGTCTGGAAGAGGGAAGGAGGATGGCCCTGAACCCACCAGGTCCTCCCAGCTGAAAGGATCCAAGGGTAGTGACAGGGAAGATGGGATGGAGGAAAGGACACTGGGATCCCTGTGCCAGCTGAGCCTGGCATGGCAAAGGAACCATGTCATGGGAAGCAGTGCCCCAAACTGATCTCCCCTGCATTTCAGATGAGCCTGTGATGCAGTAGCCAAAACTCGTTGCGAAGGTGTTACTCAAATTATTGATTTATTGGCCATAAACTGTTGGGAGTTTATTGGTGCTAAACCACCTGAGAGCAGGTGAGACTGAAGCATTTGTGCTGGCTGTGCTGTGCCAGCCTGGAGAGACTGTGCAGAAAGCACAGTGTGTGATGGGCACAACCTTTGCTTGTGCATCCTCACCACTTCTAGTTTTAATTTAGCTTAAATGTTAATTGTCCAAGTCACTGAATATCCATGTTTCTGGCCATCTATATTTGACAACTTGTTTGCACGACTGGAAACTCTTCTGACCTTTTACATCAAATAGATTTTGGATCCTGGGAAGTCAGAGAATGAGTTATGTTCGTCCAAAATGTTTTCACCCCATAGAAGCAACAAGGACATCTCAGCAGGCTCTGGGTTGGGAAAGGAGCAGAATTAATTCCAGGTAAATATTAGTGCTGGGTAAATGGTAAAAAGTGCAGGGAGTACTTTCTCAGGTTCAAAATATACCTTTGATTTGGCGGGATGGTTTAGCAAACCTCACATATCGATTTGCAGGTTTAGAGGTTATTAAGAAAAATTCTCTGCCCAAGAACTTGAAACCAGTCAGAGTCTCTGGAAACTCACGTTAAGAACAGAGTGAAAGAATAGAGAATCACAGAATCATGGAATGGTTTGGGTTGGAAGGGAGCTTAAAACTCATCTTGTTCCACCCCCTGCTATGGGCTGCCCACCTTCCTGAGTCAGTTATGAAATTATTTTTGCATTTGGGAGCAAAAAAATAAATATTTAATTGTGGTAATGGTGATCATTTGCATTGAAATGTATATCTGAGCAAAAATTCCTCGCTAAATGACACCAAAGGCTTTTGAGAATGATGAACTTATCTGAGAGTTCTGTGCTGCTGAATGTCTCACCAGAAAAATGGCTAAATTCAGCAAATATTTAAAAAAAAATAAAAACCCAACACAAAACCCAACAGAAAATAAAAAAATCTCTTTCCTCAGCTGTAATAAATACATTGGGCAATAAAGAGGACCGTGAGGCTGTGAGGGGTATTGTGAAAAAGGCAGAAAGCGAATGAGGCATTTTAATACATCAAAAATGCCCTAATGCTGGTGTGTTGCACACACTGTGCTTGTTCCCAGGCTGTCCACGGGCAGAGATCCATTGTCACACACAGCTCCCTGTTCTGCACAGAGCTGCAGATTGGAGCCACCATCCCGGGAATCTTGGGGTGTCCCCTTTTCCTGGGGAGATTTCTGGTGCCATTTATCCCACACGTGGATACAATTCCTTCCTGAGATCGGGCTGCTCCCTGTTCTCTTTCCTGTGCCAATGGAAGATGCTCCTCTAATCTCTTCAAATTTTGTCTCCCATTTTCCTTCCCAAGGCAGTGCCTTATCCATCTGGGTGCCGCTCACAGCCACGGGAATTCCCAGCCTTTCCCCTTTGCCAGCTTTCTGAGCTGGTTTTTTATTTCTCACAATTTCCTTTCAGCCCTGAACACTGGTTTTATGCCTGCCCAGTCTGCTCCTCTGTGGAGATAATCCCATGACTTGATTTTCAAGTACATTTAGTGTCTAGACAGGGCACTGGATCCTTTGTGCTTCTCTCCCCGTTCCCTTGTTGGTTCAATGTCCCTTCAGGCACGAGGCACTTTCTACATCCCAAAATTCTAAATCCCGTGCCACATCCACCTCACCGGTGTCCCAGAGCCTCTGGGCCATTCTCCTGCCAGACTTTCTTCTCACTCTACTTATAAATAGCCAGGAAAAAAATAAAATTTAGTGGTGGGATACGACAATTGTAAAGGAGGAGGAAAAAAGGAACACGGGGATCAGCCACCCAGGTGGGAGCAGCCGGCCCCACGGGGGCCCAGCAGCCCCTCAGCCTCTGCAGCATCTCCGGGAGGAGCAAAGCTCTGCCCCTGCCTCAGGCATTCCCAGCACACAGCCCTGTGAGATCCAGCATTCCCTCTCTCCACCCATACATCAGGACAACCCAATTAAGTCATTTACCGGGAGGACCTGGAGATGGCAGCAACATATAATCACAAACATAAGCAGTTTGTACATGGTAATTATATATTCTATTTTTTTTTATCAGTGTAATACAGACAGAAGATTATTTTATGCTTGATATCATTCTAATTTTTGATCCATTTTCCCCCCAACTTAAAAAGGATTAAGATTTGGCTTCTGGTAATAACTTTGGGAATGCCAACTCCATAAGTATTGTGGAGCATTGTATTAAACTGATTATTAGGTACTTTTGCTTATTGTTAACACCACTCCTTTTCTCTGGGCCAGCATCTGAGACATTGGAAAGCAGATGGTTTGAATGGTCAAGCCAAAAGGCCAGAATATTTTTAAAGTCTGTTTTAAAATAAAACATGCTCTTGCTTTAAACTCCATCTGATAAAACAGAGCGGAGTAGATCGGCAAGGAGAGAGGAAACGCCGTGCCTGGCTTTGATCATTTTCAAAAGGAATTGTCACGTGTGGTTTTCCAGAAGATGAAGGCACCAGGTGAAACTATTTCATATCCCGAGACCTTTCCTCTGCTGAAGCAACATCTGCTTCTTGTTTTCTGCAGGGCTGGAGGGCAGCCTGACCCCCCCAGTGCCATCAGTCCTGCCAGGGGTGTCCGTGGCCAGCCAGGGGCGGAAAGGAAGGTGGAGGGGAGATGAAGAGGAGTTCACCCCTGGCTGATGAGGAGGGGGCAGGCAGGGGTGTCCCTGCCAGCTCCTGGTGACACAGGGACCAGTTCCTGGTAGGTTTGCAGAAGGAGACCCTGATGGGAAAGGTCCCAGCAGAGCGAGGCAGGGTAGGGGAATTGTAATCCATGGGAATGGGTGAAACCCAACTGCTTCCAGGTTGTTCCTCCCCAGGGACCCTGGGGACAGCACTGGAGGGTTGCCCTGGGGTGCAGAGGGACCCCGGCACTGGAGGCAGAGCAGCTCAGGCAGGAGGCTGCAGAGGGTGTTTTACTTTCCTGCTCCTTTACTTTCCTTTTCTCCTCTCTCCTGATTTTGTTCCTCTCTTCCCAGCATCCATCCCTGCACACATCCAATGGCACACTGGCTTCCCATCACACAGCAGTGCCCATAGAAATGGGAAACAACTCCTTAGGGGGAAGGTGGCAGATCCCCCCCCTGCCATCCCCCAAGGGGCAGCTCACGGTCACCTGCCCTCCCTGTTCCGTGGGACACACAGAGCCAGGGTGACACATTCCCACCACTCTGGCAACGAGGGAGAGGGTGGGATGCTGCCCACAGACGTGGGGGCCATGGTCACCCTGCACACCCAAGGGTGGCAGGTCCCTTCTTCCCTGTGTCCATGACCCGAGGGTTGGTCCCACTTGTCCCAGCCCTGCTGTGACCATGCCACAAGCTTGTGCCATGCCCAAATCCCAGAAACGTGGCTGTGACACAGTGCCCACCCACTTCAGCACCCCAAGGCATCCACCTAAAACCAGGCTATGGTCAAAGCCAACATTAATTATGACTAGTTCCTTAACAGCTGAAAATAACTAATGCAATGCTCTCCGTTTGGTGCCAGTGGGGAACAAGCCTGGAGTAAATGAGCTCATGGTTGGGAATCAAAGATTAACAGACTATCGAGGAGTAATTTCTTCTCCACATGAATTAGCAAATCGTGGGTAATTATTGTGGACAGAGCTAGGCAGGTTCATTTGACTAGGTCAGTTAAGAAAAGCCTGGGATAATTAAATTGTCTCTAGAGCCAACAACAGTGCTGGAGTTGGAAAAGGCCTTTTCTCATTTGTTATTCCTCTTCTGGATAAATCATACCTGCCCTTAGTGCCACCCCTGGGGGCAGATCTGCATTGATAGAAGTGCTTTTATGGTTACTGGTTTGTCTGGTGACAGACTACACCGATTTGGGGCTGGCTGGACCCAGGACTGCAGCCAGGCTGGTCCCAGAAGGGTTCCTGGTCGCCCACCCCTGCCACGGGCACTGCTCTCAGGGCCATCCTTGCCTTTTGCAGGGGGCTGGGCAGGGAGGTGACAGCCATCCTCTGCCGTGTGGCAGGTGCTGAAGTTGGTGACACACTCACCAGGTTTTGGGACCCTTGCCCACGGCAGCCACAGCTCCCCTGGCCTGTGCCCCCCTGCCCAGCGAGCCGCCACGCACGGGCCAGGACCCAGCCTGGTGGTGCTTTGCTTTTCTCTTTCCCTGCAGACAGGGAGTGGGATAAGCTGTTTTCAGAAAGGCTGGAGGAGAGGCTGGAGTCAGTGCTGTGGCTGCCTGAAAGGAATAACCTCAGCATCCCCTGGGAACTGATCCTGGAACAGGGAGAGCTCAGGAGGCTCCTGGCTCTGTTGTTTTCTCTGGACATTACCTGGATGTGGGATGTACCAAGCACCTCTCCTGGTGCTTGATGCCGACTGGAAAAAGATGCAGCGTCATTAAAAATAGAAGCATGAAAGATTATTTACATTTCAAGAATAGCTGAGGTCCTTAAAGAAACTTCCATCATCCTTTAAAGGCTCTTAGTCAAACGCCGTTCATTATTAATGCCTGTTGGCTTTATTTAGCCTATGACTACAATTATATATTTATGAGGTAATCAGCAATTGGAAATTTCCCTGTAATGGTAACTGGAGCTTGGCATCCAAATAAAATGAACACCATTAAGAAAGTATTGCGGTCATTGGGGTGGATCAAGTGTGCTAATAGCCCAACTAACAGCAATTAAGTCAATTAACCATTCAGACATATGCTGCTCAATTTCCCTGCTTAAACAGCCCGGTGCATCTGCGAAATTTGTGGAACTTATTTATGGTGTAAGCGGCTGCGAGTCATTATTAACCAGGGGAAACAGGGGAAAATAAGGGAGGCTTGTAAAAAATTAACTACTGCAGCAAAAAAGATCCGCTAATTGCCCGTTCCCCTCGCCACGGGGGAAGGTTTGGTTTCCCAGGGTATTTATTTGTTACGTTTTGAGTAGCTCAGAGCAGGCCGTGGCACAGTGAGTACAGGTGGATGGGCACAGGGTGATGGAGGCAGAGGATCTGAAGGGACAGAGCCACAGGACGGACCCCGAGCGGGACAGCAGGACAGCAGGACAGCAGGAGCAGTGGCAGGCACTGTGTCCGTCTGTCCCCTGGGGCTGTCACTCAGATGTGGGGGAAAGGTGCAACAGGATAAGGAGCAGCCCCTCAGCCCACGGGCTCACAGCTCCCCACACACAGGGAACATCCTGGAGCTGAGCACCCAGCACCCCGTGAAGGCTCCATCCTTCTCCTCCTCCCAGCCCTGACCCTCCCCAGGCCCCTTGCTTCTCCATGGCTGTGGGTCCCAGACAGCCCCAGGGGGTGACACAGCCCTGAAGCCACCAGCATTTCCATCAACCACCCTTCAGCTGGGGACTTAGTGACACAAAGTGCTTTTCCTCCTCCTCCCCCATTCTGGTTTCCTGCCGTCTGTCCAAACGCGGATGCTCCAAAGTTTTGTTAAGTGCCTGTTTTAATGAAGCCCATTAAAGTTAACCTGGCCATATAATATACAGGAGAAACCTACCATAAATATAGGTAAATAGAGATTGTAAAGATAAATAACCGTGCAGGTGTGTGAGGAGTGATAATGTGCTCTATTTACTGTGCTCCCATAACGGGCCAGTAAAAGATACTGCGCCTTTAATGACTCACTTTCTGCTGGCAGCCGGCACTCACCGTTAGCAAGCTAAGGATGCAGTGACACAAAAAGCTTACAGATAATTAAATATTGATTTTTGTTTTCTAATCCTATATAAAAATTGTCCTGGGTCTCCCAATGGTAGTTTCATCTCGCTAGGACACAGGGAGGGCTATTAACCCTATTTGGTTTCAAGCTGTTGTAGAACAAATAAACAGGGAGGCTTGGAGAAGCCGGGCACGGCTCTGTGGGCAGAGCCAGCTGCCAGCCCCGTGGTCTTGCCAGCAGCCCCACACCTGGGCAGGTGACCAGCACTGAGGCATTGCAGCTGCAGACGTTTTGGGGAGGGTTTTGTGTTGGTTGGGGTGGGCTCCTGTGGCACGGGCGCCTCTCGGTGCCCCCAGGAGAGCCCCAGGATTTGGTGTGCAGGGGGCAGAGTGGGGATCTCCAGGGCAGCCTCCCTGCTCCTGGCAGAAGGAAAATGGATGCTCAGCTCCGTGAAGGAGGGGCAGTTGGTGCCCGGTCCCCTACATCACAAGGTCCCCATTTCTTTCACTGCATCGCATCTCTACTGTTGTCTGATGCTCCTAAATCCACCCTGTGCCCAACAGGTTTAGATCATCCCAACAGACTTCTCCTGGAAGGTTTTGAGTCTTATGCAGAATGCACACAAAACTGCAATGCTCTATCAGAAAGTTGGATTTTCACTTCTGGAGAGCCTGGCAAGAAGCTGCTTCGTGCATGGAGGTGGCTGGAGGAGTTCAGAAGCAAGGACAGAGGGACCAAGCAGGCCTGAGGGTACAGCTCACAGGGCCAGGTCAGGAGCCAGCAGGAACTTCAAAATAGCCTCATCAGATGAGACAAGGGCTTGGCTCAGCCTGGCACAGCGTGGGGATTGAAGGAGATTCTGCACCCACTGTGACAGCCCAGCCTGATGGTGACTGGGGCGTGGGGAGCAGGGGGTGACCCGGCCTCAGCACGCGGCCACCTTGCTCTGTAGTGAGAAGAGAAGTATTAAAATAATATCCTCTAAGCCTGCCATGCATGATGTTTTCTCTCACTGCTGGGAAAGCAATTGCCTCCAGCAAAGATCTATTTCCTTGGCTGCTCGTTCCCGAGCGCGCGGCGAGCGCTGCGCACACACTGTGGAGCGGAATAAACCCCACAGCCACCACTGAGTCGCTCATTCACAAAATGAACCCAGGGGCCTCCCCTCCCAGTTATCTTTTCAGAAGCTCCATGCAGCATAACCCACACTGTTTACAGACTTTGGGCTGGGAGCAAATCCTGTTGCTTTACATAATTCCTGTCCTTTGGTAAATTGTGCCGTTTGTGAAGGGAGGGAACATCCCCTCCCCACACTCCTTCCAATGCTGTGTGTAAATGAGGCCGTCGTTCGAACACGCCGGATGAGTCTGATCATGGGGAAAAGAGCAAAACATCCTCCTGAAAAGCTGCATGCACCATTTGCTGAGAAATCTTAAATATTTTCCTTGCAGAAGCTTGTAGTCTCAATGCTTCCCATGCCAACGTGCTGTGCACGCTAAACTCCGCTCAGCTGTGAGGGGCAGTTCAGGAAATAATGAATTCAAGTGTGCCTGAACTTTGTGCTGATCCCAAACATCCCGGGACCGTGAGCTGGGGCTGTGATTCCCTCACTGCCACATCCACTGGAGGATCAAGGCTCGGCTCTGGCCCCTTGACCAGCCCCACTGGCTCTGCTCTGTCCCATCTCCCACCTGGCCTTGGCTCATCCAGATCAGCACCTGCCTGCTCAGCCCCCGAGGAAGGAGGGCTGGGTGAAGCAGCAGACCCAGGAAATGCTCCTGAGCCTGAGCAAACAACCACAGGGTCTCTTGTGACTCCTTCTCTCTGCTCCTCTGTGGGTTCTCGACCCCGTTCTCATGCTTTCCCACCAGCTGCTGACCCCAGCTCACTCCTTGCCTTGTCTCCTTCAGGAGACCTGGCGGATGAGCAGGGAAAAGTGTTGGCAATGCCAAGCAGCTTCCTTGGGGACACCAGGGAGCTGGGGAGGTGAAGCAATCCCAGCACTGCCCCTGCCCTGAGGCGCAGCCCTGTCCTGGGGACCTGCTGCCTCTGGTGGCATGATCAGAGCATCTCTCCCATCGCCTGTGGCACTGGAAATCCTGCGGGACCATGACTCTGCCTTCCCTTCCCTCTTCCCCTTTGCTCCACCGCCATTCCCTTATGGAAGCTGTGGAGCTGCTGCAGCTCAGGCTTCCGTCAGATATTTCAGACCACCCGATCCTGCAGCCACCCAGCACCCCAACCTGCACTGGGGTGCCCTGGGGAGGCAGCTGCCTCCAGCCTGTGGGGAGCGGGGCCAGAGCTGTGCTGCCAGCCATGTCCTCTGGAACGCCACCAGCACAAACACCGGTGATATGCCAGGACATCTGCCCACTCCATCTTCTCTGTGCAGCAAAACCACCCCAGCTCCTGCCAGGGCACGGCCAACGCAGCCCCCGCCTCAGGAATGGTTTGTGGGTAACCTGGCAGCTGAAACGCTGGGGGGACCTTTCAGACACAGCCACCCGGCAGCCGCTGATTGAGACTCAAAAGAAATTCTTTGAGGGCAGCAAGATGTCAGGCCAACGCAGGAACAGCAGCAGGTTTGAGAGTACAGACGCGTTAGTCAGAGCTGATGAATGCTGGCTTGTCAAGCCTCCCCATTTCAGTCCTGGATTGCCTTTAAAGTTTGCCAAGTCACTTTTCAGCATTTGTGTGGGCAGAAGGAGACGTGCAATTAAGCTGCAATTGCTGCACCAAAGCCGAATACTTTCAAGTTTGTTATTTCCTCAAAAATGACAAAACGCTGGGATCGAGTCAAGGAACAGGACGGCAGCTCCTGTTGCAAAGCCGCCGTCGGCACGGTGCTGAGCTTGTCCAAAGCTGGATCCCGCTCCTGCTGAAGGATGAAGACGTGCACATCAAAAGCTACATTAGCATTTGAGAAGCAGGGTGGGGAATGGAGAGCCGGGATCCAAACCCTGCTGGGAGGCAGGTGACGTGCAGACCGTCCGTGTGTCTGTCTGCAGGAGCCAGCGCAGCCTGCGGGGACGCGGAGCCGCTGCAGCGCCCAGGGACAGTGACAGCCCGTGACACCGGGGCAGGACAGGGCGGGCTGGGAGGTGGTGGCCGCAGTGTTGTCCTGAGCCCAGATTTTGGGGGTAAATGAGCTCACAGAGACCCCCGGGAGCCTGCCCGGGTTGCACAGCTCCCTCCATGCCAGGCTGCCAGGAGGGACAGGGCTGGCCCCACGGAGGGCACTGCTGCCAGCCCCCATGGCTCTCCATCCTGAGGCATCCAGGAGGGTCCCACAGCTCTCCCACTGCTGCCACTGTCCTGGTGGGGTTGGACGGCAGTGGTGGCTCTGAGCAAGGTGTCACTACCCTGGCTGTGGCTTCTGCACCTCTGCCGTGGCACATACCAGGTGTACCCCCTCTGTCCTCTCCCTCTCACCCTAAATCCCAGCCCATGGTTCTGCCACCCACCCATGCCACACCCGCCCACGTCCTTTTTCTTCTCTACCTTTCTGGGGTCTTGGCATGGCTGAGATCAGGGTTTTCCTGCAAGGCTTTGGCAGCCTTTTGAGCGGCCAAATAACTATTATTCCCAAACTTAAAAGGGACAGTTTTGTGGATCCCTTTTCCCCCGAGGTTTCCTGTCAGTGTCTGCAGATGCAGAGCTGTGTGCTGCAGCCCATCCGTCCTGCCCATAAACCATCCCGGCTGCAGAATGAATCGATTTGCAGCCTGTTGGCTGCTAAACTGAATTAATTTCACCCTAAAGGGCCTCGCTGAAATGCAGCAAAAAACCCACCAAGAGACCCAGGGGCTGGGAAATAGCGAAGTGCCTTTGCTGAGGACTCGTGGGGCACATCACGATAATCCCCGAGAGTCACCAAGCAGCAGGGACAGGAGTCACCCGCTTGGTGCGAAGCTTTTCGGTAACATATTGCTTTTTAATCAGCACTTAAACACGAAATGCTCTTTTCCATCTAATCCCCGCGATGATTTCACAGCAACTCCTCCTGCCACCCAGCTTAATGCAGAGACCGACTCTTTCAGCAGGCAGCGTTTACCCAAAATATGTGATTTCATTGAACAGTCATTTCCCGCCGCCTTTTTGCTGACTGCACGGAGCTGCCTTTGGGTGCGAGCGGCTCCACTGCCAGCTCTGCTTCCATTCCTGCTGCAGAGAGGCAGCAACAGCTACAAAATAATGAATTAACCTGCACAAATAACCCAGAAGTTGGATGGGGGGGTAGGACACATCAGGTTTTGGTGGCGTATCCCAAGCATGTTGCTGTAATCCCAGTGCCTGTAGAAGGGGGTGAGCTGCAGAAATAAGGGGTGATCTCTGCAAGGGCTGGGATTGGGGGGACACCTAGAGCTAGGCGAGGCTTGGCCTTGGGACCCACATGCACTGAAATGAAGATAAATACAGGAATAAGTCAATTTACTTAGTGAGATGGGAGAATCTTCCAGACATCATGGATAATTCCAGGCAGCCCTGCACACCAGCACATGGGGCTCACTGCCGTGGGGGCTGCACGAGTGGAGCTCGGGCTTTCCAGCCAAAATGTCCGAGTTTGGTGAAATATGGGCTGGAGCATGGTCCTGGTGCTCCCTGCCTGCCCTCCTGAGCCACAAGCACTGGCTGCTGGGTGGCACAGGCTGTGGGACACAGACATTACTTTAAACAGAGCCCAGTTTATCTCACTCTGTGCTGACTAACTCAGCCATGGGTTTAAGCATGGCTTAAACTGTTCTAATCTGGACTGGAGGAGGTAAACTCCACAGACTTACACTGGCTTTAGTAAGTGATGTTGAGCAAAGCCGGCAAACCTCACTGTCCCTGTGAGCACTGAGTGGAACTGCAACACCCTCAGAGGCTGATGGGATTTGTGCTGCATCCTGGAGCCCAAATTCCTGATCCATCTTTCTGGAAAAGCTGGTTTTTTGGTTTCTTTGCTGGGAAGATGTGACTGGCAGAGCAAGAGGCTGTCAGGGCTGAAGCCTGGACGCATCAGGCTCAGCACCAGGACAACGGGGTGCACACCTGGCTCCTACCCTCCCTTTGAGGCCATCACTACTGATGGTCAAAAATTGTGAGTCCAGAAACCATCTCTGGAAATTGCTGTTATGTGGGAACAGACCTCCTGCGGCGACAGGAGGATTTTTGACAAAGTTTAATTCCAAAGAAAATTGAAACAAAGTATCTCAATAATGCAACAATGTTCTTTTTAACATTTTCCAAATGTCACATTTTGATATTTCGCTTCCAAATGTCTTTTCTTTAGAAATTTATACTAGTTAAGAAAATTAAGACAAGATTAGATTTCTTCCCACATTGCCCCAGTGTAATGTCTGTGGGAGCTCTGTGGTTGTGGAGGGCAGGGGGGGCAGTGGGACCCCAGACCTGCCACCCCTAGGGGATCCATCTCCTGTAGCTCCCCCCTAAGCCTTTGGGTCTGCACAGACTGAGATTTCAGGCAGACTGCTGGGTCTGAAAATCCCTCTTGATCTCAGAATAAACACACAGATGAACAGAAAAAAAATAAAAAGAAAAAAGAGAAAAAAAAAGAAAAAGGAAGATAAGGTTTGATGCAAATCAGACCGGAAGAGACTTGGGGAAAATTCAGAAATGCCGCGTTTGCCACTGGCTTGGAGGAGACTCATATCACAATTACCCAGAGAAAGGAAACACTGTCTTTTACTTGAAAGTGAAAATGTGAGAGAAGGGAGGAGAAAGGGAAAAGCCTGGTGGCTGGGGAACTGAATCCTAAAACCAACCAGAATCTGGGGCTGCAGGAGATGAGATTGGACTGGGACCTTCTCTGGAGTGGACGCTGTGCTGACCAGTCCCCAATGCGTGGTGTGGGAATGTCCAGTACCAGGAACTGAGGAGGGAGGGAAGAACTTCTTGTGTCAGTCTCTGCTGACTGTAGAAAGGGATTTCTGAGGGTCTTGGAGTATTTTACCTATAAACCAGTGCATATGTCAAAGGTAGCATGGATTATCGGGGATTTCCTCAGACTGGGGAGCAGGAAGGATCAGTGCCAGGGCAGGGCCACAGCAACACTTCACAGTCTCCTTTCAATGACAGCTTCCAGCAGAGCTGTAGAAGGCAACGACAGGAGGAAAAACTGCTAAGCCCAAGCACGGGCAGAGATCCATTCCCCACCATGGTCTGAGGAACAAAGCGCTTCCCAGGCGAGTTCAGCCACAGCCTGTGCGCGGGAGCCATATGGGCCGTGGGCGTGCGTGGGCGCCTGGCAGGGCGCGGGTGCCCACTCCTTCCTTCCCCACACACCCCCGGCACGGCCTGGGAGAGGCAGGACAGGGAGCTGGGAGGGGGGTCTGTGTGTGCCCATATGTGTGTGTGTGTGTGTGCACGCGTGTGCGTCCGTGTGTGCAGGCACAGGAGTGTGTGGGCGTGGTGGGGGAGGAGGGCTTCTGTGCTCCAAACCCCACTAATCCCCCCAAAAAACGCTTCTTACATGTGATGTCATTGGCTGTCACAGACGGGCACATCTCTTCGTCTGTGCTGGATCATGGCCTCGGTGCAGGAGGGGACATCTGCCCCAAATTGTGTTTGTCCTCTGGTGTCACTCAGAGCCCCACTCCTCAGGTGCGTTTCTGCAGGACACCGAAATAACAGCACTGCTAATTATACCAATACAGGGTTATTTCACCACGATATCAATGCCCTGACATTTTCCATAGAGCTGCAGGGTGGCACCAGGTGCCATAAAAATCCAGGCACCCACAGGTGGCCGAGCAGAGCTGTGGGATCTCGGCACTCAGGGCACCGGTGGCACTGCTGGCACACGCTGAGCAGAGCTGTGGGGTCCTGGCACTCAGGGCACCGGTGGCACTGAGCAGAGCTGTGGGATCCTGGCACTCGGGGCACTGGTGGCACTGCTGGCACACGCTGAGCAGAGCTGTGGGGTCCTGGCACTCAGGGCACCGGTGGCACTGCTGGCACACACTGAGCAGAGCTGTGGGGTCTCAGCACTTACGGCACCGGTGGCACTGCTGGCACACGCTGAGCAGAGCTGTGGGGTCCTGGCACTCAGGGAGTGCTGGAGTTCTTGCTGGAGTTCACTCCTCCTATGAGCACCTCATCTTTCCCAGAACCTGCACGCAAACACTCCACAAAAGTCTTCCACTGCGTCTATACAACATCTTCAAAGACATTTTCCCGCAGGATTTGCCGAGGTCTTTTCAGCTGCAGCCTGCTGAGACGCCTCTTTCTCGGGAAGGGGATGCAGCAGCCCCTCCGGGTCGCGGCGTGCCCCGCGCGGTGCCGGGGATGGCTCTGCGAGAGGCGCAGCGGCAGCGGGGCATCCCCCGGCGCTCCGTGTGCGGCTGCGATAAGAGCGGGGCCGGGAGACCCGAGCGTGACGGGAATAGCGAGCCCTGCTCCCGAGGCTGTGAAAGGAGCCACGGCCCGCGGAGACGGAGCAGCCTCCGCACAGCAGCAGATAAGGGAAGATAAGGGCAGGCTGCAGGAAGCCACGAGTCACGGGGTGGGGTTTGTGCGCGCTTAAAGAGGAGGTTGTGCCCGGTTCCGATGGTAGGATAGCAGACCCTTGCTCCTTCTGATATTTTAAAAGGCTACATGAAGGCTTAAAATGTAATTCTAAATTCACATTCATGTCTCCTCTTCAGCTTGTTCAAAGCCCTAAAGGAACAGTCAAAATTTCGGAGGAAATTTTTCCTTCCTCCGCAGGATCCTCAGCATCGCCTTTGCTCGGCAGCCTGTACCTGAATGAGACAATAAAACATGACAGGTATGTTCTGCTGGTTGAAATCCACTTCCAGGCAGGAAGAAGGAGACCCAAGACTTTGGCTGGGAGGCTGTAGGGGGGTTGTGTAGCTGGTGGTTTATTTTTCCCTGCTCCAGGGCTGTACACAGCCCCGCACCCAGAGCTGCTGTTCCAGAGCAGTTCTCTGTGCTGACCACAAGGCTGTGGGTGCCAGGCGGCCCTGGCCAGGCAAGGGGGATTCCGAGGGACCAGCCCTCCCCACCAAGCTGGAGATGAGCAATGCCAACGCCCTCAAATCCCCTCTGTCTCACCCTTACCCTTGGCTAAGGATGAGCCAAGCTCCAGCCCTGGCGCACACATTCTACACGGGAGTCATCCCTATTCCTGGACACTTGGGTTTGTGGGAACTGAGTTGCTGTTTTAAGCTTTATTTTGCTACTCATATCTGAAGCTTCGTCCCCAGCCTCCAGAGCAATGGGGGACAACCTGTCCTGTGAGCCATCCTGTCCTGCCACCTCCACAGCCATGGGCAGAGACACCAGCCAGGCTCTCCCTCGGTTATGCCAGTACAAACCCACACTCCACGGGGCTGTTGCAGATTCATGCTGGCACAACTGAATTGAGCAGGTTAATAAATGTCTCCTCCATTAATAAATGGAGAGCTACTTAAGATCATGAACTTCACGATGATGACAAGGTCGTGCCCACCACTTCTGCCCTCATAACTTCTCCAGCATAACTATCACTCGCAGTTTGGCTTCCCTGTGTATCCACAGGCAGGGAGGAAAGGTGTCTAAATGTGGGAGTGATTCCCAAAGAACCCCGGGATGGATCCCTGCAGGAAGCAGAGCTGAATTGCCACCACACCCCATCACTGGGGGGCCCCTGGGGTCTCACTTCCCCCTGTGACTTTCTCTCCCCCTCTCTTCATGGCTCCAGCTCTTGAAATTATGTCACTCTCTTCTTTAACCATCTGGCTCCTGTCAACAAATATAAGTCCTCCTACACAGACCCGCTGGTGACAGGCCTGATCCTTCCCTGGCTGACACCAGCATCTCCCTGCTGACTTGGGAGAAGCTCTCCCCTTGGAGGAACATTCCCTGGGAGCAGAGGCTCTCCTGGGGAGGCCATAGCACTGGCAAAGCAGCTCCTGGCCCCAGTGTCCCCCTCTCCTCCTCCCTGAGGAGCTGGGGCTGGTGGGTGGGCTGTGCCCTGAGCACCCCGAGAGTGGCAGCAGGACCAGGCAGGGCTGGTGTCACCCTGCGCCCCAAAATCGGCCTCTCCCCCAAAGGCAGCGGCACAGCCGGGGCACGGCGGGGGCTGGAAGGTGCCAGGTGCCACCTGCCCTCCTCCTGGGCAGCTCCTGGCAGGTACAGACCCTTTGCAGGTGCTGGTCCTGCCCTGGCATCCTGTCAGAAGTCCAGCTGGAGCAACAACCTCAAAGTGTTTGCCCGGACTGAGGTCCTGGCCCTTGGGCTCTCCCAGGCCCTGCCCTGTCCTTGTCACCACCAGCACACCCCACAGGGCTCTGTCACAGCCCCGAGGAGCTGCTGCTGTGGGAGGCTCCTGGCAGAACCAGGGAACTCCAAAGGAAATCCCAGACTTTTCTTGTTCTCCAGGTCTGAACAATGCTTCTCAACACCTCCCTGGGGTAAAAAAGAGTGTGTTTGGGTCAATAAAAGCAGCCGGCTGAATAATGGCCCTAAAATATTTCATTCTGACTTTGATTTTGAGAAACTATTAAGGAGCAAGATGAATTTGAGAATGAAACCCCAGCAGCCTCTTCCAATGAGGCCCCAGATAATGCTTTAACCTTATTAAAAGGTGGGGGAGGCGTTATTTCAAAGCAAAAACTTATTAACATAGAAATGTTCCTTCAAAAATAGTTCAAGATTGATACATTTCTGACAGGTAAAAATTGAACTGCAGAACTGTCAACCTGCTGTGCTTGGACCCAACACCTTAACTGGGGTTTGAAGGGATACAGGTAATGTATCATTCAGATTGTGTCTCGTGTTCAGAGCTGAGTGAATGAAACATTCTCCAGTTCACAAAATACACAAAAACGAAATAATTTTTGACCATTGGTGAAATCAAAAGTTCTTATAAGCCAGGTCTGAGGTGAGCAGAGCAACTGCTGGTGCAGAATGCAACTATTTCTTTCTGAATACTATTTTCTTATTTTCTTTTGACTCATCAAACAAATTTTGAAAACCATGGAACAATGGGTCAGAAGGGACCTTAAATCTCATCTTTGTCCACCCCCTGCCATGGGCAGGGACACTTTATTCTGCACCAGGTTGTTCCAAATCCTGTCATGGGGCTGCCACATCTTCCCTGGACACCCCAGCCTGCCCTGACACCTGAGGGGTGTCAGGGGTGCCTGGTGGCTCCTGGGACCACTGACCCATCATCCTCACCCTGGACAGGGACCTGCTGCTCTCCCAGAGGTGGGAAACTTCCTCCCAGCCCTGGCTCATCCCAGGAGCAGCCGCTTGGCCCTTCCCCTTGTCTATTGGTGTCTTTTGATTACAAGTCTGCTTTGAAGAGACACTAATTGCAGCCTGCACACAATGCTGGTAATTATGCCTATTACATTTTGATTCATTTCCATATGTCAACACTACTACAAGGGGGATTTTGGGGAGGGGGGCAGAGCACCGTTTTATAATCGTTATTGTCTGCAAAAAAAAAAAAACCTGCCCAGAGAGTGAGTGAAGTGTTCTTTGTGGAAATTGAAAATAAGATTATAAATAAAAGTCTTCCTCTGACATCCAGAAAATGGACACTTTAGAATAAATTGCCACTGTTGATCAGGAAGATTGCCACCTCCCTTTTACATTAATGAGGCAAAGACTCTTCAAGGCCCTAATAGCAATATGTTGGAGGATGTCATTTCAATAGCTTCTTTCTTAATAAAGCTTGACCCTAATATTCCCTTTGCTGTCACAGGCTTTGTCCTACCAGACACTGCCGTGATTTTTAGCTGCTAATCAAGGGGAAGAGGGGGGCAAGAGTAAGCGGTGCAAAGAGCTGCAGAAGCCCCAGCGAAGGGATTCTCCTGTCCCCAGCCGTGGTGAGACCCTGGCTGGTGACTGTGCTGGCAGGCCACAGTGAGAAGTGTCTGAACCAGCACCAGAATCCCAGAATCCCACCAGGAACTGGTTTTCCAGTAGTTTATGCTCAACCCAAAAGCCCAAATGTGAGTATTATGAGGAGTGGCTGAGGGATGTGGGGGGGCTTGAGTCTGGAGAAAAGGAGGCTCAGGGGGAATTTTTGGCTGTGCCCAACTCTCTGACAGGAGGGGACAGCCGGGGTGGGTTGGGCTCTGCTCCCAGGGAACACGGACAGGATGAGAGGAAACTGCATCAAACTGTGCCAGGGGAGGCTCAGGCTGGACACCAGGAGGAATTTCCTCATGGAAAGGGTGGTCAGGCCTTGGAAGGGGCTGCCCAGGGATATGGTGGAGTCTCCATCCCTGCAGGTGTCCAAGGAACGTGTTTGATGTGGCACTCAGTGCTCTGGGCTGGTGACAAGGTGGGGATTGGGCACAGCTTGGACTCAGTGGTCTTGGAAGTCTTTTCCAATCTGAATGATTCTGGGATTTTGATAAAATGGAGAGTTCAAGCCTGGGTGCCCACTGTGAGCACTGCAGGGACATTGACTCATCCCCACCTGCCATGGCACTTCCCCTCCTCCCCTGCCTCGATGGCTCATCCCTCCCCCTCCAGGTACTGCCACCAGCTGATTCCAGGACTCGCAGAAGTGTGGGCAGGCCTTATTTAGCAACCCATAAATACAAGTTAAAAGGGCATCGTGGTTGCTTCTGCAAAAACTCTACTAGAAAAATCGGGTTCCTCGTGTTTCCTGGCAGATCTCCTGCCCGTCACACGCTGCCTCAGTCGTGTCACGGAGTGTTTGAAAGCACAGGGTAACGTGATGTGACTGCTGCAGCAGGCAGGAGCTCACAAAGGGAGTCTCTCTGCCAGGCATCCAGCCCCTTCTTTTTGTTAACCAGAGTTTGAAGATAAAAACAGTCGAGTTTCGTACTGAGCACTGTGGCAGGAGGGAGTTTTTGGAATCGTTGTCAGAGAATCAGAGAACACCAGACTGGAGTGTGTTGGAAGAGACCTTAAAGCCCATCCAGTTTCACCCCCTGCCATGGGCTGGGACACCTCCCACTGTCCCAGGCTGCTCCAAGCTCCATCCAACCTGGCCTTGGTCACTTCCAGGGATGAGGCAGCCACAGCTCTGGATTGTGCCAGGGCCTCACTGGAATTGTGGGGGTAGTGGGCAGAGTTCGTGGCAACCCCTCCATGTGCACGTTCCAAACTCCAGCAGTGCCCCCACATCTCAGCCCTGCCTTGGTCCAGCCCCAGCTGCACACGCAGCTCCAGCAGCTCTGTTCGGCAGTCAGGGAAATGTGTGAGAGAAGAAAAGGAGAAGAATGCAAAAAATGCAGCAGTCGGGGTGTGTTAAACCCCCTGGAACTGCCTCCAAAATAATCCAGCCGGTTTTGAAGGCAGCCGGCACAGGGGCTGCTCCTGCCCCAGCCCTGCGAGAGCAACCCCGCCCTCACGGCAGTGCCCAGGATGTAGGGACAAGGACAAGGACACGTCTGCTGGGCTGAGCCTTCGTCCTGCCCCTTCTCCGGCATGGAATGTGTAAGGAGGAGAATGGCCGTGGGGGGAGTCCTGAGAAGGTGGAGAACTGGAGTGAAAAATAAAGCTGATTGCTAATAATCCATGTTGGACACTTTGGGACCTGCCCTCCTCTCCCACAGAGCTGCCCCAGGAGCAGGCACAGCACCAGTGGCACTCACAGTGTGACAGGGCCATGGGCACCCCCTGCACCACAGGGCACTGGTCACTGCAGCCCAGCCAGCCCTCGGGGCTCTGTGCTGAGCTGGACACCACTGCCCAGCAGGAAGGGACACTTCCCATCCCCGGTGTTCTGAGGGAATGCTCCGGAAGAGTCCACAAACTAAACTGCTGCTGGGGCTTTGGTGCGTGGAGGAGGTCATCATCTCTCAGGATTTCAAGCGGCTCCTGTTTGAAGGAAGTGAAATTTTAAACCTCAAAATGGCAGAAAAGCCCCATTTTCCCTGGAAATAATGGCAACAAATTTTTTTTCCTGGATTTGTACCAAGCTGCGTTATATAAAAATGAGATAACTTGAAAACATGGGGGGATGTGAAGTGTTTGCTTTTTCAGGTTCCTGATCTGAGCCTCTGCACACCCCCAGGCCCACCGGGTTGGGATGGGAGCTCGGGAGATTGCTGCTGGCAGGAAAACAGGACGAAGTGTCCAAATTATAATTAGCCAAAAGTTTCTTCTCGAGGCACGACCATGTGAGCTCCCTGCACCCCCTTCACCAACCCAGCGCTGCCCAAACCTTTCCTGTGCCTATTCCCAGCCCAGCCCCCCCGAAGCAGCTGCTCCAGGAGGGACCTGGTGGAGCTGTGAGGGTTTTGGGGAGAGGAGCAGAGGGATGATGTATTCCATTTTTAATTGGGGCTTGAGAGCACGCAGGCAGCTGCCCACACAGGGATATAACCTGGATGTAACACGCAGACTGGTAAAAAGTTTCTGAGAAGGAAACATTATGACTTTCTGCCGCAGCTCACACTAAACACTCCCTCGGTGAAAAGCCCATGATTGGAAGATTCCTTATTTATTCTGATAAGTTATCATCAGTGTCACCGAGCCGAACATTTAGGCAGAACAGCTCCCTGCCCACACACTGTGTTTGCTGCTTAAAAATATTGCAAATAGCTCCGTGGCTTTAAATAAATAAATAGCTAATGAGTCACACCAATCGGAATTGAATGTCAAGCCGGAGGAAGCGCCTGCCTGGTGCCTACCCAGAAAGTTTATAAATGTTTGTTAACCACGTCGGTGCCACCCCACTGCCTGCGAGAGGCGTGGGGCAATCCCCGCCTGCCGCTCGGGAGCCGCCGGAGGGGAAGGGGTTAGGGAGGGCTCGCTGGAGAGCACCTGGAAGGATAAATATTGCTTGTCTGCTCCCTGCGCAGGGCTGCAGCCCAGGGACGCGGTGCCAGGGAGCCGTCCTCCCGAGATGGAAGGCACCAGATTTTTCCTGGAACCAGGAACAGAGCCCTCTTTCTGCTCCTCCTGGAAAAGGAGGGGTGCGGTGCCCGGGGAAAGGCACAGATGGCATCACTGGGGGTTATTTTTGCAGCTGCTCTCGCAGCCCACGGATCGCCTGTGCTGGGCAGCGGCGTGGGGACAAGGCGTGGGGACAGGGCCACCCCCAAGGCAGCCTGCCACCCCCTCGTCGTGCCCCTGGCACGAGCGGCCTGAGCACACCAGTGGTGCCAGGGTGGTTCTGCTGGTCCCAGGGTGCCCCAGCACAGGCTGGGGCTCGGGGCTGTGCTCAGCGGGGCTGGGGTGCCTCTTCCAGAGAAACCCTCGGCGCCCACCCGCACACCCAGGAGTGATTCACCAGAAATGTGAAAGAAATTCGGCTGCTGTTGGTGTGCCAGGGAGTGAGTGGGCGCTGGAAGGTGGCACCATCCCGCTCCTTCATTCATCTCTTGCTGGTGGAGCTGCAGAGCTGCAGCTGAGCAGCACTGAGGCCCATGAGCCACGTTCCCCTGCCAGGAGCACAGGGATTTCCCCCGAGAAATCCAGCCCACCTAAGAACAAAAACCTTTGTACCAGAGATCAGTTGGAAACCCGGGCTCAGGAGCCATGGCAGTCATTTCCCACCCTCAGTGGACCTATGAGGCTCCCTGATGATGACCCATCTGAAGTCCAACCAGGAGTTGGGGTTTTTCAAAGGGAAGTCAGTTTGCTATTAGAAAAAATTCCTTTACTGAAAGAGTTGGAACAGGCTGCCCAGGGAGACGATGGAGTTACCATACCTGGAAATGTTCAAAAAATGAGTGGACAGGCACTCTGGGATATGGTTTAGTAGGCATGGGGGTATACTCAGTTGGGCTTGATGCTCTTGGAAGTCTTTTCCAGCCTTAATGATTCCATGATTCTGTGAACCCAATTGTCAAAAAACCCCACCCTTTTCAGTCAAAATAGTTCTAAGGGAAAATGCTCAGTGAGTGCCATTTCCTGGCAGGTGGCTGGGCACTCCCATGGCACGGCAGGAGCCAGGGCAGGGGCGAGGGGGGCCCAGGTCTGGCAGCCAGACCCACAGCCCTGGCACTCTGAGCTGCCCACTGCTGGCAAAGCCACTCCAGCCTGGCCCTTCAGTGGGGGAGGCGAGGAAGGAATGGAAAAATCATCACACACATTGCACAGATGGAAAGAGTTTACAGCCCTCCTCACTTCCTCATCCTCGTGGTGTAAATTATACGGACAGATGTACAATCTGGGAAGTTGTCCAGATTTTCTTTTTTTTTTAATTACTTTTTTTAAGAAGAGGGATGCTAAAACAACACGAGCTGTGCCATGTCTAGTCCTTGGCTCTTGGCTATAGCTAAGGGAGAGGAGAAACCAGCACTCCTGGCAAGCGGTGAATGATCCAGATAAGCATGGAGCTCGCCCGTGGCACCCTCCTGTAGTCCAGCAGACAAGAGGGGCACTACCAGCGTGCCTTTGGAGGGGAAGCAGGAGATGGAACCCCCTGACTCCAGCAGGACTGAGCACCACAGGGGTCCCTGCCGTGGTGCCGGGCTGGGTGGCTGCTTTCCTGCGCTTGGATGTAAGCAGCTCCTTGGATATTTACTCAGTTGCCAGGAATGAGAGGGAGGAGGTGGATGACAACATGTTTCCAGTGCTTTGCTTTGTGCAGAGATCCTCAAGGCAGCATGTGTGTGTCTGCGGAGGGCTCCGTGTGCTTCTCAGTGCTGCTTCCAAACAAGGATCAAGTCAATTTTCCAAAGCATATTCTCCCCCGTCAAACACTGCTCTCGCTTTGGAGACTGTCCATGGCTTTGACACTCCTGTGGGTTTTCTACCCACATCCATGTGCCAAAGATACCTTGGCGTGAGTGGCAGGTTGTGCTTGGCTCCTGCTGGAGGGAAGCAAAGCCGATCGCAGAGCCCTTGGGGCCGGGCTGGTCCCCAAGGCCCAGCTGGCAGCTGCCTTTGGCTTGGCCACCAGCGGGGGACAAGCTGGAGCTGCAGCACCCCCCCATCCCTGGTGGTGGCACGGCCACAGTCCCACAGCCTGGCTGGGACACAGGCTCCTGCTTTCCGAGTGCTTTCATGGACCCTGTCCCACTGGAGGCCCGGTCCCTTTCCAGACACCTTTTAAAGACAAATAAATAATTAATACTGAAGAATAAACCCCAGTAACCATGATGAGAAATCCACCCTGAGGCACGCACGGGTCCAACAGCCACCTTGGGGCCATGCACCTGGGATGAGTGAGCAGCTCCTCACTGCCCAGCTGCCAAGGACAGTGCCACCAGCACTGCCCAGCTGCCCTCAGCCTGTGACACTCTGCAGCTGTGCAGCTCCAGAAGTGCCCTGTGCTCTGCAGGGACTCCCCACGGCAGCGCTGGAGGTGGCACAGAGGGAGAAGGAATGGTGGGATCTGTGAGACGAAGGGGGAGTGACACACCAGGGAGTTCCACATCTGGCTGCTCTGCAAGGAGCCACCCTGGTCTGGGAATGAGTCACCGTGCAGAACCCTGCAGGTAATTGAAGGGCTGGGCCACTGAAGAGAATAAAGGCTTATTTACGCCTGGCTGCAGCGGCGATCCAGGGCTGTTCGCAGGAATTCCCAAACGCAGCCCTGCTCTGCTTTGTTCTTCTTGGGGATGGATTTTTATTCTAAACCTCTGGAGAAGCAACGAGAGCTTCAGCCTCATGTTGGTCTCCTGTGACCCACTGCAGCGCCATGGAAAACATTTCCACACTCTGGCCACAGTGTTCCCCCCCCTGCTCCTTGGCCCCGGGACCTTTCCCAAAACCTGTGTTCCGAGCTGCACCAGCTGCCAGCACCAGAGAAAACAAGTTGCTCCAAAGCAAGGAATAAAATCTGAGGCATCTGTGTGCTTTACACTCTAAACAGGCACTGCCCTGCCACCTCAAACTCCGTACCAAATCACAAGCAACAGAGCAGAAAACCAAATTATTTTCAGCTGTTACACTGCTTAATTTAATATTTCCAATGAGCTCCTTTTCCTTCTCTTCAAGAATGAAATGCATATTTGTGCTGTGTCACAAAACATTAGATTTTGTCAAGGCAATTCATTTTTCAGTGGTAATTTGTAAGTGCACACCACACCACACACGGGCTGGGGAATTTTATGGCTTCTTGCAGAGGCAAGGAAAATAAGAAGCACTCAAAGTAGTGATGAGAGCATGGAAAAAAAAAAAAAAAAGAAAAGAAAAGTGAGGAGAGGTGACAATAACAGGCAGAGCATTCATCTCTCTCAGCCACTCCAGCCTGGGGAAGCAGAGAATACCCAGGGAGTAAACACGGGCGCGGGTGCTCCGAGGCAAACCCCGGCGGCGGCGCTGGCGGGCGCGGAGCGCGTGTTTGCAAAGCGCTCCACAGAATTTCAAACACAGAATTTAATGGGGCATAAAACGGGCTAAATAACCTCATCAGCTTAATAATAAAGCAAATAAAAACCAGCCTGGTTTTTGGCTTGTTACAGCATGAGGGACTATGGGAGACGAGGGGGTTCTGTAGTGGCGCAGGGAGTGCGGGCATGGAGGATTGGCCCCTCGGGGGTGTCAGGGGGTGCCAGGGGGTGCCAGGTTCTGCTTGGATGCCCCCAACTCAGCTGGATGGTGAGGATCCATCAGCCAGCCAGCCAGGGACATCCCAGGACAAGGAGGGATGGAGAGGTGTCATCCACCTGCTGAAAGACGTGGCTGCAACAGCTCCAGACGTGCAGGGCAGCAGCCAGCAGCACCAGGTGGAGGTGCCAGGATTCCAACAGCGGCTCATGAGCTCTGCCTTGGCCTCCAGCAGAGCTGGACTCAACTCTCCTCTCCTCCACTCAGCCCCATGGTGCTGCTGCTCCTGCTCCCAAACCAGGGGTGCTTCCCACAGAGAGCAGAAACACCCAGGTACTGTCACTGGTGACCACAGCACAGCAGCTGTGTGATCCCCACAGCTCTGCAGGAGGGTCCCAGCAGGACCCTCCTCTGCCCCAGTCATCAGGTTCCAGCTGTTTCCCCTCCTACAGTCCCATCTCCTGCAGCAGGACTCTCTCTCATTCGGTCCATGACACCTCCCAGACATCCCAGGTGAGGTCCTGGAGGCCAGACAGATTTCAAGACAGGGCTTACCCAGCTCCTGGGAGGAAGGGCATGATGAGGGAGGGTGATGCTGTAATTAAACTTCTGATTTAAAGGTGAATTATATCACAACAGGGCAAAAGGAGACCTGATCGACTGCTTGTTGTGCCGCACTCACAGGCAGCCAATTAATTAAACTGGCTTCAGGGACTTCCACAGGCCAGATGCAGCTGCAGGAAGGAATCCCTCCCCAAAGCACACCTCGGCCTCCAGCCTTGCCCTGCTTCTCCACCTTTCCCAGGAGTGTCAGGTGCAGCCACAGCTACAGCAGGGACAGGCTGCAGGTGCTGCGGCTCCTGGTGGTGCTGACAGCTCCGCTGCCAGGATGCTCTGTCAGGATTAAACTGACACTTCGGTGTCAGGAGGAATTTTTCCCAAATCCAGCTCTCTGGCACTGTTTTGGAGGCTGTGTTCCCATATCCAAGCTGAGCCCTGGGCTACTCTGCAAAGCCAGGCTGGCAGAGCCATACCCCGAGCGCCAGCACGGGCGGCATCCGCCCTACTCCTGGCACTGCCTTCATTCACCACCTCTATTTTGTATTTGCAACTAGTCTCGAGTTAATAGCAGGTATCCAGCCTGTCAGAGCCTGACATGTTGTGACATTCCGTAATGTGACAAGTCCTGAGTGATGCCACTAAACGGGATCTTACTGCGGCAGTGCCAGACAGGCAGCGGGATCGCGCAGGTTGGTACGAGGGCCCCCACCTCAGACAAAGAAATAAATACCCACGCAATGCCACCTGCCCTTGGGTGCTCCACTCGCTCTTCCTGCCACTGCCAAAGATCAGCCAGAGGGGTTATCAAAAGTTTGGGAAGCCCCTGGAGGCTGGCAAAGCTGGAAACAGCTGCCCACAGCTCTGTCTCCTCCTCCTCCTCAGAGAGCACAGGACCCTGAGAGGAAGGAGGTTCCAATGGGTTTTTACTCCCTGAGGCCCATGTTAGCTGGCACAGTGCAGGCAGCACCTCAGCCCCAGCAGCTGCGGAGCCTGTTTGCGTCCCTGAAGCTCCATGAGAAAGAAGGGAATAAGATTTATTGCAGATTTTAAGGTTAATCAGGAAAATCTTGCAGGCGACTGGCTGTATAAGCTGCTATTGCAATAGCATGATTTATAATGCTGAGGAGTGATTTGGAACAGCTTGGAGAGCCACAGGAGGAGAGTCCCCATTTGGCAATGCCAAACCCATTCCTGTGGCTCACTGGGGACTGGCACAGCCACTGCATGGACACAATGTCCCCTGTGCCACAGTGCCAGCCCAGCAAAGAGTGAACACCCCTGGCAGCATCGTGACCCACCCAGAGCCACGGGAGTGGGACCCCAGCCTGCCTGCAGGGTGGTGTGACCAGGCAGAAAACCTCCAGAAAACTTCTGGAAAACCTCATTCTTGCACAGCACAAAACCACACCTCTTTTCCCAAAGTGAAATTTTGATAGTAGTGAGGAAAACAAAGCAGAGTTAGAAACAGGTTCAACCTTTATTCCTGTAGTAATTTTAAAACTACCTGTTGTGAGATCTTAAGAGTCTCGAAGGATTTGTTTCACCCCAAAGGTTCTACCAAATTGCACACAGCCTTCCTGTGGCAGGGTTTTCTTTCCTCCCCGAGAATCTTCCTGAAAAACCCTTCAGCTTTAGTTCCAGTTAAAAGGAAGCTGAGCACCCAAATCTCCATATCCCTGTGCAAATTGACTCTCTGTCCTCCCCTGCGCTGACAATTCCTGTCTCCTTACAGTTCAAACACTTGTGGACACAGTGAATGTGCCGCGTGTAATTAATTACCTTAATGAGTTTAGTGACCTACCTGTGGATAACTACAGCTAAACGCTTCCTTTAATCGCTTCTCCTCCTCGGGTGAGCCAGGGAAGGAGGGGTGGGGGAGCACAGGCATGCCAGGTGCAGTGGCTACTTCCTCAGCATCTGGACACATCTGCAGCTCCTCCGCATCCCCTTTCCCCGGGGCTTTGGTGGCACTCTGAGGATGGATCCTGGCCCAGCAGATGTGGCCATGGGAATGGCTTTTTGCTGCTCTTCTGCCATGTTTAATTGCACCAATTTAAATCAGTCTTGGCCACTGTGGGGACACTGGGGCCGGGCCACAGCAAGAAGAAGAAATGGGGTGGTTACCGGTGCAGAAACTCATCACAGAATCACAGAATATGCTGGGTTAGGAAGAACCCACAAGGGTCATTGAGTAGGGTCTAGAGAAGCTCGTTCAGTATTTAAACCATATCTCTAACCAAAAAATACCCAAAAAATGAAACCCAGAAGCAG
The DNA here is from genome assembly GCA_013400175.1 of Phainopepla nitens. NCBI lineage: Eukaryota > Metazoa > Chordata > Aves > Passeriformes > Bombycillidae > Phainopepla > Phainopepla nitens. The sequence continues at coordinate 36,982 of VXBQ01003004.1, forward strand.
TTCCTAAGCTGGCACAGCAGTTCTTGGGGAGCAGCCAGTGAGGGGACTCCACTAGTCACTGCCAGTGTTTATTTGCCTTACTTAAAAATATAAAGATTTTCTCTCCAGTTCTGGGCAGGGGAAAGGTTAATGAATTCCTTCAGAGTAAAGAGATCCTCAACCCTCTCAGCGGAACAAGGTCAGAAATCAATGCTGGAGGTGGAGCAGGAAGGCCAGGTTGGAAAATAATGAAAAGGGGGAAAAAATACATAAATAAAGAGGCAGGGGGAAAAAAAAAAAATTATAAGCTAAACAAATGACAGGGTGACACTTGCTCAGCTCCCCAAAAAGAATATTGAATTATTGTCTATAATTTGGACTATCAAACCTAAATTAGGGCCTCCAGACTCCAAAGTGCTGCATTGTGTGAGGGTCCAGGAAGGGTCAAACGCTCCTTTGGTTTGCTCGTTACTCGCTCTGATCCCAGGCTGTCATTAGCGGCAGCGGCGCAGCACAAAGCGCCTCACAAAGGCAGCACACATCAATGGTGCTAATTAATTGGATTAATGGAAGGGCAGCACAAATTAGGTCTGGCTTGGATAATTTCAATGAAAACTGAATACCAATCCCCAAAGTCATTGGAATATGGATGAGGCAAATTGAGTTAAAATAGAGGAGACTGCTGCATTCATTAGCCCGCCCACCCTCTGAAGTAGTTGTTTAATATGCAAACTATTAATATGCAAATCAGCACAAATGGAAAAAAGTGTGATTTTTTTTTTTTTTTTAACTCTGCCGAACACAGGCAGCTGCCTGATGTGACAGAGCTGCGCTGCTCCACGCTGGCAGGGGACGGAGGGACCAAGAGCAGAGGGGCTTTCATGGCAGAGATTCCCTTCCCCTGCTGCCCTCACTCAGCCACGTGTGAACCAGGAGTAGGAGCAGCTTCTGTGGGCAACCTGTGCCAGGGCTTCTCCACCCTCCCAGGGAACAGTTTCTTCCCAATATCCCATCTAACCCTGCCCTCTGGCAGTGAGAAGCAATTCCCCCTTGTCCTGTCACTCCTGGCTCCTGTCCAAAGTCCCTCTCCAGCTCTCTTGGAGCCTTTTTCATTAAGGAAAGGTGATAAGGCAACTTTCTTCCTCTTTATAACTTCTCTCGAGGGAGCTGAGGGCTCTTCACTGAGGCAGGAGTGAGACAAGGTTTGCTCCAGTTCACCCAGAGCCGCGGGGGCTCGGGCAGGAGGTGCCGGGGCACCATGAGAACCCTGCTCACGGCTCCTGTAACCCAAACCGCCAGCACATGAATGGCTGAATCCAGAAAGATTAGCAATAATTCCCAAACCACTTCTGGCTTCACGGTTCCAGCCCTGTAAATTACAGCTCTATTGTGGTGCTTTCCCGGCGCTGCAGTGCCAATGGCCACCCCCCGACAATTACAGAGCCAGTGCAAAACTTCTTAGAAATTGTAATTACCCCTAAGAACTGTTTCCCTCTTCAGCGTCCCTTGCTTAGCGGGTGACCCTGCAATGTTGTGACAAATGCCTTGTTTGGAATTATTTTTCCATCTCTAGCTGTTCACCAAACACACCAGGGTCTTAGGTTTTGGCTGATTTTTCTTCTTGTTTAAATCAGATAATAGGTGAGATTAGCTCACTCCCCCCCACGCTGGCAGCTCGCCCCGGGCAGGTTCTTGTGCCCTGCTCAGGTCAGGGTCTGCCCAGCTGCCACCCAGGCACCTTCCCCTGGTGCTGCAGCAGAGCCTCCATGGCAGTGCCACCACCGTGTCACTGTGCCGGGTTGTGGCCTGGTTGTGTGTTTTGTTTCAAGGGAGCAAACTGCCCTGTTGCCCCAGGAGGGACTGGGTGCCTGTTTTATTGAGTTTCCTCAATTCCAGAGACCTGTCCTGAGCTCCCCTGAGCTGGTTCACGGTCAGCTGCATTTTTATGGTCCTGATGCCAACCAGAGGAGAAGAACAGAGCTGCAGAGAGCAGGAGAAGGTGAAGAGCCTGCACACAGTAGCAGAGAAACACTGCCGGTGATGGCAGCACCCCCACCCATCTCTGGTAGCCCCTTCCCTGATGGGCGGGTCACTCCCTTGAGCTGCAGGCGTGGCTAAATCAGGGGCTAATTTAGCCTCCTTTAAGGGACCTCAAAGACTGTCGTATTTCAGCTCCCTGCCATGGGCAGGGACACCTTCCACTATCCCAGGTTGCTCCAAGCCCCATCCAACCTGACCTTGGGCACTTCCAGGGATGGGGCAGCCACAAGATGCCACCAGTCCAGCCCTGCACAGACCTCGTGGAAGCCAAATGAGAGCAAAGCACCATGAAGCTTTAATGACACTGATTAAGAGTGCAGCCAGCCTTCCTTGATTAAAGTCCAATGGGTTCCTTGGGCAGAACGAGCCCATGGCCACGATTTTCTCAGCCAGCTCATTTGGTTTGTTTTTCTGTGCATAAGGGGATGTTGCTGCCATCCCTCCAGGAGCTGGCAGAGCCTCTGTGCTCTTGTCACCCTGTAACAGCTTCCTGGATTAATGATTCTGCAAAGGGCTAATTCTTAAGAGGGCAATGTCTTTTGCAGGCTGGTATTGATCTTTGTCAGCTTCCCCTTGAAAGAAAGAAAATATTGGCTTATTTACAAAATGCAGCCTTTTGCTGCTGGCAAGTCAGTCTTGAGATCCATGGCTGCTCACGTCCCTAGGAAATTGGAAAGGTAGTTCCTTGATTGTCAAAATCCAAGTTCTTGAAGACCACTAGCCCCCACAGAGTGTCTGGGGTGGGAGGGGATGGCTCTGACTCTGAGCAGGTGGATGGGGGACTCCGTGCTGTGGGAGCAAGGCCAGGAATGGGAGAGGGGCTGTGGGGGATGCAGCCAGTCACTTCACGGCTGAAACACTGCTCCTCACCTTTGGGGTGGGTTCTGAAGTTGAAAAAAATTAACAATTTTTGACGGTATGTATTAAATAGATTTAAAAAAAAAACCCGCTTGTATATGTTTATGTAATAGCAAAATAAAATATATGGAAACATTCAAAATTGAAAATCAAAAATAATCTAAACCCTGAAAAGTCATTCCAGAAGACAGCCAAGAAGATCCCTTTGGGAATCAGCACTCTGCAGAAAGAGGAATGCTCCCACCACCAACGTTCCCTTCACTGGCAGAAGGCAGCCCTGACTACAGATGGGCAGGGACCATTCTCCATCCTCCCTCCCCTGGGAGGTGCCCACGGAGCCCCACACAGAGGAGCTGCTGCCTCTCTGCCTCCCTGAGACAAACCCTCCAAATATCTGCATGTGAATCACCAACCCCGGGCTGAGTCACAGCTGCTCCCAGAAAACCCCGTGCACCTGTGTGCGTGTCCAGGTGTGAATGCACACACATAACAGAGGCATTTGCAGCTCAGCTAAAGGGGAAAACATGAATTATAACGTGAAAAAGGTACAGGAAAGCACGGGGCTGCAGGAGGCTGCTGGGGTGAACCTGTGCCTGCTGCTCCCAGGGCTGCCCCTCCTGCACTCCTCTGTGTGCCAGGGGTCTGGACTAGCCCAGGCATGGCAGGAGCTGGTCAGCCCCTGGCACAGCCCCCAGACTGGGCTGTTTGCAGTGCTGCCCAACCCCAAAATCATCACCCATTCCTTTCCTCAGCCAGTGGGAGAGCCACTGTTCCCGTTGCTTCTGTCTCCCCGTGCCCAAAATCATCATCAAAGAACAGTAGGATGGTTTGAGTTGAAAGGAACCTTAAAGTTAATTCAATTACCCCCCCTGCCATGGGCAGGGACATCTTCCACTATCCCAGGTTGCTCCAAGCCCCATCCAACCTGGCCTTGGACACTTCCAGGGAAGGGGCAACCTGTGCCAGGGCCTCCCCACCCTCACAGGGATTCCTTCCTAATCTCTTATCTAAACCTACTGTCTGTCATTTTGATGTCCCAGAATTATTGCTGTGACCACTATGACCATGTTCAGGGCTATGTCACTGAGCATTGAACTGGCCAAAACATTGGTCCTTTCACACCTGACAGGAAGTGACCACGATGTCCTGCCCGGATGTACCGGCAGTGCCCGTGCTCCCCACGCTGGTGGGCACTCGTGTCAGCCAGTCTGTGGGGGCCTGGCTCTACAGCCCCCATTCAGCACCGTGCTAAACAAACAATATTACACACTAAAACAAAAAAAAAAAAAAA
>VXBQ01003004.1:47336-80411 GCA_013400175.1 Phainopepla nitens
GGAAGGAAGAGAGAGAAAGACCATATTTTAATCTGTTTTGATGTTCTTCAAAGCTGCAGGGCCCAGCTGTTTGGTCCCTGCACAGGTAAATGCACACATGTAAAAGCGCTCACCAGGAAAAGGGGAAGAGCACAGTACAGGTATGATCACGGAAAAGAGCTCAGTACAGGTGTGATTAGGGGAAAGCTCAGTACAGGTGTGAGTAGGGGAAAGCTCAGTACAGATATGAGCAAAGGGGAAGAGCACTGCTCCTGGGAGCAGCCTGGCTGCAACCAGCCCCCTGCAGCCAGCCTGGACATCTGCAGTGCTGAGCTGCAGCCCGTGGGTCTGGAAAAGCACTGCTCGGGTTTAGTGACTCCCGGCCGCTGGCAGCTCCCCATGAAATCGCAGCGTTAATCAGAAACACATTGTCCATATTGTCAACACTTCGTTTAACCACTTCTATAAATTCAGTATTAGTGTTAAAAAGATTCTGATTTGATGGATGAAATAGTCATCCTCCTGCAAGCCAAACCCAATAAAAGTGAGCTAATAATTCATGGGAATAAGGCAGAAGATACTCCACAGAGGCACAAATGGGTGAGATTTTCCTTCTTTTGCATCCGGTTGGAAAGAGCAGCCGGTGTCGACAGAAGGGTGAGGGAGGAGAGCAGCTCTGTGCTGGCTCTTCCAGGAGCTGCTCATCTCCTGTGGGATGTGGAATGCTCAGGTAAGAGCCCAGCACCCCAAAACTGCACATCCACACTTGACCAGGCATGGAATGGGGCGAATGCACCATGAATGTTTCATCCTGTAAATACAGCACGAGCTGCCCTGGCACAGCAGCTTTTCCAGACCTTTCCTGGCTTTGTGCAGCATCACCTAGAAGCTGGTTTGGGGGGCATATGTGAGTTATCTCATTATTATCATTTTTGTTAGGGCCTCTCTAGTCAGCCCTCCTGCAGAGGGATGACCTGGGGAAACACCTGAGGGAATACAGATATCCCAGAGGCAGCCAGAGCTCGCTGTGCACCCTACCCTGCCTGAACCACGCCTTACCAGCTTGGTGCTCCCAGCCCAGCCAGCAAGGGGGCAGTACCCTGGGATTCCAAGAGATGGGATCTTAAAATGAGTCTTTAAAGCCTCTGGGTCACCGCTGTGGGGTGGAACCAGGGGAGCTGAAGGGAAGGAGGCAGCGGGAGAGGAGCCCCAGCAGGAGGGACGCGGTGCTGGAGCAGCTCTGGGGGCAGCACTCAGCATCCAGCCACCGACACCCCTGGGATCCTGCTGGTCCAGGATGGGCATGGCCAAGAGCTGGGTCCTGCCTGCACCCCTCAGGCTTGGCCACAGCTCCTCCAGAGTATCCCCAGGAGCGGGATTGGCCTGGGAAGTTCCACAGTGACCCAAATTCCCCACCCTTCTGCCCCTTAATAACAAGTCAGGCCTCAGATTCCCGATGTAATTGCATGAACCGAGAGACTTTCAGCACTTCTCATCCTACACAAATAGTTTCCATTTTGATTCCCCATCTCCTCAAGAAAGTATTTGAAAGTTGTTGTTTTTACTGCAATATGAGTATGAAAAAAAATAGCTCCACTCAGTGAACTTGGAAGTAATGGAATAATAATCCAACAACACAAGCCTTCTTGGAAAACTCTTCTGAGAATACCAGTGCCCTTGGGCATGTCTAGAGCCTTGTTTATTAAAACAATATAGTTTAAGAATTAATGCATTTATAAAGCAGGACTTATTACATAAGAATATTGTGCTTCTTTCATCGTTGCAAAGGATCTGGTAACTAAATTAATGTAACCCGTTTTAAAGGTTTTTGTCTTAATCTTATTTGGATTTAGGTAGCTGTTTTTGAGAAAAATATGGAAGAGGGGATAAAAGGAAACCTTTGCACAAATACTTCTGTCAGCCAAACTCTTCATGGGTTCTGCTTCTTCAACTGAAGAATGCAAGAAGAGATCAAAATTAGGGGAAATAAATCACATTTCCAGAAAAATCTGTATTTGTGTTGGAACAGAGAATGTCTGACAGAGCAGGGAGATATTAGAGGACTGGGCAAGTTGGGAAGAACTCAAAGAAAATGAAGGTTTCAATTCTGCAAACAATTATGCCTGTGGTAATTGGGCTGTGTGAGCCTGGCTGGCTCTGCCTTTGCTGGGCACTCACGTGGCTGCGGGACCAGTGCTCTGGCGGCACCAGGACACGGGGACAGAGCTGTTCCAGGCTCCCTGTGGGAAGGGATGGCCATCCCAGGACCCAGTGCCCATGTCCTGCCAGCTCCTGAGCTGCCTAAGGTCTGAGGAGGAGCCTCAGCCCATGTGCCACAACACCAGGGCTCAGCAGCCACATCATCCTCCTGCTCTGCCCCTGCCCTGTGTCACGGCATCTGCTTCCCTCCTGCCCAAAGCTCCAGGGATTGCTGGCTGTTCTGGTCTGGACTGGGTTGCTTTTCCTCTTCTTCCAGGAACTTGGTGTGATAAATCAAGAAAGATGAGCCAGGCTGCTGACAGCACCTGGAATGAGCCACCGGGCTGGCTCATCTCCTGTCTCCCAAGGGGGCAAGGCATGGAGCAGGGATGGCATGGGATGGGATGGCATTCCATTCCATGGCATGGCATGGCATGGCATGGCATGGCATGGCATGGCATGGCATGGCATGGCATGGCATGGCATGGATGGGATGGATGGGATGGGATGGCTGCTCCTTCTGGCAGCCAAAACAATCTCCCATCCCACATCGTGCTTCCCCTTTGCCATCTCCAGTTCTTGTGCTGTGAAGGCCCTGGGGGGATTATTTTAAAGTCCGTTTTGGCTGAGAAAAGTCTGGATTTCATAAGCCCTTTTCAGTGTGAATTTTTTGCAGTTTTTCACAGTGATATCACTTTAAGGTTTTCCACAGCCACAGAATTTCTTCCAATTAATGGAAAAAACATTAATGTCCATTTAGGAAAATAACTTTTCCGTTGCTGAAGAAACTCTCTGGTTGTGCCTCAGGCAGCAACGGGCTCAGGACGAGCAGGTCCTGGAGAGCCCCAGAGAGCACAACAGAGCCACACAAGGGGCTGGGACAGCCCTGCTGAGCCCAGGGTGCTCTGTGATGTGCCCTGGTCATGTGTCACCCATGCTGTACCCTCTGTGTCCAGGTGTGCTCCCCATCACCTCCTGCCCAAGGGGATGGGGGTCACCAGGGCTGGCAGAACAACCGCAGGCACTTTGGTTTCCCTCAGACAACTTGGACCTGCCCTTTGCCCAGGCAGGATTCATCTACCAGTAAATATCCCAGGCTATGATAGGGACGATGGAATCTGCCTTCAGCATCTGGGCTCACCGTGGTACCAGACAGGAAAACATCGTGTGTAGAGCTCCATGGGAAGGTTTACAAATAGTAAGGAAAAGCCACATCCTATCCCTTCTGGAAGTTAAACTAGAATTCATGTCTGATATCAGTGACACCGAGAAACCTGCATGGCAGCACAGCCCAGCAAGGAACACCCTGGGCTTCTCAAAAGATGGAAACCAGCTTAAAAGGCATTTCTCCAGCTGGTCCCAGCTCCTGGGATGTCCCTGGGAAGCACAGCTCATGCCTAGATGCAGCCCTGAGAGTTCTGCTGGCAAAACCCAGTGCTGGTGCTGGGTCAGAGTGAAGGACCTGCCCTTGTTGGAGAGTCTGAAGCAGCAGCAGACACACAGCCCTGAGGAATCTGAGGCTGCTGTGAGAACATCATCCGGCTCCTCCCCATTATTCCAAATAAAGGAATTATAGGTGCTTCTGTCCCGGATAGGTTCAGTCAGTCCCCAGGACAGTGATCAGATGGTGTAAACAGGACACGCTTCAGCAAGGCTGTAAATACAATTTACGGCTGCTGCAGCCTGCAGTGCTCAGAACACGGGATCCTTTCAAAAGCACATGTGCCTTTTTCTTACTTAAAGATTTCACCATTTGGGAACATTTGATCCCCTGTCAGTTTTTGGGATGCCAAAATGTCTGCGAACAATGTTGAAAAGCTGACAAGTGTTTCAGTGACCTGCTTTGCTCCCCTGTGCTGTGTGCCGCTGTTTTCTGCACGCTCAGTTCAGACACACATCCTTCCACAGGGTGTGACCTGCTGCGGCCAATATTCCCAAATTTGGCTTCTACCTAGAAATAAAGTCACTTTCTCCACTTGCTTGAAAGCTCTGTGACCCAGAATCATCCTTTAATACCTCAGGATCAAACACCCGGGGGAAAAAACAGGAGAAAAGAAAACAGAAACGAACAACCACACAAGATATTGTTGAAGGTGTTCCCATATTTCCCTTTCCCAGGGGGTGTCCAGCTGCTCCTCCCAGCCTGTGCTGGGTGCAGTGGGCAGCCCCCACGTGCCCCAGGCTCCCCAGCCCCAGCTTATCCAGAAGGGCTGAGGAGGTGGAAACCTTTTTCTCCTTCCAGCTTCGGTTTTCAGTTGAAACCCTTGGCAACATTTCTGTTTTGCTTAAGATCAAGTTCCACCTTCTCCCTGTGGTGCAAAAGCTTGGCCCAGGTCTCAGAGGTCTGGCACTGGCAGCAGCCTCCGGAGCAAGTGGAACTCTTGGGGTGATGGGAGGAACCGCTCGGCGCTGTTGGCTCTGTGGGGAGCAAACCCCGCTCACAGACACAGACTGAGCAAAACCATCTCCTGTCCCCATGGCATGGAGGCAGTGAGGGAGCAGAAAAAAAGCAGGACAGAGGCAGCCTGGGGAGCGATGGGGGCAAATCTCGTCCTGACAGCGAGTGGGGGACAGGAGCGTCCCCACCCAGCTCGGAGATGAGACCGTTAAATTCACTGACAGCAGAGAGGGATTTTCTCTCAATAAAGTCTTAAAGTCTTAAAGGGTTTTAAAGACTTAACAAAAATAGCTTTGAACAGTGTCTGAAATGGTTCAGCTCTGGGGTTCCAGGCTTTGAGCAGAGTTGTAGGAAATTTTCTGATGGAGCACTTCCATTGGAAATGGCGAGTTCAGGGAGCTGAGGACATTTCACAGGGATAGATTGATTTCAAGGACGCTTTAACGTGGATTTTGTTTTGCCACTGCTGATAGTTTTCTTCGGTGTTAATCTTTGCATTTCACCAAATATTTAACAAGTAACAACATTTGCTAAGAATATCGAATTTCAGCAAACTTTAAGGCGTGACTTTCTCGACTCAAAGCACCATCTTAACAACCATTTTCTGCGCAGGATACACGCTGCTTTCCAGCTGGTTTTAATCTCTAAATGCAAAGCTTCGCCGTGATTGTTACTTTGAATGATGTCGATTCAGGATGATGAAAGCACTGGTGACGACGTCATTCCTGCTGTTTGACGATGGTGCCACTCCTGCTGTTTGGCCACGGGGAGCTCCTGCCCTCGGCGGCGTTGGCACAGGCAGCACTGAAGCCGCAGGAGCCCAGCGACAGCAGGGGGACACGACGGTGCCACATGTATGGCTGTGTGTTATTATTCTCCTTGGCTGTGCCTCCTGACTCTTCCAGGGGTCCACACACATCCTAAGCCAAGGGAGCAGCGGGAGAAGATGAGGGGAAGCAGAGCAGTGGGAGCCCCACAGCCCCACAAGGCTGTGCCTGTGAGGGTTCCCATTCCCGCAGGGATGGCCCCAAAGCATCCCAGGGCTGCTGGAAGGGCTGGAAGTGCAGCAGAAACATCCAGCAACCCTTCTCAGGTGGTTTATTTCTTGGACTGTTCCCTTGTCAGGGGCTTTTTGTAAAAGGGGGTTTATTTCTTGGACTGCTCCCTTGCCAGGGGCCGATGAACCAGGATCCTAATTGGTGCGAATATGGGAAATAGGGCTGAAATCAGGGAAAGGGAGAAGTGACTCCACGAAGCACCTTGCAGGTGAAAGGGGTGGGCAGGGCAGTTTAGGGAATTTCTGCTCAAGGAGAAATCCCGTCTGGCGGGGGAGCTCATCCAAGGCACCCAGAGGCACCAGGCTCTGCAGAAGGGCAGAGCCGGGGAGAAGACCCTCGAGTGCCCCGGAAAACTTCCAGAGGCACAGGCGTGCACGGCGTTAAACTCCTGCAGGATTTGTCAGCCGTGTGATAACGGCGGCGATAGGGGGATGACGGCGGCGATAGCGCTGCCATCGCAGCTGATGCTATCACGCCGAGGCTGAATGGGCTCCGGGAAGCCCGGAGCTTTCCTTTGGAGCCTGAAGGAAATAAAGCCCTCGGTACAATAAGCGGATCAGATAAGCCAGGAGAAAAATGGAATCGCATAGAGTAAAAATAACTCATCTCTCCCGTTTTCACCACACACAGAAAGCAAAAGCTGATCCTGAAAGATACCTGGCACTGCCGCTCTGGGGATCTTGCTTTTAGGAAAACCAGGGAGATCTGGAGCTGGAGTCAGCACATCGCCCCTTGCAGTCCTTCCAATAGCATGCAGGGAAGCTCTGAAACCCAGGAAATGCTAGTACTATATTTTATTACATTTTAAAGAGACAAAAATCCTCTGGCTCAAATCCGCTGTGCAAAATAAACACAATTTGAGTTCTCTCTCCGCACGCCAGGGCACTCACTGAGCGCACGCGGAGTGACTGTAACATAATGCTTTCCTAAGGGCTCCCAAGCTCCAGCAGGGCCCCAGCCTGACTTGGGGAAGGAATTGGGTTCACATAACCCTCACTTAAAAAATAGACTGGCACATTTTTGCTTTATCAAACTCTATTTGCAAAAGACTAGGGCTAAATGATCTGAAAAGGTTATTTTGAAACAGGGTCACCCTCACTGCCACAGGTCTAATAAAACAAAACTATGGCCAAATTAGAAACATATTTCATCTAATAGGGGAAAATATAATTGGTGAATCTGTCTGGTGTTTGACCTACAGTATTTATGCTAAATGAAAGTTTAAATATATCACAATGCAGCACGAACAAGAAAAGCTGCATTCACTCTCTATTCTGTGGTTTGATCCCTTCCCCTTAACCCTTAGCTCCAGACGAACGCCAACATCAGCATTAGCTTTGGCCACGCTGCTCAGATGCTGTGAAACAGAAGGGATGGCCAAGGGCTGCAGGAGTGACGAGTGATTCTGGGAAAATTCCCGGGAAACCAGAAGGGGGGTCAGAAACTGCTAGGGGGTGTCCCTCTAGAACTGAGGCCCCTCGGGGTGAGGAGTCTGACATCCAGCTCTGAACTCTCCATGTGCCTGGTGAGATTTGAAGCCAGGACCTGATTGATGCTGGACAGGAGGATGAGGGGGGCACTGTGAGAGTCCTGCCTCTGCCATCCTTATGACACACAGAGCCATGTGGGCACAGAGTGGGTCCCATAAAAATAGGAATTCTGCATCATCAGAGTGGAAACATCACAGCCTGGTCATGAACGCAGCGTGCAGGGCTGGTGCTGAGCTCACGTGTGCTCGCTGATGATGCAGGAGGGGCAATTTGTGGTCAACCAGCTGTTTGTAATTCCCATCGCCCGGAGAACCCCTCCTCCCACCCCCAAATAATTTATGTTCTGCATAAAAGCGAGAGGATCCTTGAGCAGCAGTGATGGATGAAGGAGATTATTAACAAGGATATCATTTTAAGAGAGTCTGTCTTTTGGTTCCTCGCAGTTACATAACATTTCATAAATTTCATAACAGATTGGTTCCTGACTGGTTCACCGGACAGCAGCACCTCGGCCAGCCCGGTGGGATCACAGGGTGCCATGCCCTGAACCCCAGGCTCAGCAGAGTTCCTGGGCTCCATCCTCAGGGATCTGCTTTCCACGGACCACACAGGTCCTGGTTCCGCAGTCCCAGGCCTGACCCAGGTGAAAATAACTGGAACAGCCACAAGGGCATGCTCTCATCGTCCTTGCCTACGCAGAGAAAGGATCAGGTGAGGTTTTGGCAACACGGGCAACACAAGCACAGTTTATCCAGGTCTAGACACCAGCCTCAAGCCTCAGTGTTGGGCCAGCCCAGCCCTAGCCCCTGCCTGCTCCCCACCCCTCGGCTCCCCCCAGCATGAGGGGCTGGTTGGACAAATGGCACCAGGCACCTTCCGGGCACAGTCCCCTCCACACCACAGCTCCCTGCCTTCCCTGCCCACAGCCTCCACCTGGAACCATTTCAGGACATGGTTTCGAAACCTCCCCCTCGCACGGGGGAGGAGCAGGATGGCAGGGACACACAGAATCCGAGAGGAACTCTCCTGACAGGGACATGTGCTGGTCCCTGTGTTCCCCTGCATTCGGCAGAGCCCTGTGGCTCAGCCAGACGCACGCAGCTATGATTCATCCCTCGCAGGAGTTCAGGCTGAAAACAAAAATCTCAACCAAACAATCCTTTCAACTCCAAGTCCCAGTAAATGGCCTCCTCGGGCAGGAGCAGGGATGCACAGCTCTTCCCACTGGGACACCTGGAGAGCACAGTTCTGCTCGCTGGGCCTTGGCAAGCCAAGCGAGGCATGCAGAAATCCCGAGCAGAGCAGCCGGACTGCACCCATGAGCTGGGAAAATGGACTGGGGAGACAGGGATCTTCTTTCTTTTCCTTTATTTCCCTCTTTTTTTTCTTAAAAAACCTTCATGTGGAAGAGAAAGGGGCTAATTAAATTCTTTTGCTGAACATATTTAGCGAGTCTTTCAGAGAAGTGATTGCGTTTGGCCGCAGTCCAACAGCCAGGAGATAGGATTGTGCTCAGGAACAGGCAGAGCAGAGCGCTGATTTAGGAGGATCCAGGCAGATCCCAGCTGACAGGGTCTGGCCTGTCTCAGGCACTGTGGGAGGAAGGATGAGGGTGGCCAAGGTGGCTTTCTTGAATTCCTGGTGCGTGAGGTTAAGGCGTATCTCGTCTCCGTGACATCCTACAGGGTTTAATTTACAGCGTGCCCCGAGCGTGCGCCCACAGCCCCGACCGCGCTGCCTCCCCGGCACTGATTTACTGTTTAGTCAGCACCAAGCATCCCATGCATCCAAAAATCAGCAAAACTGCTTGTGGCACCAGCAGTCCCACTCAGCCCTGCACCAGCACAGCTGATGCACTGGATCCCAGCCTTGCTCATACTCAGCAGGCACCAAAACCACGTCTGAATTTGGGCTGAGCTGATGTTCAGGCTGATTTCCAGCTGAATTCCAGGCTCTCTCCCTGGGTGCCGGCTGTCCCAGGGTCAGGACTGTGGAAGGATGCAAGCTGCAAGTGCTCCCGGCTAGGGGCATGGCACCGAGCACCCCTCCGGAGTCTCTGCAAGCACCGGGGTGCTCAGAACCAGGGGCAGGGGGGGTCCCTGCCGTGCCACGGGCAAGGAGGAGGCACAAGGCAGCCCGGCCCTGAAATTCCCCCGCATTCCCGTGGCGGGGGTGTCCCCTCGGGCAGCCCCTGTCCCAGGCACCCTCCCCGAGCAGCAGCTGCCCGGCGGGACCCCGGCCCCTGCGGGGTGGCACATTTACATCGCCTCAGCACATTTCCATCTCTTCACCTATTTCCGGGGCAAATTGCCTGGTTTTATGGCGCCTGACCGGCTCCCTCGGGGACAGCATTAGACGGGCAGGCAGTGAACCACGACAAGAGGTTTTGCTTTTCCCACAAGGTTCCTGTGAGAAAGCCCTCCCTTCTTCCCACCCTCCCGCTCTCCTGCTGCCTTCATCTCATCTCCAAGGGTGCTGTGCTCTGTCTCTCCGACCCCTCGGTGCTGGGGAGCCCCACGTTGCTCCAGAGCACCAGCCAGCACCAAGAGCTGAACCCCGGTGCTCGGCTGCTCTCTCAGCAGGCTCTTCCCTCAGATTCCAGCTCTTTGGTGTGAATGACCCTAGTACAGGAGAAGCCTGGAGATGGCTCTAAAGCCTGAGATGTGCCAGGTACAAATCCTGTTTCCTTCATCCCGGGCCCTGAGCATCACCAGCCTCATGGCATCGAGGGCTGTGCCAACACTGGGGTGTGGCAGCCAGCACCACACTGTCCCCAGCACTGCTGTGGGTCAGGAGGGGGCTACAGGAGACCCCCAAACAGCCCTACGTGGGTCAAGCTTTGTCCTGGGGCAGCAGCTGCAGTGACTGTGTTGCCCAGCAGCATTCCCAGGAGAACTGGAGATCCCAGGGGAGCCAGAATCCCAGCAGGGCATGTCAGACATGCTGGATGGTGGCTGATGTCCCCTGCACACATTCCTTGGGGCTGGGACTCCCACCACCTCACTCACATGAGGCGCTTGACTGGGAACATCCTAGCAGAAATGGCTTCAGCCCCAGCAGATGTTTCAGATTTGTTGTTAACCCATATTTATTTGGACTGATTATAGCAGGCAGCCCTCCAATTGTGCCAGCAGTTTTACAATAAACTCAAGCTCACTCTATCAAAAGCAAATCGATTAACAGTGATATCGGCCCCACCCATCCACGTGATTCCCACTGGCAGGTCTGGGTCCTTCCAGCATGGGATCTCCCCCAGTGCAGCTCCTGGACCAACTTCTCCAAGAGTCCCCCCAGCACTGCAGGCTCCCTCAGCCCTTTCTCCAGCTAAAGCTCCTTTTTAATTGCCTTCCGAGAGGAGCAGTGACACTCTCCACAGGGAGGATTGATTTAGACATGCAGTTTTCTCCACAGACTTCGCAAACGGTTGTAACAAGGTCACAGAGAAAAACAATTTTATCCTCTGATTACTGTAACATGATATGAGCTTGGAATTGCATCCACTTGGACTATTTATTTAGGCATTGCTTGTCTGGTCCCTGAAGAAAACTCCTCAGTGTAGGAAGCACAGGCAGACAGGGCAAGGATTGCTCCCAGTGTTTCCCAGTGCTCCCAGTGCTCCCCAGGCACCTGCAAGGGCAGTTCCTGGGTGTTGGAAAGGAGCCGCTTCAGCTCCAGCACCAGCAGAGCTCAGCACAGTGCAAGTCTCAGCCATTAAAGAATGAGGCGCATTTCCACTGGATGGTCCCTGGATGAAGAACATCTTCCTGCATCCTTTCTCGTGAGTCCAGAATGGCCTGGTTGGAAAGTGCAGCAGGGGAAGTACACAGCTCATCATCTCTTCCTGATCAAGCCAAATCCATATAGAAATATGAATCCAGAACTGCAGGTACCTCGCTACTGTGTGAGAATACTCATCCAGAGTGAAATATTACAAATACTTGGTG
The DNA here is from genome assembly GCA_013400175.1 of Phainopepla nitens. Lineage (NCBI taxonomy): Eukaryota > Metazoa > Chordata > Aves > Passeriformes > Bombycillidae > Phainopepla > Phainopepla nitens. Next base: position 58,405 of record VXBQ01003004.1, read on the forward strand.
AATTGTCAAAATAATGGGAATATAACAAGGTCAGAATACTGAGACATCCAATCACAATCAGCCCTAATTCCAGCAAAGCCACGTTTAAAAGAGATTGTTTTGTCAAAGGTTTTTCATGGCCCGGTGGCTTTGTAGCACAAGGTTGTTTGGATCAAGTCAGTTCTGATGAACATTTATTATGGAGAGGAAATGTCACATCCATTCCATGCTGTGAAAGTTCATAAACTTGCTCAGATAATTTAAGAACTTCTCAGCCCGTAACCTGTTGCCTCAGGAATTATTTAAATGCAGAGGACAGGCAGAGTGTGTGCGGGGACAGTGGCACTGGCACCCACTGAGGGATGCCAGCACTGCACTGCAGTAACTTTAAGGATGTCTAGCTGGCACAGCTGGCACAGACCTCCCCCCTACCACCTGGGCACGGACCAGACGCTGATATTCGGCGTAGAAAATGTGGACAGCCGTGCCCAGGGGTGCCCAGGGTGCCAGCAGAGGAGGGTGGGTGCCCAGAGATGAGGGGCCAGCCAGCATCCAGGAGAGTGTCCTGCCACATCCCGCCATGTCCCCGCCGTGAGGGTTAACTCTGCTTGTGGAGGGGGTTTTGCTGACTCTCTGCTCTTACATCACGGCTGTGCTATGAGGCCTGGCAGGGCTCCCACTCTGCAGCTCCGGGCTCCAGCCTCTGTCAGTTTTGGCGCAGGGAAAGGGAGCCTGGGCCAGGGCAGCAGGGAGGGGGCAGAGGCACTGAGCCCGCCCATCCTTCGCTGGGGCTGCAGGGGGTCGGGGTCTCACTGGGGGGATGGAAGGGGGCAAAACTGCTTGTGCAGCTCCCAGCTGTGGGCTGGGCTGAGGGGTGGGGAGGTAGCTCTGTGCGGTACGGCAACGTGGCACAGCGTGGCACGGCATGGCAGGGCTCGATGTGCTCCCTGCAATGCCCTTGGTCCATCGGGACAAACCGCGAATCCGTGAATTTCCGTGGGACCAGCCCGGCCGGAGCCGGCCTAGCCCGGTTGGATGCGCCCAGCCCCGGCCCCACGCTCCGACAGCGAGGCACCGGCCTCAGGAATGAACTCACAGAGCAAAACCAGGCAGCCTGAGTCAACTACTCCCTAAAATCATCAATTACACCATGACAGCCCAGAAGGAGAGGAGGGGAAGTTGGGGACACGCTGCCGAGGGGAGGGGAAGGCCAGAAGGAGAGAGCAGTAGTTAAAGCCCCGCTGTGAATCAGGAGGCACAATGGCATTTCCAGATGCACAGTGCCTTGGGTGGGTGTGTGACAGCTCCAGAGCCAGAGTTTTGAGAGCTGGAGCCGAGCTGGAGCAGCAGGATGAGGGCCATGGGGGAATGAGGGGGAGTGGCACTGGAAAGCATGTAGGCCCATGGGGCTTTAGGCAACATTCATACCCTGAAAGCGACAATAAACACACAGTTGATAAAATTTACAGGTGAGACTCAGCTGGGCTGAGTTGAGATGAGCTGCACATACTTCCAACATCAAAAGACATGGAACCTGGAAGAATTAGGGCAATGCAGGATACAACCAAGAGAAACATGGCTGAGAGAGAGCACAGCTGGAACAGCCAAGACGTGAAGGAGTGAGAGGGAGGAAACAGGAGGATCTGGATGGGAGAGGTGAAAAAGATTTCAGACAGAAAATCTGGGATGAGTCTGCAATGACGGATGGAAAGAAAAGGTCGTTTCCAACCCCGCTGTCATTTCAGTCCATGGGACCAACACAGATCTCAGTCAGTTTGATGCTGAGTCCTGCACAGCCTGCCCATGCTCTGGGCTGTCCCAGAACGGCCATGAGGGACCCAAAAGGATCCAAAACAGGTCCCTGGAGGAGCTCTGAACTCTCCACTGCTCTGGCACTCCCAGCACAGCCAGGGCACCCCATACCCCCTGTGCCACATGACCCATCCAGCAATGCCAGACCCACCCTGGACACTGATTTCAGCTGCTGCATGGTCACCTTTTTATTTAAAACACAAAAATATCCACAAAGAACCAGCAAGCATGTCTTCTCCACTGAACATCTGGAACATAAATAAAAGATGGACGGAGAATGGGATTTCTTTGGAGAGTAGGAAACCAAGTGCTTTGCCACTAACTTATTTTAGCGTTTCTCCGTAATGTGATTTCCAGTTCCTTTGGTTATCAGGAACCCCCATTGTTTTCCCGCTGAAGAGGCGATTTCAATGCCCAGCACACTGTGGCCCATGTTTGGGATTCTGGGGTAGTTTTTTGATATCCACTAATTTCTCCATGCTGAGGCAAATTTGTCACACGCATGGGTCTGTTTGATTTCATTAAACAGAATATTTAAGCATAAAAATTGTTTAATCGCCTTGTGTCATTATGAGATGAATTTCATTTTGCATACATTTGCATATTTCATCAAAATTAAGGCTGCTAATATGCAAATGAGAGCCAGGTTGCGGCTGAGGTGTTTATTGTAATAGCTGCAGGCTGTTCCACTTGAAAAGCTTCTGGGCGGCACAGTGGAGGGGGTGCAGAGACCCCTCTTGAACGCCTTTTAGAATCAATTTGCTGGCATTTCTCCCACTAATGTCCCCCAAAACGGCCCAGATCGGGGATGAGCACCTGGGACCTGGACACCCAGGGCCTGCCATGAGTACTTGGGATCTGGGCACCTGGGCTCCCACTCCAGAACCTTGTCCCTCCGAGTTGGGAAGTCTCTCCCTGTTCCCTACAGCAAGAGCCATTGTAATAAAAACAACCCCAACCTCATGCCTGTGGCAGGAAGATCTCCCCAGTGCCAGGCCTGCCCCCAGGAAGGTCCCTGGGGCTGGGACAAGTCCCAGAAATGTTCTTTTCTCCCACAAAACCTGGAGAACGCGGCGTCTCCCTGCTCTCATTGAACACAGTGAAGGTCAAGCACCAAGTTCCTTCAGACCCATTTGAGAGGCCCAGACAGACAAATCATGAAAATCAATCCACAGTGGGTAATTAATGCAGCCTTCATTAGCACGCAGCAGCTGAACGATCTGCATGCAGCGTTCTGTGCTCCATGGCAGCCCAATAAATCGGGATGGATCCCGCTCTCCCCGCACCAGGCCCTGCCTCACTTTTCTTTCCTGATCGATGCAAAGGCCTCCCCAACCCCAGCACCATCAGCACTTTCACTGCTCAGAGTGGGAAGCTCCACAAATTGTACATGGTGTGGCATCAGACCCTAACATTTCGTTTTTAAAATCTACTCTCTGCTGTTTTTTTTGTTAGAGATTTTATGCTTTTAACCCATTCCAGAGCCCTGTTTTTGTAAAGAGCCGCCCTGTGCCTTGGGCAGCTGTTGGATTGTGGATGCTGCAGGAGCAACACACAAAGCCCTTGATGAGTGATCAACTCCTTAAATGGAGTTTAGCAATTAAACCAAAATGAAGTGGTGGGCACTGCAGCCATCCATCCATCCATCCATCCATCCATCCATCCATCCATCCATCCATCCATCCATCCATCCATCCATCCCTCCCTACCTGGACCCCATCCTGCTGACTCAGCCCCCTGCTCACAATGCAGAGGTGCAGAGCTCCTGCCTGGCCATTGACAGTGTGAGCAGCACAAAGGAAACAGCTTGTGGCAATTTTAAAAGCTTTTGGAATTCCCACTTAAAGCACAAGGGGCTTTTTCAGCACATATTAGTCGCATCAAAAACTATATCATCACTTCTCCAAAGAAAACTTGAGCAGTGTCTTTGCTTTTGTGCTCAGAGATCAGTCCTGCCTGGATATTAAGCAGGAATATTCCTCAGTTTTTAGGAGGATTTTTGTAAATATTAGCCCTGAATGGCCACTCTACAGCAATTTATAAGGGAAGGTAACCCTGCACTCCCACAACACAAGAGCAAAGGAATGCAAATCCCAGAGCTGCTCCCAGCGCGTCTCCTCACACGGGGAAGGCAAATGGGACCACCTTAAGCCTGTCTGAGAGACTGAGGCGCAAAGGTATTTGTTTAAAAAAAGTGTAGTGATTGCAGAGAAAAGAGAAACCTGAGAGCTCCTTCCCGAGCAGTCAGACAGGGTCACCAAAACCAGACTAAATAGTCTGACTGAGGGCAAAGCGTGGGGCTGGCTGAAAACTGATCCTGGGGATGGAGGAGCAGCCACAACCGCTGGGGCAGGAGGGCCGGGTGGGAAAGCAGAGCCACCGGAGGGACTGTGGTGTGACAGAGCCGCCAGAGAGGGGCTGGAGGGGCCAGAGAGTGGCTAAAGGGACCGTGGTGTGACAGAGCCACCAGAGAGGGGCTGGAGGGGCCAGAGAGTGGCTAAAGGGACCGTGGTGTGACAGAGCCGCCAGAGAGGGGCTGGAGGGGCCAGAGAGTGGCTAAAGGGACCATAGTATGGCAGAGACACCAGAGAAGGGCTAGAGGGACTGGAGAGTGTCAGGAGGGACCGGAGAGCGTCCGAAGTGACCATGGTGTGACAGAGACAGTGAGGATCAAATGACTCCAGTGCCTGAGGGAGAGGAACAACTCAGAGAGAGCTCATAACTCATCCTTATTCCAGAGACCTGAAGCCAAGTCTAGGAACATCTGAGAACTGGCTGCAGTAGAACCTGACTGAGGTCCATGTTCTTCTCATGGCTCACAACTTCCCAGTAAATGGTTAATAATCAGTGTTCTTTCCCAAAAGGGTCACCTTACTCTCAGTCTTTCCCAGTGGTCTCAAAGAGCAGCTACAGAGGAGCTCCCGAGGAGCAGAGACTTCACTCTTTCACGACAGCTGGGGACCATCCCCGCCAACATTCATACACCAGCATCTCCCAAAATGCACACATTTCTTTTGTTTGTTTCAAAAAAGGACAAAAATCACATTTATTCCTTGCCCAGAAGCCATTCCCCTACTGCAAGGACAACCCACACAAAATTTACCCAAAACGCAGTTTCCCTCAGGGCTGACAACCCTCACCCTGGGTCATGCTTCACCTGCCCCAGGCTGCCACCTGTGAGGAGCAGGATTGCAGGAACAAGCCCCCCACAACTTTTAAAGGCCAGCTGTGAGCCCTGTAGACACATGCTGAGCTCTAGCCAGGCCCTGGGGCCTCTTGAGGGCTCTCTGCCATGCCCTGCCCTGCCCTGCCCCGTGCTGGACCATGACAGTCTGTGCCATTGCCAGGGTCATCATCTCCCTGAAGGTATTTGCCTTCTATGTCTTTTGTATCTTGCTTCCCTTCAGGGTTTGGGGATTTTTTGTTTGCTTTGGGTTTGAGTGGGGTTTTTTTGCCAATTCCTTTTGCTCTTCTGAATTTTCTTACCTTTTTTCTACTCCTTAGTTGGTTTCTTCCCTTTTCTGAGAATTGCTTTGAGGCTGAAGGGCATCCCCTGAGTGTGCCCATGGCTGGGCCAAGGGGAGCACACAGGGTTACAGAACCAGCAGCAGATGGCTGAGTAAACACCAGGCGCTGCCAGAGATCAGGCAAGCAAGAAACACACGGTCAATTCTTTTAACTTATGACTGCACTTAATTACTGCCTTTCCTCCCTTCATAAGCTACATATGGGATTAATAACAATGCTGAATCAGATATGGTCTCTTACAGAATCGTGGAATCGTTTGGGTTGGAAAAGACGTCTAAGATCATAAAGTCCAACCATTCCCCCAGCGCTGCCAAGGCCACCACTGACCCAATTCCCCCAAGTGGCACATCCACATGTCTCTTAAATCCTGCCAGGAATGGTGACCCCACACTGCCTGGGGCAGCTGTGCAAGGGCTGGGCAGCCCTTTAGGGTAAGGAGGGATTTGTGGCCATTTCCTCTCGTCATGGTGCTTCTGAATCCATCTGGTTGTCCCTCCTGTCAGGGAGTTGTGGAGAGCCAGAAGGTCTCCCCTGAGCCTCCTTTTCCCCAGGCTGAGCCCCTCCTGCTCCCTCAGCTGCTCCTCATATGACCCTTCCCCAGCTCTGTGACGTTTCACTGAGGTTTTGCTGCACTCCATTGTTTACCCCAGGCTTTACCTGGGCACAGCAGCGGGTGCAGCACTCAGGGACACCTTAGGAACAGGAAAATGCAATTCCAAAAGCCCAAATTACGTGCTAGGCTATTTCTGACTGTTTACCTGTGAAGTTTGCCAACTGCTATCTCATTAGCTGTACAGGAAATATAATTGATATTTCTGCAGAGATGTGACACTTGTGCCTTTGCTGAAATGGGAAGGGTTTCTCAGGGCTTCACATCACTCCTGTTCGCTGCTTCCCATAAGTGATACTGCCTCATTTTGGGAAGGATTCCAAGAAATAAGAGCTTACCAGAGAGGCCTCTTGAAAGTATGGGCAGCTTTATGTCAGCCTGGGAGCTCCCTCAGACACAAATCTTCTGGAGGAAAGAGTGGATTCTCTGCTGTTTGCAAAAGGGCCACAAATGGGAAATAAAATGTTTGTGCAGCTCTTTAATGTGAAAAACATCCATTTCGGAGCAGATTCTGTGTCAAGTCTGGGTGAGACGGAGCAGGCAGCCTGCGAGGGGCTGCAGAGGGAGGTGAGGGCTGTTTTCAAAGCAGCCCTGATCACTGAGTCAGGACATCGACTGCTCCCAGCCCTACTGACTGGGAGTCCCCCAGTCAGGGAAGCAGTGTGATGCACATGTCCACATCTGGTCCCAGATGTGCTGTGACTGGAGGCCTGTGCGATGCAGGGGGGACGCAGAAGACTGACCCTCTCCCACTTCTCCCTCTCACTCCGGTGAGAAGCAGGGCAAGGCAATTTAAATTCCTCTGGGGATCACAGCTACTTACTGCTAACCTGAAACCTCCCTCCAGGCGCTCTCACTGCTCCCCTCTTGTCATCAAAAGGTGGTTTTGCCACTTGCAGACTTTCCCTTCCCCATACACCAGCAAGGGGGCAAACGCCGCTTCCCTCGGGAGGTGACCCAGGGCTGGAGGTGTCCTCGTGGCACTGGGGGGAAGGGGCACCACGGCTGGGTGAGCTCTGCCACCAGCAACAACACGTGGGGCTGCACAGCAGGGCTGGCCAGAGAGAACATGAGCAGGATTTCTTTCTGTCAGCAGAAGGGAGAATGTTCAGGGCAGAGCAGCCACTCTCAGCCAGTTTCAAGCAGGTATTTCTGTATCCATCTTCAAGAGCAGCTCTTCCCTCAGGACACGTCACAAACCTGCAGGAGAGAAGAGTTTCTGGTTTCTGTGTTCCTCATGCATTTCTGCTCTTTATTTTGAGAAAATATTGGGCTCCCCTAGAAGGAGGAATTCTGTGCAGAGCATTCTGTGTGCTGGGGATGCTGTGAAAAATGGCTCTGCTGCCCTGGCCGCTCCCTCTCCTCTCCTTCCCCTCATCCCACGGTTTCTGGTGTTATTTCTTGCCATAAAGCCTCATCACCTCTCTTTTGAGATTTGCGTGGAGTTCATACATAACAAGGCCTTTTTTTTTCCCTAGGATGAAATCTCTTGAAATCTGATCCATGAACACATCTAAACAGGCACACTAACAGGAAACTCGGAGATATGGAAATGTAAATGAGTCCCCAATCAATAAAGGTAATTATAGTGAGAGATAGACTGACATACAGTATCTTGAGGCTTTTTTCCTTGTCTTCCAAGGGGCTCCCCAGAGGCACCACAGACACTGGTGAGCATCTTTCCAAGGCTTACTACGGCTGGGGAGAATTGTTCCCTGGAACAGGCACAGGAATGATGCTGCCAAGCCCACAATGTGCCCAGTGCCACCAGAGCGAAACCTCTCCAGCAGGCTGGGGGCAAGGAACATGAGTGCAGTCATTGCTGAGGGATTTTCAATTCTGTAGTTCAATTTCTCTTTGACATCCTATTTTTTTTTTCTGTCATTATAGGCAGCGAGATGAAGAGATCAGCATTATTTAACTTGTGGTTTACCTTTTAAAGGATGTCACTAATTTTGCCCAATTTGGTCTGGGTTTTAGCAGTTCTAAATACAAACTGCTGCCAAGTTTTGCAGAACCCAGAAGGAGAAATAAGTTGGTCCCTTCCCTGGTCACTGGCTGTCAGTGACCACCTCACCTGTGTGTTTCCTGAAGGGCTGATGGGATGGATAACCCAGGATTTTCTGCAGTGGCCAGTTGTTCAACTGGCATGGGGGGCAGGGAAGTAGAGGAAGTGCAGAAAAGCTTGAAATGGGAACAGTGGAGAGGAATCAATTAAGCACACAGCAGTTTTGTTTGAGGCAAGAGCTCCCTGAGCTGTCTCTACATCCCTCCAGCATGTTTTCCGTGTCCAAAGAGGCAGACAGCACTCAGGGGTCAGTGAGGAATCCCCACACCCCAGTCCTGTCTGAGCACAGCCCAGATGTGGCTCTTCTGCTGGGTCTTGATGAATTTGCTCCCAAGTCTGGCTGTGTTTCAAGAGCTTTGTGCACAAACCTCCCTTCCTGCCTAGAGCTCATCTGGATCATCTTTATTGGAGAGAGGAGCTTCTAAACTTCCTCAGCGAAGTTCACTGTGTTTGAACCAGGGAAGCAGTTCCACAAAAGACCTTTAAAATTCTCCTGCTCAAACCTCTGTCCCTCGCATGAGGCACGATGGATGCCTACGAGGTCATCTCCCCATCTGCTTCCAGCTCCTGCAGAAGACACGTCTGACAACTTTGACGCAACCCCAAAACCAACGAGTCTCTTCCTCCACGGCAGTATTTTAAATACATACATACATATATATATATATGCACTTGGAGAGGAGCAAAGCTGTGAAGATGGTGGTTAAGGTCATGCCATTACGGGTGGTTAAGGTCACACCATCTGACACATGTCAGATGAAAAGCTCGAGCAAGAATATTCAGCCAACCGCTCAGAGCGGTTTTTCATCCTCCTGTGGAGGGAAGAGCAGCTCCACACGGTGAGTGAGCCCATCCCTCCCCGCCCGTGGGGCAGGAAATGTGTTTCCTGCAGCACCAGCAAAACCCAGGCGCCTCTAACAAACGTGGCACACGGGAAACGCCAGACTTTCTCCCTTTTCTTCTCTCTCACAATCATATTGAACAGAGCAAGAGCAGATACGGCTTTTACCCATCCTCCTTCGCTTTGTGCTCTCCCTGGGATGGGAGGGGGCTCTTGAAGCTTCTTCGGAGCGGGACAGACCTTGCTGTAAGGGACCAGGCTCGGTGTTGCTCGGGGTCAGCCGGGTGTCCCGGCAGCGGCAGTTTGCACTCTGGGGGTGCGGGCTGAGCCCGGCAGGGTCCCCGCCCCGGTGTGCCCGTGCCACGCCGATAGCAGCCGATAGCCCGCAGCGCTCCCGGCACCGGCACCAGGCTCGCACTATTTGCCGCTCCGAAGTACAGATGGCTCTGGGGTGGCTTTTCTTGGCACCTCCCTGCAAAGCCTAGAGAGGGCATCTGCTGAAAACAACTGCTTTGGGATGGCGGCGGCCCGGCGCGCTCCCATCTGCATCCCGCTGACCCCGCGGCCGCGGGCGCCGGGTTAAACGCGAGAGCTGCGGCTCTGCACCTCCAACAGCTCCAGGCGACGAATGGATTTCATGCGCAGCCCTCCTGTACCTCTCCTTGATGTTCTGAGGCAATGAGAAAGAAGTGTTAAATTTGTTCTTGGCTACTTTTCCTTGCAACTCCCAAAGGCACCGGTTACAAACTGAATCAGTTATCAGCTAGTTAGGCTGGCAGTTCCCGAAGGTACCGCATGAATACTGATAGGGACCCATGCATTATTCAGTGCGAAGAGCAGAGGAAAATGAGCAACACGTCCAAAACAAGAACAGCAGTGGCAGTAAGGGAATAATTAGCGAGCTGTCACTTGTCCCTGTCAGTATTCCCTCCCTTAACACATAAGGGAAAATAATAAAAAAGGGTAAGATCATCTTGCAAGCTCTGCTCTTAAATATGCAGCTGGTAGGTTAAAATACAATGATAAAGGGGAGAGGATAGAGAGCTCTGATACAGTTTTCAAAAGATATGGCCTCCATTTCCATGGAGACTGGAGGTTTTTTTTATTTTTTTTAATCCCACAGGCACTGGGTTATACAATAAGTCCCTGCCTTAAATATCAGCCCATGTGCAACAGCATGAAAGGGACGTGGCTCTAACACGGGAGTTTATCCCAAGGAAAATATTTAGGATTTTTTTTTCCCCTCCCTTTGTACAAAACACTACTGAAGTCGATGTATTTTAGAGAAACCAGGTTGACTGAAATTGGCTTTGCTGAAAGAGTCTGCAGCTCCAATGCAGAGCGTGAGAACGAGGGAATCCTGCAGCCGGGGTGCTGTTCCCGGCGCTGCTCCCCCATCCCAGCCCCTTCCCCTCTCCGGAGGGGCTGGGGGTACGGGGAGGCAGCCGAAATCTCAGACCGGAGAGCTCAAATCAAGTTAATCTGGAGTAAATTCTTAACTAATTAAGCACTTTGCGGGGTGATGAGAACAAAGTCATTCTGCTGCTATCTCCAAACAGCCTCCAAAGCTGCCCAGGAGGACGCAGACGCCGCGCCGGTGCCCAGGGGCGCGAGTGCCCGCTGCCAGCAGCGCTCTGCCCACGGCGCCGGGGAAGGGTGCCACACATCCTGCGGGACCCAGGTCCTGCTGGGACCCTTCCGGCTCTCGCCAGGACAACAGCGAGCGCTGCTACACAGTCGGGCTCCGTCCCCGCAGAGCTGCGCGGGTCCATCTGCCTCCACCACAGCCCCTCCGTCTTCGCCTGCAGCAGCCCGCAGAGAGCTCCGCGCTGCCAGGCTCCTTCCGAGCAGGGAAGGGATTTGTGCGGCGCACAGAGATGCTGTATTCACAGCAACGCTAGCACTGACTTCCCTAAAATATCCTGACATGGATCCCTCCAAACAATCTGCTACATCACGGCGAAGCTGCAGTCGAGCGGAACAGGGAAGCGAGCGCGTCTCTGAGCATGTGGCCCACCGTGGCTCCAAAAATGTCGGGATTCGCCAGCAGATTTCAACCCTCTCTCACAGGGAATGGCCACGGAGATCATCGCCAGAGACTGCAGTGTTTATCAAAGCCATTAGTTAGCCCGGCTTATCTCGGAGCTCTGCAACACTTACGTCACTGAGGACCCACTTCCCCTGTTCTCTGCCCTGATTTCTTAAATGGAAACTCTGGAGAGCCCGCCGGCAGCAGCAGGTCCTGCAGGGAGCGGGATGGAGGGACAACTCCTGGCAAGGGGTCGGGGTGCTGCAGGTGGGACCAGGGAGCTTTCTCTGACAACGGCCTTAACTCAAAACAACGGGAAAGAGAACAAGGAAAGGCTGGGAAGGCTCCTCAGCAGTGCCTGCAAATGGCGCCTGTCCAGCTCCCCAAAAGTCAGGAGAGGTTCTTCAGCAACGCTCTTCCCACACTGGGAGGATGTCTCCTTCCAAGTTCCTTTTTTCCCCCAAAATACATGTCATTGTTTTTCCCTGCTCCTGCCTGGCAGCCCGTGGGATAACAGCTCTCCGTATATAGTCTCGCGCTATAAAAATGCACACAAAGTGAAGCATTTTCATGTCAGGTTTTCCTAATCCCTTTCTAGCTCCTGACTAATCCTGCCCAGCCCAGCCCCTGCCGTGCCACAGCTCCTCTCAGATTGTGCCACAGATTTGCTCAGATGACTCTGTTTGATTGGCACTCGATGGGATAGACAGCCCCCTTTTGAACCCTGCTTCCAGCGCAAATCCATGGGAAGGTTTTTGCTCATCAAAACGTCTTTCTGGCTGTCCCAAAGCCACTGCCGAGGTGGCCATTTTCCTTATCCATCACATACGCTCTGCGTCGTTCCAGGTCTTTGATGAATGATTCTCTGGATAACGTATTTCATCCCACCAAGCCCGTGTATGTACTGGGAGAAGAAAACTGGAGAGATTTCACATCAACTAAACAAGCATCTTTGGTGTCAAGTGTCTGTGTTTTTGCATAAGCACCCACCAGTTCTTCTCGGTCTCCCTCTGAATGAGATCCCCGCACGGATGAATATTCATGAGAATTAAATGGGAGAGCTGCGATTTTCAGCAAAGGAAACTTTCCTGCTGGAGGAGGAGGAGTGTACTTATGCTGATGCTTCTCTGGTGCGTGTTCATCCCCAGGTGACACCTTCCACGCTCCGGGGACAGGGTTAGGGAAGTCACCGGCTGCTGGCAGGGAGCCTGGCCCCGAGCCACAGCCCATCCCATCCCAGCGCTCCCCGACAAGGCGAAAGCTGCAGTGCTGTGCTGGCCCCTGACCTCCGTGGAGCCTTGTGACCTTAAACCAACCCAAATTCGGACGGGTTATTTTTTAATGTACGGTTACAGGACAGACCCTGGGCTCCAAATCCACATTCTAATGGTAAGAGAGTTTTCTGCCTTTGCTCTCGGTTGGATGTGGATGCTCAGCCCATTCCAGTCGATGCCATCCGTTTTCCCTCCTGTATCTCCCTGTGGCTAGAGCTGCACAGACGGCGCGGCCGGCGCTGCTGGCGGTGTCGTTACTGCTGTCACACACCCGTCACTGACAGGCGCTGGGAGCACCGGGAGCCTGATGTTCCACCACTCCTTGCCCAGCTCTCCACATCTCCACTCGGAATTGCAGGACCTTTGTTTTCCAGCTGCGGCTGCTGCTGCGGTTGTGGTTTGATTGCAGGAGGATGCGCGATTTAGCCGGTGGAGAGTGAATAATTTGGCACGGAGCATTCCTTGTTATTCCGTCGAGCAGCCTGTGTGTCAATCGATGGGGTAACAATTATGATCAATGTCAACAGGAAAAAACAAACCCCCACCATTAAGCAAGCACAAATGCGCGCAGGCACAAAGCGGCCTCGCTGCTGCCTTGCTGTGGCTGCCACAGCCGGTTCCCTGCCTGCGGGGAGCACCCGGTGCCCGCGGGGGAGGGATGGGACAAGATCAGAGACCCGACTCCTCCTTGGCCAGGCCCTTCCTGACGCTTTGGAATTGAATCGCTGAGATCTGGAGTTTGATTTGCAGGATTTGGAGGTTGCCAAATGGCGCTGCGTGTGCTCCGGGGCAGAGGCTGGGCAGGCTCCGGGGCCGGGGAGCATCGGGCAGCAGCCCGTGCCACGGCAGCACCCGAGCAGGCGGTCCACAACCGTGCCAAAGCCTCTGTGACTCCTCCAAAGAGCTGAGCTATGACCTGCTCTGCCTTTTTCACACTTGAGTGCCAGTGCCTGAGAAAGGGCCGGTGTGTCAACAGGCTGGAAAACCTGTGGGGCACATGGTCCTGGCAGGAGAAAGGCGCCAGAAGAGCTGCTCGGGTGGCCCCAGTCCAGCATCACTGAGCCCAGGCTGGTACCGGTGTCTGGCTTTTGAATGTCGGCTCCGTGACCTCTCTGCAGGTGCCTGCAGTGGTCACATCCCTTCCCAGCTCCTCTGAGCTGTCCTGGTGACCAGGGCAGTGTGGGCAGAGCGAGTCCTTCAGCTCAGGGATGGGGAGTTGCGGCGCGGCGCCCGGCCAGGCTGGCATTCCCGCCGGGAACGTGCCTGGCATGGGCTGGCAGCATCTCCCGTCATTAATGCAGCTCAGCCACACCTGAGGTGCCACTCGGGCGAGATGCAAGAGCATTCCAGAGGAATGCTTGATGCCCTCTGTCACTCACTGCCAGGGATAACGCTCCTCGCTGCTGTCACACCGCGCGTGTAGGATGTTGAATTAAACAGTGGGTCTTTTGATGCTGCTGAAGGAACTGTTGCATTAATTATCCATAGAATTTGCACATGCAGCTTACAGAGTGGAAAAGGTGCATTTCCCCCAGACTGATGCACGTTTGAACATCAGCCCCCTCCCTCCGAATCGCCCCTCGCCGCGCCGGGCCCTTCCGAAGGCGCTCTCGGATTGTTTATTGATGAACCGAACCTTGGAAGGGTGAGGTCTTTGCCAGGGGTTATTTTTACTACCCCGTTAGTTAAGGCTGAGAGTATTATTTTACATGCCAATGAATAATTTACCTGCCATTAAAAAACTTACTCAGAAACAATCCCCAGCACGGGCTGGCGTTACCTGCGTGGCTCGTGGACGCGGTGGGAACGAGCTGGATGCAGGAGCCCAGGTGTGCAGCAGGTACCCTGGAAAGCTGCCATGGAAGGAAAGACCTAAATGGCTGCGTAAAATAAAATGTCCCCAGCATTGGTTTCCACGAGCTGTGCCTGCATCTCCAAATTTATAGCTTAGAAAAAAAGAATAATTGCGAGACCACATTTTTCACTGGTGCTTTTCCTGAGATCTCTATTTTCCCCTTGGATTCTCCACACCTCCTGATTATTTATAGCATACCAGAACTCCAGTCTTATAAAATACCATGCATGACTTCTCCTTGCACTCAGTGCTCGGGGAGACCAGGCACTACTGGTAAAAGGTTTAACTCATTAATAGAGAGAAGCTGGAACAAAGCTCCCGTAATTCAGTATTGGCTTCCCCAGCCTGACGGTGTTTATTTAGAAAGCAGCAAAGACACAGGCATGTGGGGCTATAAATCAGCAGAAAATCAATGCTAACATGTAAATAAATTGCAAATCAGCTGAGAAATTGGTTTCATTTTGAGACGATAAAGCATATTTCTCCTGTACTTATTTTATAAGGTGCCCCTTAAGAATTGTAATATTTCTGTGTGGTAATGATAAACATTAGTGAGTTGCTTTAGAAATGAAAAAATGGCAACCCTGTGGGGATTTGAAAAACATATGCACTTCAAATTTGAAAATCCAATTTAACTGTCCATTATATGGAGAATAAAAAAAGGTAAGGATAGGATAATTTTGCAGTTACACAGCATTTGACTAAATCTGATTCAGGGATGACAGCTACACTTTAAAAGCTACATGTCTGAATGTAAGGAGACAGCAAATCATTTATTTATGATTGTAATCTAGCTCCTGTCTAACAAGTTAACAACTGTGCAGAGTGCTCCCTGAGTGGAGGCAGCCTGTGTAGGCTTGTCAGTTAGCACTTTTAAAAACACTTTTCATAGAATTTCGGTTAAAAAAAAAATAAATAAAATAAAAGAGACAAAAGAGAGTCCCTGTCAGATTTACCAAAACAAGCAGATGTTAAAATTGCAAAAGTTTGAAGAAACAAATCCTGTTCTTAATTCTATGTAAAGCACCTTGTGCAGGAGGTACACGACAACCAGAGAGGCCGATGCAGGGATCAGTTGTTTGTGCATCCTCAACGTGGCAACAACCTCGTGGTTTTTTTGGAAGTGTCACATTTTTGACACCGAAGCCTTGGCTCCTGCATCCACGTCTCTGGCATTTTGAAGTTTTTGATGCCCATAACTCTTTCTGCCCCCTGTTCCCACACGCCCTGCCCTGGTTCCAGCTGTGCCTCGGAGCAGGTGCCATGGGCTGTACCTGTTTGAGGTGAAGTCAGAGTTTTCAGGCAACCAAATCACCTGAATGGTTATGAAGAAGTGGGAACCAGGAGTATTTGCCCAGCAGCTCAAATGGGATATAAGTAACCTAATTCTGGTATTATATATTCTTTCATTTTAAATGAAAGGGACCATAATATTAATCCAGTTCCACCCCCTGCCATGGGCAGGGACACATTCCACTAGACCAAATTGCTTCAAGCCCCATCCAGCCTGGCCTTGAACACTTCCACGGATGAGGCCTCCTCTCAGTATGAAAATAATGGAAAATGATTAATGCAACCAGTCTTTATGAAGAGTGAGAGGCAAAAGATGGTGGAGCTGCTGTGCATGGCCACCAGCTGGAGAACTGGGACAAGCTGGGGTGGTGTTGGAAGGCTGGGCAGGGGCAGATGAATTTCAAGGCATACCAATGTAAAATCTTGAGCTCTGGGAGCATTGTAGAACTGGAAATCCCATCTTCATGAGCATGGAGGACTTTGTACCGAGAGCCAGCACTCAGGAGTGAAAATTGAAGGCTGCAACAAATAACTCAGTGGAAACACTAGTGCTACATCCAGTAGTTTCCAAGCAAATATTGGGAACAATTAGGGGGAAAGTAGGGATTGAAGAAAGAGTACTGTGGTGTTACTGACATCTGTGTGGCAGCCCTACCCTGAACCCTGCATTGTTCTGTCCCCAATCCATGACACAAAACCGGCAATAGATGGGAGAGGGGTCCAGAGAGGGGCCCTGGGATGAGTGAGGATAAAGTCAGGATTCCCTGGGGTGAGGCTTTTCAGCCTGAGAAGGGACACAAGAGAAATCTGTAAACCCAGGACAGTGAACAAGGATTAGCTGCTGGCTCGAGGGCTCTGAGGGGGCTGGCAGAGGTTGAACCCAGCAGGAAGGAGGCTGCTCTCAGATCCTTCACCAAGACTGTGCAAGGTAAAATTTACATGGGTTCAAAAAGTTACCGGACAAATTAATGTCAGAAAAATCCATCATACTTCCATACACAGACATTATTCCTGGCTTTGAAGGATCTTGAGCCATAAATTGCTGGAGGTTAATAGAGTGTTTGATGAAGTATCATTGTTCTCTCACTCTGTGCTTGTGCTCTCCAGTGGGTGGTCGCCGCTGCTCTCTCCCTGGGATGAGCCACTACGGCCATTTTAATGCTCTTAACACGTTCTTTCACCAGTTGGAGAAGGATCTAATGCTCAGCATAAATCAAACCTGCTCGTTTGATGTGCCGTGCCTCGGCTCCCGTTGGTTTCAGTGGCGCCTAGGCTGTACCTGTTGCACTCAAACGCCAGCACATCCCCAGAGGTGCCACTGTCCCGCCCCCGCGGGCTGTCCCTGCCCCGAGGGGGGACAGCACGTGCTGCCATCCCGCTTCAGCCTCGTCACCTCGTCACGGTGCCGGGGCACTGGCAGGCTGTATCCTTCCCCTCGACTGGGACAAGCAGAGCTGTCCCGCAGGTGCAGGGGGGTGCGGGGGCTCAGGGAAGGTGCGGGAGAGCTGCGGGAGCGGCGCGGGGGGGGCCGCAGGGGGCGGGCAGCAGCAGGAGCCGGTTTGTTTATTGTGCGTGAGAATCACAAGCAGCTAAAGCGAAGGGAGAAAGTTGGAGCTGGTGGTTGTCAGATAGTATCACCCTCACACCCGCCGGGAATGCTAATGAGTGTCAGCCAACACAGGGA
Organism: Phainopepla nitens; assembly: GCA_013400175.1. Taxonomy (NCBI): domain Eukaryota; kingdom Metazoa; phylum Chordata; class Aves; order Passeriformes; family Bombycillidae; genus Phainopepla; species Phainopepla nitens. The sequence continues at coordinate 75,378 of VXBQ01003004.1, forward strand.
GTCTCTGCCTGTTTATTTACCCGAGATTGGGTCAGTGGCTGAAAATACACAGTTTTTGCTTTTGTAGATAAAATAATTCTTTTCTCTTAGAAAAGGCTGGGTTTGTAATTCAGGATTTTCCCGGTTTTGATGTAGGGGGAGAAATGGAACAGTGGAGCCTCGGTGGTTCAGGGGAAGCTCGGCTGCTTTTAAATGGTATTCTGCCGATAAGAAGATACTTAAAATACACTTTTGAAATAGCCATCAGCAGGGTGTTTTGGGAAAACCGGCAGTGGAAGAGTAAGGACTGTTACTGCACTCTCGTTGGCCACCCTGTGAACTGATTATTCTCCTGTTGGAAAGGAATGCCAGGAGTGTTATTTAAATTAGATTAAAAGTAGAAGTGGTTAGATGGTGCAGGAGTGTGCCCCACTCTTTTCTCTTTAAGGGAGAGAGAAGGAAATCTCAGAAATCCGTGTTTAATTAGGATTGCTGAGGTCTGGGGTAATCGCAGTTCCCCCATCCCGCGACCCCGTGTCTTCACGCTTTCAGTGTTTCAGAAAAGAAAAAAAAAAAGGAAAATAAAAAGAAAAGAAACAACCAAAAAAGTGTGATTACTGTGTTTTTGAACACAAACCATTGGTTGCTCTCGTGTCACCGAGTGGAGGGGACACGTCCCCGTTGGTGATCACACAGCGGAGAGGCTGGAGATGTCCCCGTGGCTGAGTGACAGCCCGGCCCAGGGAGCAGCCCCTCCGGCAGCCGCGGGCTGGGCCAGGCTGGGCTCGGCAGCAGAGCCAGGAGGCCGTGGAGAACGGCCCTGTTAGAGCAGGCAGCAATCTGTGGGGTCTCCAGAACCTTATCATCCATGCGAGTCAACAACTGTGCTAAATTGAAATTGTAGAGTTGATTAAACGACGTATTTAAGGCCCCATAAAAGAAAGCAAAGCCAGGCAGGGAGGGAGCGGCGTGCGGGGGGCGGCGGGTGGGGAGGGTTTATCTCACCGCGAGCAGCAGGCTCAGCCACTGATCTAATCAAATTATTCAGCATTAAAAAACTGCCAAGGCATTCCAGTGCTGCAGCTTCCAGAGGCCCAGCTGGGATCAAATGCTAATCAACATCTCCACGATATTTATTCCCACTGTCAGTCTGGTACGTGTTTGTTTTCCGAGCGCTGCATACTAAACTGAAAGATCAAGATGAATCGGTGGAGATGGGAGATGATGAGCAGCCAGGCTAAACACTGGGAAAAACACCGGCTACTGGGAAACGGGGACAGAGGGAGATGGTGGCAGGGAGATGGTGGCAGGGAGATGGTGGCAGGGAGATGGTGGCAGGGAGATGTGCAGCAGCCCTGCTGGCAGCAGGGACAGAGACCCAGCCCGTCACGGCACAGCCGGGACACACCCGCTGCTGGAGGGAGCACTGTGCTGGCCACCGCGGCTTCACAGCCCTCACACCCGGCTGCTGCTGCTCCACCAGAGCTCCTTCTGTCCCGACAGCATCAGCGACTGGTCCTGCACCACGTGCGGAGGGGACAGCGCCAGCGACACAGGACGGCCACACTGCGCAGCGGCCCTGGGGACTCTCGAAGGCCGCCTGCCGACCAGCAAGGTCCTCCTTAAGCACTAGCCACCAAAGCGCTGGGAGACTAATTAATTTCTTTTTTGTTTTTCAGAGTTTCATTTTTAAATTACAGTCTTCCCTCCTCTCTAATAAATACTCAACAATTAAAGCTTTTTTTTCCCTGACATGCGATTCCAACATCTCAGTGTCCCACCCTCCTGTCACCTTCCCTGCCATAAACAGATTCGTAAAAACTGCTTTTGACGCCCCAGCTGCCATTAGCCACTTAAAATCCCATAATTATCATCCTATCATGGGCCTGTTAACGAGCAGTAAAAATAAGGCCATTGAATATGGTAATTTATTCGTAAATTAGCCTAATGAGAATAGGTTTCAGACACTGTTTACTTTCTAGCTGCCTGTTTCGGTGCGGTGCAGGCAGCCTGCGCGGGGCTGCGGAGCCGGGTGGCAGCGCGGGAGCCTCAGCCTGGGTGGCAGACACAGCTCCCATGGCAGCCCTGCTCCCACGCTGGCCACCCTGCACAGCCTGCCCCGCCTCTCCTGCCACCGGGGCGGGCGCTGGAGGTGTGCACAGCACCGTGTCCCCACTGCCAGTGTCCCCAAAGCCGTCCCCTGGGGCCTGTCAGAGGGCAGGTTTCTGCACACCACCACAACCTGTACCTGTGTTTCAAAACTTGGGGGAAAACTCCAGGGTAGGTGTGAATAAATGCAGCAGAAGGGTCCAGTGCCATCACCCTGTGATGAAAACTAGTGGGAGCTGGGCAGAGTGCTGGGAGGAGATGGGAATATGCTGCTGTCTTCCTCCTTCTCCTCAGCCTCCCCATGGCTTATTAAGAAGGACTGGATGTGTTGTTGGTAGCAGTTCCCGCAGGGCTGTTTCAACAGTGGCATCCCACTTCTGGGTTTTTCTTGGGTGAAGGTGCCATCACCTTTGCACATGCGTTAAAGGTAAAGCCTCTTTGGTGACCAGCCATCACAGCCACCACCTGCTCCTCCACATCCAAAGGAAAGAAGGAAGAAGAGACCCAAACCGACTCTGCTTTGAATTCAGCACTGACAGGTCTGAGCACTCCAGCACCTGGGCGGCTTATTTTTTCCAAGCTCTGTCTTTGCAAACAGTTATTCTCAGGCAGTGGAGTGGTAATAAACCCCTGAGTGAATGAGGATGAGAGGTCCTTTCAGGGAAGAGGTGAAGAGCTCTTGACTATGAGCCTTTCACCCTCTAGAGTATTTTCATTCCTAGGCTGGCTAAAAGCCAGGAAATAAATCTGCACGGCCGGAGCGTCTTGGCTGCATCTCTGAGGAGCTGGAGCCGGCAGCACCTTGGGCACTGGCACCCACCCCTACCCCTGTGCCCCCCAGGGAGGCTCAGGCAGCCCCTCTGCAGGTCTCTCCCACTCAGAGAGGGACAGGCTCTGCTGGGATTTGGGAGCAGTAAGGAAAATCTGCAGGGGAAGGGTAGGGTGTACACACAGAGCCACCGGCCTAGGGGACAGTGAGACAGTGGTGCTGAGGGGACCTGAGCACCAAGGACACTTTACAGGACCCTGCATCCCTTTTTGGTTCTTCCAAAAAGAGCCCATTCTTGGGCTGTATGTGTGGTGGCTGATGGGGACCCCAGAGCTGAAGGGTCCCTGGGGACCAGACACTCCTCCATCACAAGCCCCAGTTCCCATGTGCTGGTGGGGACTGTAAAAATCACATGCTCCAAGAACAGGGGCCTGGTGTCATAGCAAAAGCCCAGAATTCATCATTCTGCCTGGTTTCCAGTGACCAATTCCTGCTTGGTGCAGGAGGATGAGGTGATAAAGTCCCCGTCGTGGTCCTGGCTGTGCTGACCCTGATGGCTCCTTTTGCCAGGCAGGAGCTCCCCTAACCACCCTCCGTGGTGGCTGCACTCCTGCCTTTGCATTCCCTAATTTAATTACAGCTTGTTTCTTTACTAATTATAATGCTCAAATCAGAGCAAAGCTTAAGGCCACTGTTAGAAGAGAGCCTGGTGGCTGTCTCCTTTTTGCTAAGATGGGCCCATTATCATTTTCCTTCCTTCTGAGGGAGATTATAAACACTTTGTGTCAAACCACTTCCCAGCAGTTCTCACAGTGTGAAAACGATTGAGGTCAGGGGATGCACACAACCTACCCATCAACTCAAGTATATTCCTCAAACCCTGACATGCAGCGAGCTGTGAGGAGGTCACCTCTGTGAGAAACAAACCTTGCAGCTGCCCAGCGAGTCCCAAATTGCAGTGTTGGGAAATAATCATGTGGAACACGCCGAAAATCGCTCCCCAGGTAATAAATGGTTAACAACAGCAGCCACCTGCACCCAGCATCCACAGGAGGGATCTCAGGGAAGAAGTTAACCTGCCAGAGGGCTGTAATGAAGTGGGCAGGCCCCACAGCTTTGACACTTGGGAGAGCTGGGGCTGGGAGTGGTGAGGACACAAAGGGCACAGCAGCAGGGGCAGCAGATGCCTGCTGGGCTGGACAGCCCTTGGGGACTCTCCCTGTCCCCTCATCCTCCTTGTGCATCCTCTCTTTTGCCATTTTTGATTGAATGGATCGGATCAGGTACGAGATGCTCTTTTTGTACTTCCCTATGTTTCCCACACCTTTTCTCTGAGCATGCACTGCTGCACTCAGCGTGGGGCCGTGGGCTGTGCAGTTCACCAGGCACAGAAAAGCCAGCTTTGGCTGTGGATTTTACAGTGGGCTTGTTCAGGCACCTTCCAAACCCCAGGGAGGCTGTGAGGTTTTCAAATCCACCAAACAAAGGGAGAGCCCTGGGCTGAGCCGTGGCCGGAGCGATGGGTGTGAGCTCCCAGCTGCTCCTGAGAAAGCCACCCCAGCCCATTCCCTTCGTGCTGTGACAGCGCTGGGGGCTGCAGGGCCCGGGAATGGGGACGGCTCTCCACGGGGAAGACGGGGAATCTCCATTAGGAAGGTGGGGGCTCTGCTCCCTGCCTGCCGCCGGTGCTTTGTGGCGCCGATGTCCCCGGGGAGGAGCGGTGGCTGCGCAGCTCGGCGCCTGGCGGGGCTCCAGCCCAAATGAATGCAGGCAAATCCACGGATCTGAGAGCGTTTACTGATCACATATGGGCCCATTTGCAAGTTTGTAGCAGAAGTCGCATATTTTGTAGATTTGGGGGGTTGCTTTTCTGCTTCCAGGCAAATTTTTTTCATCTCTCCGGTTCTCAGCCATTAAAACAGTTCTGGAGAAGGCAGGGAGGAACACTGTGTCCCTTTGTCACTGTGCACTGCCTGGTGTCCCATCACTTCAGGAAGGGGGATTCACCAGGACAGCCCACTGGGGATTCAAACAATCTCCAAGCACCGTTTGCTGAAGTTGTTTTTGTTTGAAAACCAAGATTTCCCCTCTAATTCTACCCTGTCAAATGCCTGTGATTTCCTTTCACCCATTCACAAAGCCATGGCTGGGACCTGGCCCAGGGAAGGGAAGGGAAG
>VXBQ01003004.1:85426-93118 GCA_013400175.1 Phainopepla nitens
GCCCTGCTCTGTTTTAGGTCAGTCTGCAGCCCCAGCATCCCCTCAAACTGTCCCGTGGCACCGTGCTCCGCCAGCGCCACAGTGCCTCTCTTTGCACAGTTCACTGCCAGTGCCACCTTCCCCAAAATTCAATTTTTTTCCCTTCCCTTAGAACATTGCATCTTGTTCAATCCTTCCCCTGTCACACCGGCTCCGGCACTGCTTCAATTGGATTCCAAAAATAACCTCTTTATTCACACAGCTCATGCTATTATATCGTAGTACAGCTCGGGCAGGCGAGGGGTCATTCCATTATCCGGGAACGAGATAACTGAGTATTAGGGCAGCCAGGCTCTTTGACTCCCTGCCCTGTGGTAATGGGCCTTTTTTAAGGGCATTAACCAATGTTTCTACTTAGGTATTTGACAAGAGTAAAGGTAACATTGCCATTTAATCCTCCCTTGGCTTTTTTTCCCTGCCTATAGACAGCACTTGCACGTTTACTTCTCTTCGAGTGTTCAAACTTCAGCTCAAAACCACAGAGCTCGTTTTCTCCAAATCCTTCCCCTGGACTTCTGGTTACAGGTCTGATTAAATATCCCAGGCACTAGGACACAGGGAATCACTCTTGCTCTGAATGCTGCTCTCCTCCCTTCACTGAGCAGCCCATGAATATGGACCTGTCCTGCAAGGACTTGGCAGGTGTCACTAATGAAGAAATACCGTGGCATGAGGAACATTCTCCCTGGCCCGAGGCATGTGTGAATCTCACCCTGACACGGCTGCAGCCTTTGAAACACACTACAGAAATTAAGGACAAGCCACCTCTCTCTTTGTCCACTTGCAACACCTGGAAATGTTGCCTTCAGCTCCTTCTTACAGCAGGAAAATGCCAGAGATTTGGGAGATTCGGATCAAGTGCAGGGTTTGCAGTGTCACATCCATCTCTTCCTCACCCAGGGCACAGCAGGAGACAGCGAGGGGATGGGGAGCAGGATTAGGGGAGAGAGGCTGAGAGGAGACAGCAGCTGGATGGGACACTCAATTTGGAGTCCTCTACTGAGTCTCTTGACTCATACACAGATTTTTCCAGGCAAGGAAGGATTCAGGATCTCCTCCAGCAGGAGCATGAAGCCGCTGTCAGAGCAGCAGTGAGAGACTGACTGCAGAGCCGAGCTGTCCATCCCTTCCATCCATGCGCTGGGCTTAGGCAGAGCAGCTCCAGCTTGGCAAAAAAGCAAGTGGAGCTGAATGTTTCTAGAAGGAGTGGGTGCCAGCTGAGCTGGCATTTCCCGGGGCTCAATCTGAGTGCCAGGTCCCACCACCCCTGCCCAGGCTTTGCTGCTCTCCCTGACCAGCCCGGCACGGCAGCGGGAGCTCTGCACAGACACCTGCCTGTGTGGCCAGGTGAACTGCGGTCCCTAAAGTTCACCGTGCCAGCACCACACCTCTTTAGGAGTGAAAACGTACATTCCAAAGATTGTGGCTTAATTGATTGATTAATAACTGAAAGTCTAATTGAATCCTCCCAGCTTGTACATAAGATGTCTTAATGTTAGAGCCTAGGGAGCAAATGCACAGCATGGAAGTATGAACTGCAGCACAACCAGCACCACTTTCAATTTAAAAGTCAATCTCATTATACAAGAAGCTGTTTCCTCTATCCCTCTGGAAAGGCAGCAGCAATCTCCCATCTTCTCCCTACCAGAGCCACATGGTTTGTTAGTGTCTGTGGGAGATGCAAATACAAGGGTTTTTTTATTTGTTCCCACCGCTGCATATCTGAGCAGCTCAGTAAATATTCATGAGCTGCCATTGTAGGAGCTCTGAAAACTACAGAAAATATGCCCTCTGAGGTGACATGTAATTTGGCACTTCCCCCATGGAGAGGCAAAGGATGCAGCCAGAGCGGCAATATCCTAATAATTAAATACCTTGCTACAATCTAATCTTTTTTCTTTCTCATTAAACACAAGACACCTCAAACCTTTCCCATGCTCAGGGCCCCCTCTCACACAGAAGTTACCAGGACTAACCAAGAAGAAGACAAAGTGTGGATGCCCAAGAACAGGGAGGCCTAGCAGTATCTGGGGTCAGGAATGCCTGGAATTTCTTCCCAAATGCACATTTTATGATTATGATGCCTCTAACCAAAGAAAATAAAATCACTCCATGCTTCCCAACATGACCCCAGGTAGTCACTGGCTCCCTGGGGCAGACCTGTGTGACAGGACCCACAGATGTCAGAGCAGATGTGCAGGGAGCAGAGCACATCTGGATCCCTGGAGCAAGGCAGGACGGTCTTTGGGAGAAGATGAGCTCTCACCAGGAGCTTGCCTGGTCTCCCACAGATGTGAGGGCAATGGTGGCTGAAGGTGAGTCCTGTTGCAGCTGACAGACACACACTGATGGTGCCTGCCACGTGGTGACAAAGTGCCCCAGAGGGTCCTTGAACGAAGCCCCAAGCTGTGTTTATAACATCCCCTGTATAGATCTGCCAGCCAGGAGATGTCCTGCTTCTTGTGCTGCTCATTTTAACTACCCTGGCATTGGCATTTCAGTGTTGTTCACGCCGTAATCTCCCAGATATCTGCTTCCTATTTGGATTCCTACCTGTCAGAGCTGCTCTCTCCCACTGGCAGTATGGGTAGTGAGTGACCTTCAGCCAGGAAATGGTTATAGCCTTAAGACAACACAATTAAACATGTTTTATTGCTTAACACGCTGTGTCAGGAGCCTTAGTGGTGTTTTTGTTCCAGTCTTCTATCGTTTTCAGAAACGCCTGGAACTGTGACAGCTCAAAGCGCCAGTGCTCTCCTGCTCCCAGGTAATCAATAGAAGGCCTCAAGGTATCTCACACTTCTGTCAAACACTGGATTTTTAGCATGAAAGCATTTCCAAGAGTTTTTGGTCATTGCAAGACTCCCCCAACCCCCCCTTCTCTGACAGTTATCACGGCAAGGACACAGGGTGGCAGTGGAACGAGGCAGCCTCAGCCACCCGGATGATTCCCAAGGAGAAAGGCCATGCAGGGTGTCCTCCTCTGGGGACAGCTCCTGGGGAAGTGCTGGGATGGGATGGGATGGGATGGGATGGGATGGGATGGGATGGGATGGGATGGGATGGGACGGGACGGGATGGGATGGGGTGGGCAGAGTGGTGGCCTGGCAGGTGTATGTGCAGGGGAGGATGAGGCTGATGGGACACTTGCAAAAAATTATTCAGGCTGAAAAAGCATTATTTTAATTAGTGGAGATACTCTGGTTCCCTTATCTGGTTTTACCTGCCTTCTGGTGGTTTTTTAAAGAATCCTTGTGAAGACGATTCCAGCAGTAATTTCCCTGTTTTTCAAACAAACGCCCATGTTCTCAGGAGCAGCGTTCCAGCATGAGATGCTGCTTTGGGCACAAAAACTGCCTTTTCACTTTAGAAAATCATTCCAGGTGAAAATTAAACATTCATGTGTTTTGCAGTCTCAGAAAGCTTGGGTTTTTCTCAGATGAGGATGATTTTCCACTATCTCCCTGTTTGTACCACCATGGGCTGTGTTGCCAGTGGCCAAAATCAAACCAAAATCATTAATAGACTGAGATGTGCAATGCCAGCTTTGCTTAAGGAGTCTGATGGGTGAGGATGTCACTCACGCCAGCACCTCACCTCTTTGTAGTGCTGCCCTGTTGGCTCCATGCCCAGTGCCCACCACAGAATCCCAGACTGGTTTGGGTTGGAAGGACCTTAAAGCTCATCCCATCCCACCCCCAGAGACACCTTCCATTATCCCAGGTTGCTCCAAGCCCTGTCCAGCCTGACCCTGGACACTTCCAAGGACAGGGCAGCCACAGCCAGAGCCTCCCCACCCATCCCAATGAGCACCACAGCACTGCAGGAGCCAGAGCTATTTATTCCTCATTAATCTAAATCCTGCTTTTAGACCAGAACTGTTCCTGGGCTCATTGCAGCAATGCAACGCTGACTGCAATCAGAATCGATTCCACATCAAGAATTCCTCCTGGGGCTCCCGAGGCTCTCCTGCAGCTGGGGACAGGGATGCACTCAGTGCCTGGGGGCGGATCAGGCAGCTGGCACAGAGCTGCTGGAGCCACTGTGCTCCCCTCTGGGGACAGTGGGTGACCATCCTCCACTGAGTGCCACGGTCCTGAAGAGCCCTGGAGAGCACCCCAAGGTGGCACTCGGCAGCCAGAGGCTGGCACTGCAGGAGGAAGAGAAAGCCTTCCTCTTTCCAACATACACAGAAGCACTGGCACCCCTGCCCTGCTGTCCATCATTATTGTCACCACTGTCCCACCCCAGGTCTGGCGGTCTTTGGTCCAAGATTCTCTTCTCCCTCTGGAAAAAAGGATTTTTTTTGATCTTTTTTTTTTTTCCTAGATTTTGTTGGATCTCAACTCTCCAGGACCACCTTGCACTGTGTGTTTACAGACAGCTTCTCCACTCTCAAACCACCTCTTCTCCTGGCACCAGACTGGGCACTGCTTGTGCCCAGCTGCAGCAAGAGGCCCCTGAGGCCACAGCCAGGCACGGGCTCCATGGTGGCACTGGCCAGCAGCGAGGGAGGAGGCCACCAGGAGCCAAAGGCATCACCCTTGATTGGAGAATCCTGACACAAATGGCAAGAGAAAAACAAATAGGGAGGGAAATGAACAAATTATACTGATAATTGGTTTAAAAAATGCATCAAAGAAAAATGATATCCAATAATACTGCTGGTTCCTAATGAATGTGTGTGTAATAAAATCAGGCTGTTTGGGCCGTGGTTAGCCCTGCACTTCACATCCCCAGATTAAAAATGGAACATCTGTGATGATTTAATTTACATGTTAATAACAAACAGGCCTCCAGAAACCAACGAATAAATGCCTTTTATTGCCGGCGTATCTTTTCCACTGCAGCTTGAATGAAAACTCTGGTAATTAATTGTTTTAAGCGATTCTATTAAAAAGTGTCTGGAAGTGCTGTGTGCCGAATGTTTATGTGGGCAGGCAGATGAGGAGAATACAGACGAGGAAGCAGCCTGCTAATTATGTGCCTTTTTAAAATTCACTGCCTTAAAGACATGGGATACTTTTATACGTGGAAGTCGACCCAGGCGCGTTGGTTTTTTCCCCCATTGTTCCTTTCCAGTTGAAAAGTTTGCAATTTAAAATAAATAGCAAATCCTGATGTTGCTGGTTCCCGCACGAAATGAGATGGAGGCGAGAGCGCTCGCTCTGCCAGGGCGCTGGGAGCAGCCGAGTGTGGCTGGGGGTGGCCATGTGTCCCTGCCAGCCTCGCCGTGTGGTGACAGGGCACTCAGGACAGGGGACAAGGCCCGTGCCTGCCCAGCTCCGTGGCAGCAACTGCAGCACTGCGAGCGAGTCCCGCAGTGGCTGCAGCCTCTCCCTCAGGATGTTTGTTTTGAAAAGGAAACTCCCTCAGATGTTCTGGGCTCACAAACACAAGGAAGGCACTTCAGCTGTCAAAATGCAGAGGAAACACTGAAACTTCCATTTCTCAAGCCCTGCAAAATTCGGGCTGGGGCTTGGATATTCAGCATCAGTGAATCTTCTTCCCCTTGGACAGCAAAATCCAGAATGTGTCTGCACTGGCAAAGCACAGAGCTCCAGAGGCAGAGAGAGGCTCAGGCTGCTGCACTGCTGGGATCACGACTGCAGGGTCACCACAATGCCAGGTACTCCTCCAGAGTTTGTAAGGAACAGAAAATACACTCTCCAAAAGGAGAGAGAGATGGCCTTGCCTATGCACAGCCCCTCGTGCTGTCGATCCCCACGAACATAACGGGAAGCTGCAGATTCACAGCTCCTGCACGGCTGCCCACGGCCAAAGGCTGGCTGCTCCCCAGGCACAGAGGGGCAGGACCTAAAAGGGTCCCCAGGCCTTGAGAGCTTGTGCCAGCCACAGGGAAGGTGAAACAAAGGCACCACAAGTGACAGAAAACTATGCCATGGGCCCACCACCGTCAGCAGCCATGCCATGGTGTCACCAGGACAGAGGGACAGGGCTCTGCCACCTCACAGGGGTTATTTATAGCAGGTGGCAGGAGGACAGATCTTCCAAACTAAAAATTACTCCTAAACCACAGCATAAATTTCATCTGACAGCAGGCAGCCAGCAGAGCAATGGGGGAGGAAGCAGGGCTGCAGCAGTTCTGTTGCGTTTGCTATTAAAAGATGAGGAAAACAGAAAAAAATACCTGTAAGGTGTGGGGTTATGCACAGCTTGGAGTAATCACAGCCACGATTTTTCTGGGGTGACAGGGAGCTCTCCAGAACCACCAACAAGAAGCTACAGTGCTCTCATGAGAAGGGGAGAGTTTTTTTCTCTCCCTCCCTCCCTGCCTTTCATGTCGTGATTGTTCGGAGCCCCGAGCTGCCCCCCTTGGCCAGGGGTGTGTGGCATTCAGCAGGCGGCAAAGAAAAGCCCCCTCTCCTCTTTGTTTTGCACATGAAAAGCTCTTTCCCTCCCTGTCAGCTGAATGCCATGAGAGGGACCTTCAGTGCATGCAGAGTTGGGGCAAGGCTGGCCATAGCTGGCTCCCCCCAACCCCCCTCCGGCTCCCCAGGCGGGACAGCATTGAAAATAAACACGGAGGAAATCGCCATTCCATTCGAAAAGCACCTGGGAGCGTTTAGGAGGCTCCTCTGTGGGATAGAGAAAACCATTCCTCCTCCCTCCTCCTTCCCCTTTGGTGCGGGGCTGTTCTCTGCTCAGCTCCGCCGAGGCTAATCCCCAGGGGATGAGGCACCTTTCCTGAAAATTTCTTCCCCCTGCTAAAAACGAATGCTGGTTAGGCAGGGGAGCCGGAAGGGGAGAGGAAAGCAGTTCCCCGGGGATGGATATTTGCTGGATATTTGCAGAGGGGGCCTGAGGAGAGAGGTGCCCGCAGGGGACACTCCGAGAGGAGCCCTGGTGCTGGGGCAGCTCCCGGAGGCAGCTGCCAGCGATGCCGCGGCTGTGGTCCCTCGGGATGAAATCATGGGCTGGAATCACATCCCAGGCACTTCCCTGGGGCCAGGACTTCGGAGGAACTTCCCGGAGGCAGCAGGAAACAGCTTGGAGAAGGGAGAGGGAATGCCTGGAATGGGGAGGGTGCCCGAAGTGGTGGCTGAGCACTCGCGGGCTCTGGGATGGGCACAGCCCCGGCACCACCATCGGGCTGCCCGACGGAGCCCCCAGCCCGGGAGCACCAGTGCCCGCCCAGCTCATCGCTGCCTGCCCAGCCCGCTGGGACCCCTCGCTGCCGTGCCCCTGTGCCACTCCCAGGGCCACACATTCCCCGGTGCCCTCCAGAGAAGCCAAATCCCCTCCTGCTCACCCAGCGAGCAGCGGGAGTGGCCTCGTCCCTGTCTTGAACAAAAGGAAAGAGCCACTTGTCAGCTCTTCAGTCAGTCAATATTTCACTGAACTTTGTTTTCCCTATTTAGTACAATTAAAATCCCGAGGAGAAGTCTTGTATAAATCAAAGTTCTTTTAAAGTGTACCACGCAGACACGCGTATCAGAGCCTCTGCACAGCGTGCGCCAGTAAAAAATATGCAACCCCCTTTGGCAACACAAGCAGAAATAAGCAATTTGGGATCTTAAAAGATAAAAGATAATAAAAGTAATTAAGATAATTAACCACCCTGAAGAGAGAAGAATTTACTGCTGTAAATTTTGTACTTAGTTTTAGTTGGCAATATCGCAGCTGCCACTC
>VXBQ01003004.1:100347-127187 GCA_013400175.1 Phainopepla nitens
ATAGGCCACACAGCCAGTGTCTCACAGGTGATGCATGGAGCCATCTGCACCTGCGCTCCCTCCCACCCAGTGCTCTCCTTCCTCCATCCCTTTGCTGCTCAGTTACTCTGTGGGGCAGGGCGCTGTGGGGCCCAGCTCCAGGGATTGATTGCATCTCAGCAAGGCAAGCCCCAGTGCAGGAGCTGTTTCCCTTGAGGGGTGGGGGTGTCCCTTGTGTCACATCCCTGGGGCTCGCCCAGGGACTGTCCCCTGCCCACAGCTGCCCTGACAAGGGGCATTAGGCATGCCCAGTGTGCCCAGGTCCGTGGCAGTGCTCCCAGCCCAGCCCATCCCATCATCAGGGCTTTTTAGGGATCATCTCTCCCTGGAAAGCCTGTCCCAGCAGCCCCGGCCAGCCTGGACAGGTTGATGTGGGGCCATGGCCGTGGATGAGTGACACCAATCCAAGGAGCCCCTCTCCCTGTGCGATGGTCTGAGCTGTGCCCTGGTGCAAGCCTGGCCCCCGGGAAGCAGGGAGGGCACTGCAGGGTCCAGCCCTGCACCGCAGCCACTGCTGCTCCCCGAGTGAGGGAACCCCCTCGAACAAGAGCATTTTTGAGGGATGTTGTAATGGAGAGGGAGCCCTCCCTGCTCCCCAGGGTGGGGTGCTTTGCTTTGGTCCTCCTACAGCCGGTCTGTGAGAGTCCTCCCCACCCTCCCTCTCCTCGGATGTGAGCATTTAGGGAACGCTGGGCGTGCTGCAGGATGCCAGCGCTGCCGGCCTCACCAGGAGTGTGGGTCGGGGATGGAGCAGCCCCACACCCCGGCTGTCCCCACTCACCCGGGTGTCCCCTGCCCACATCCCCACACCGGGACACCGTGTGCTCACACCACAAGGGCACTGGATCCGCACGGCTCTGCGCAGCGCCGGGGCCCGCGCTCCTCCGAGGCGCAGGAATGGTGCTCGGATAATCGATCCCAGCAGCGTCAGGGTTTACAAACCTTGTATCATTCATGCAAATGGGAAATGATGAAAAATAACCCTTCCCTGCCCTTCGTGCAGGCAGCTGGAGAAGCTTGCCCTTTCCTTAGTGTTAGTTAAGGCTAACATTAAAATACTCTCTACATTCTTGGTGCCTGTTCAATATATTTTATATAAGTTTAATAAAAAAAATTGCTAAGATCATTGGAAGGGTAAATAACTGCCATGCTGACATTGCTTCTATTTAAATCAGCTACACACTGCGTGCGTACATCGTTTGCATAAAACAATATTCAAGTAGGGTGATTTTAATGTTCTGTGCTATTTCTGACTCTCTCTGGATTGCTGTTTGCATATATTTGCATACCCTAGGAGAATTAAACTAGGAGTATGTAAATGAGCTTGCAGGCTCTGTGGTGGAGGAGTTTCTTCGGCTCTACAAAGCGGCTCCCCCAGCTTCCCCTGCCGCCGTGGCGGGTCCGGGACCAGGACCGAACCGGAGCGCCGGGGCTCCCACCGGCCTGGCTGGGGGCACAGGGCAGTGACCACCCCCGGGTTCCTCCTGCCCCCTCCTCTCGTGCCCCCGCAGTGCTCCCGGGTGTCCCCACAAGCCCCCAGCTCTGCACCTCGCTTTCCCCCTGGGAGCCAGCTCCCCTTTCCAGGAGCGCTCTGGGCAAACGGGGCAGGCACCGCTGGAGAGCACGGAGCGCTCCTCGGCGTTAGCGGGTGAGAGCAGGCAAAGGAGCAGTGACGGGTTTCTGCAGGGGCAGAATATCCTGTTCCCATCAGGATAAATCCACATCCCTGCTGCTGGACTGGGCTTTTCCCCACCCCGACACGCTGCCGCACAGCACAGCGGTACAAACCGAGGGACATCCCCGCAGGGAAACAGCAAGGTCCAAAAACCTCAAACAAAGGCTTTCCCTGTGCTCCCTGCCCTTCCAAGGGGAGTGAGGATGGTGGGAACAATTTCCAGTGTCGTGTGATGAATCTCCAAGAGGCCACATGGGGGCTTAATTAAGCAGCCTGGTGAAGTCTCAGATTTTCCTGCTGATAATTGCTGAGCAGCCTTTGCACCGCCTGCCTCTCCCCACCGGCACGCCTGGGAGCACGGAGCCAGGGCTCGGCCACAGCAGGGCCCCCTGTGCAGCTGGATGCCAGCCTCCTCCGGGGGCACTTGCAGAGCAGCGTGGTGTGAGGCACCTGCTGCGAGAGAAAAGGATGGCCATACCCTGGTGACAGCCCTGCATGGACAGAGACACCTCCCCCCTCACTCTGAGGCACCTGCTGGTGCAGCTCTGTGCACCCCCTGTTCAGCCTCTGTCCCCTGGGCACTCCCAGAAGGATTAAAGCATCTGACCCCAGTGTTAATCTAAAGGATATTTGGTTATTTGCAGCAGTTTTCTGCCATCACAGAGTGTTGTGCCTGGTGAAGCCGGCTGGGCACCCCCTGAAAAGCACTCGGTCTTGTGGCAAACCCACAGATTCACCAAAATGCTGAGATGCTGATCCCTGCACAAAGAGCCTCAGCGCCCCAGGGAGCAGCCAGGCACTGCTCAGGGCTGCTCCACACTCACAGTGGAGCCAGGGAAAGGAGTGACAGTGAGATGGGACAGATGCACAGGATCCCCAGTGCTGCCTGGGAGCACCCTGGGGGACAAGGCACGTTTTGGGAAAAGCATGGGGTGCACAGACACCCTGGCTCCAGGGCACCTACGGATGTGTGCAGCACTGGACACACACAGATGGATCCTGATCTGTTCCCGCACGTGCACACAGGTGAGCAGTGGTGGGATGCTTTGTATTATGCACCACATATCATCCTGTAATCTCTCATAGGGGCCAAATCCAGAGCAGCAGCTGCTGGCCAGGGTGTGCAGGGGAACTGGAATGGCTCCTCCATAAATGAGAAGCTTTTCCAGAGCCTGAGCACAGCTATGACCACCTTGCTCAGCCTGCCACACCAGGGTGTCACAGAAGTTCTGTGGTGCCTGTTCCCAGAGCCGGTGGCTGCACATCTTGTTGGAGGCATCTTTTCAATAATTAAAGAGGTATTGGCTTGCTGAGCTGGAGAGATCATTGCTGTGGAGGGACTGGTAATAACTTCCCACCACAGAAGGACTTTTTCATTCTCCTGCTGATCATGACTTGGCTTTACTGTAAATTAAACACATCCTCACTGACACCTGAAGGTTAAGGGGGATTTTCCTGCACTAAATCAAAGCGGACACTGGTTTCTTCTGTAGGAAGAATCTGAACTGGCTTAAAAGGTCAAGCATTTCGGCACAGGATTTGGGTGGTTGTTTAAGGTCATCAGGCAGCCTGCTCGTGTCAATACATCAATTATTAACAAGTCATTGGAGTTAAACTGAATTAGTCTTTTCTCTTCCCATCCTGTTAACAGGATTAGCAAAGAGTAAATAAAAATAGCAGCAGAGGTGAGCAAAGCAGGGGCTCAAAAGCACTCATGCAGCTCAAAGGCAAGTGCAAGGCAACATCCCCACGCTCCCCCCCATAGGACCCCAGTGCTGTGTGTCTGCCTGGGCTGGCTCTAATGGGGCTCCCAAGCCTCTCCTTGCCTGTTCACACCTTGGCAAGATTACAGGGGCCAGCTGGTCACCAGCTGGGGAATTCCTGTGGAATACTCCAGCCTTTGCAGCCAGGATGGCCTCAAGCCAGGGAGGGATGCTCATGGCAGGACTGGGCATCCCGCCGAGCCCTGGCCAGCCCTGGAGTCCAGAGCCACTCCCAACACCCAGGGACCCTCCACTCCCACCTTATTTTCCCAGCAGCTGTGGGGAGCACCACCCTGAGAAGGCTGGATAACTGCACCCATTCCCATGAGAGACAGGATTCATCCCCAGTTTGTGGGCTCAGACCCAGCTGCAACAGCAAACAGGAATTAAAATGACAAGAAGAGTGAGAGACCGATTACACCTACTGTGCAAGGGACTGGTAACACGTCCAGTGAAACAAGAACATGCATTTTCTTTCCTGTGTCCCACTGCTGCAGCAGCACTGGCATTGCACTGGAACTTCCTCTCAGGATGGAAGGGTCTGGCAGTTCTTGGCAGAATCCATTTTTGGTGAGCAGGAGGAATCAGAAGATCCAGCCCTGGGAGGGAGCTGGGCCGGCTCCAACAGCCAGAGCAGGGTTTGGATCTTTGTGCCGGGATTCTCTTTTATGGCGGGTGGAAAATCATTTACCATATTTACATTTTTTCATGACATTTTTAATTTTTCATATCCAACTTGGACCAAAATTTTGCAACTGTTTAAAACTGCCAAAGATTTTACCTCTTCCTTCCTGCTCAGTAGCAAAACAGGAGGGCAAGGGACTGAAGCCAAGGGGAAAAGAAAAAGAGGATAAAAGAAGAATTATTCTTTCACAGAATTTGTGACATGTTTAAAAGAAAAAAAAAACCTACGGGGAAACTTTTTAATGTTTTAACAGTCTTTTTATCACATCAAAATTTTAAGATATATTTTTGTCTTGCATTAGTTTTAATAAACGTGTCTTAGTGGTTCCTTTTATCGCTGTTCCTGGACTAATTAAATGTACACATACATTTTTAAATGTTCACTTTGCTTCAGCACTCACTGGTTCAGTTTTATTTAAGAGCTTATTTAACACCTTGCACAAAGCCCTTTGAAATTCCTTCCAGGAAATGTCACACCTTGCAGAGGGAATGCAGCCCTCCGAGAACATAGACCCACATTTGTACTTACAGGCAAGAGCATCAAGGCACGGGGAAGGGGTTGGGGGGGCTGGAGGTCCCCATGTCTCCCAGTGCTCAGATACAGCCAGGGGGCTGATCACTGCTCCTCCAAATTGCCCAAATATGCTGCCTGTGTGTGCTCTGGTCCTGAGAGCCAGGACAGGGGGTGCAGATTGTGCCAGACCAGGTCAGGCTTCTCCCGAGGAGCTTGGCCAAGGGAAATGCAGGTGCTGTTGGACCAGCTGAGGATCCCTTGGCCTCAGAATCCTAGGATGGTGGGAGCCCAGTCAGCCTGGCACCCTGAGAGCACAGCAGCAGAAAAGATCTGTCCACCTGCAGCACTTCTTCAGCTTGAAGGATCAGCATGGACCAGGCAGGTGCATTAAATGAATGTGCATTAAAGCAGGAAAGTTAAATGTGAGGTCCCCTCCGTGGCTTTGCCGAGAATTCAGGCATCTCTCATCCCCACCAGCCCATGGATCATGCCAGCCTGAGCCTGCTCACCTGCTCTCCTGCAGCAGGTGCCAAGTCCTCATTTATCCATGGCCCAAAACCACTCTCTCCTCCAGAAATGTTCCCTATCCCCAAAATCCATGGTGTTATTTGTTTAAAATAAGACACTGGCACTTGTCAGGAGACTTTTTGCAGCGTATTGTTTTAAAGAAGACATTCAATTACCTCGGCTGCAATGCTTCACTGTGCTCTGATGATCTACTAAGGGAAAAATAACTAATATGTAGCATGTTGTGTCATAGACAATTATAGAGAACATCGCTTTTAAGGAAACAAGACTTGTGCCCAATTGTGCGAGATTTATTAAGTTTGCTGTTTTACAGCAGCACGGCAAACTCAGGGAGGGGAACACATTTGCATCTCCTCCCCAAACCCCTTGCTGCAGGAGGAGAGGACTGATTTTCCTTCCCTCATTAAAAGATGAGGAGCTGGTGAGGCTGCGAAGGACTGAGATAAACATCTCAACAGACACACGATTATTTCCTCCTTTAGTTTTACACAGCGTGAGATTCTTATGTGGAAACAAAGTGATTTGGCTATAGATTTATAGAGGGAGCAAATGATTTGGTCCTACATGATGGAGCATATCATGCATATTCCGTGCCTTCGCTCGTGGGCATTCTCAGCTCGGCGCAGCTGATGGCGGGAGGCAGGAGGGAGAGGAGCTGGGAATGTGACATTATGCACAAGAGGGAACGCTGCGAGGATTTCACATCTCCTCTGGTGAACAATGTGACTGAGAAATGCACTTACTGGAAAGGATAACTTAATTCATCCACCAGGCAGCGAGCATCCAGGAATCTGCACAGCGGAGAGGGGCCTGGAGAGCCCCAGGGACAGGGATAGCAGGGACAGGAGCACAGAGGAGCCTTGGCAGAGGTGGATCCTCCTGCCCCTCCTGCCTTCACTCCCATGGACTGCACTTCCTCACAGACCAGGGCAGTTTGGGCAGCAATGTTTTTTATTTGAGTGCTAATCTGTCCATGCACAAAGACCCTGATCCAAGGATCTTGCAGTTTGAGACCTTGATCCTGCAGACTTATCAAAGTGCTTCGTTTTAAGCGCGTGATTAATGCTGTTGACTCCAGTGCTTAAAATTCAGCATCATAGAACTGTTTGGGGCTGGAGCTGACAGCCAGATCCTCTAGAGATGTTAATGTGCCTTAGCAGAAAACATAACAGTGCATCCATGGGAGGTGCCTGCAGAGTCACCCAGAAATAGCACAAGAAACAGCTATTTTTTCCCGGGAAGAGGAGCCTGAGAGCAGGGATCCATGTTCTCAGTTGGCAGGAGCTAACTTTGATAAGCTTTGGGGTGGTGGGCATTTCTGCAAGCATTTGGATGTGATTCATGAAGAAGCTCATGGGGTGTGATTGATGGGTTTGCAGTCTTCACTGAGAAAGCAAGAGAGGGCTAAAAACAATGAATAAGTCTTTATGGAATTCAAAATTCCCACCCAACGCATTTTTCTTTTCCGTTGGCTATAAATGGGCTGGGAGTGGGATAGCATCGTTCCTGCATTGCTGGAAAGTGCAGGGCAGCCTTCACACCACCCACCGCAGCGATAAACAATGTTCTCATGAGCCTGCTGCTATTTATAGCAGCGATCCTATTTCACACATATTTGCCTCAGTTACTGAGCAAGGGCACTTTCCTGGCCCTGATGGATCTGAGCACATCCAGCTGCTGATCCCAAGGGAGGGCTGCCATCCCGGGGATGCAGCACTGTGTCTCTGCACAAATCATCACCTAGGATAAGCAGCACGGGATGTCGTTAATGGCACAGGTACAACACACACACACACATCTGAGCTTCCCACCTGGGCAGAAGGGGGAGGAGAGGAGAAGGGAGGGGGAAGGATTTTAAAGGATGAATGATCTGTTTCCTGCTCAGAACTCAGGCATATCCAATAACCTCAAGCAAAGCAAATCTCAGCCTGAATTAAAGGCTCTGGTGGGCTGGATTCTCCTAAACATTCAGCACCAGTTGCAAACTCTCCAGTTTCAGGCCCATCTGCTATCGCTGTGCCATCGCCTGAGTTGGTGTCCTCACTTGCTCTGAAGTGCTGTAGGCAGAAGCCAGCTCATGTTTAGGGGAAGAGGTGCCAACAGAGAAGAGCAAGTGGCAATCCAGCACTAGCGATGGGAGCTGATGGCTCAGCAGCAGTGGCTGGGCTGCTGCCTCTCCCTGGGGCAGCAGCACCTCCTGCCCCCAGCTCTGACACCTGCCCAGATGTGAGGTACCTGGCCAGCCCCTCACCCTGGCTCCCAGCTGCCTCCTGAGCCACGACCTCCTCCACATCACAGAGGAGAGAAGAAGGAGCCAAGAGCCAGACCCAAGAGGAGGGCTGAGCTGTCCCCCATCACCATAACACCACGGCAGGGTGACACAAGGGAGCACACACAGGGCTTTGGGGGCTCTAGGCTTTTCCTCTGTATTTGCTTAAAAAATCCTCCTACCTGCGATAAGAACAAAATGCACCTTCTGGCCTGGTGATTTATAGCTGTGCTTTGCTTGTCTTGTTTCCCTCAGTGTGATATGCAAATCCCAGCACCAGGGAGTGCAGTGAGCTCTTCCTGCTGTAAATTCACCCTGCCCAGACCCAGAGCACCCTCGCAGAGACAGCCCAGGGGAGCCCTTTAATTACCACTGCCAGACAAGGGACAGCTCCTCGGGAGCTCCTGGGGACCTGGCAGCTCAGCGGTGGCATCGCCTCGTGCTTCCCAGGGTGGGTTGTGTCACACAGGATGTTTGAGAATTCCCCAGTTAATGTGACTTTGAGCTCCTCCTCCCGGCCCCAAGAGATGCTCAGCCCCAGAGAAGCTCAACCCTGACTGAGAGGACACAAAAGCCCCAGGGCCCTCTCAGAGGTGGGTGTGGGAGCTAGGGTCTTAACATTCCTGCTGTCTTTCTGCATGGGAATGGCAAAGGGGACTCCAGAAGTGTCAGATCCATCTGACACTAGGAAAATTCTTATAAATAAAATAGTTCCCATAAAATCTGTATGAGATCTCCACAGTCCATCTTATACAGACAGTAACAAAGAAAAGGCACAGTACTGCAGCCAGAGCCACCATCTTGCAACAAGAAATCTGATTTTAAGAAGTACAAAAAGAAAAGCCATTTGCTCACTATTAACATTTTAAGTGTGTGTTAGCAATGAGGGGCAATACATTACTGACACTTTGGGTGATCCAGAGAGGTCCAAGCAACTCAGCTGGTGCAGGAGCATTTCTGCAGTGCCAGCAGGGCTGGGAGCCAGCATAGGGACTCGTGGGACATGAAGATGGCAAACTGTGCTGGAGAACTCAGTGCCACCAAGTTTTTTTAAACCCTCCTAATCAACCCAAGAGCTACCTGATGTTGCTGTGGGTGAAAGGCAAAATCCAACCATGTGCATCATTTTCTGCCACCTTTTGCAAACCAGCAGCCCCAGCCCAAGCTGTGCCTCCAGTTCCATTCTCTCTCATCACATCTGGAAGGGACAGTAGATAGCGACTCCCAATGCTCACAGATATTCATCCAGCTCCTGTAAGTCATTCCTCACCTGTTCAAACCTTTGTCATTGAAGCATTTAGAGCATGAAACCCAATTAAAGATCAACCTCTTGCTGTTACAATGGAAGAACTACAAGAATTAGCACTTAGGCTGCATTAGCAGGAGGCATTTCTAATGACACTGCACCCACATTTATCTTTGGTGATTACCCAGGGCACACCAAGGGGAGCTCTCATTTCTGGGCACATTATCTACCAGGCAGCAAGTTTTTCTGCATCCTGTGCTGCACAGAGCACTGTGCAGGATCAGGTGTTCAGTCATCCCTCAGGAAACATGGCAGGTGAGGTACCTGCAGGAGATCTGCTGAGGGACCCTTCCAGGGAAGCTACAAGTGAGAGGACACAGAAAATTGAGCCCAGAACAGGTCCAGACAAGGCTGGGGTGATGGATGCCCAAGAAAATGTTGGTGAGAATAAAGTTTGGCTGGGAGCTCTTGCCCAGGCATGGCTGGGGCACTGCTGGTGCTCCCTGAGTGCCCCATGCAGGGAGAGGGGAGCAGACACTGGGCAACAGAGCTCACAGAGACAGGAGCTGCAGGTGTCAGTTTATCCTGTGTCCTTGTAATAAAAAGAATTCTCGGCACTACTGGTTGATGTTGGAGCAGTCTGTAAGCAGTCTGTAAGCTGCTCTGCCCTCCAGCAAGGGAGGTTAATATTATTCACTCTAGTCTGCAGAGAAGGACGCAAAACTGTGGAGAGGTTATGGGCCAGATAACCAAAAATGGCTTTTAGTTCTGGGCACTTTCATTTTACACTGTCTGACCTCTGAAGTACTATCAGTCAGATTTTCAAAGGCATTGAGCAGATCCTGCTTTCACTGACCTTAAACACAGAGACAGACAAAATTAAAGGGAACTCTACAGACTACTGGCCAGAGTGAGCCCATGGTCAGAGAGAGGGAGGGAGCTGGAGGTCACCAGAGCTGAGTCATGCATATACTTCTGGCCTTTTTTGAGTTTCTTTTACCATATCAAAGGCCATCATAGTATGGGAGCCAGCAGGTATGGGCTACCTGTCAACTGATTTGAACTGAAAATGGCAAGAAGTTTTCCACTGCCAGAGTTCAGAGGTGCAGAGCAGCAACTCTCACTCCCACCCACCTCCTGGGGGTTTTTCAACCTATGTCAGCCAATGGCTGATAACAGCCCTCAAGTGTACAATGGGATGACTTTTCCTCCCACTACCCACCCCAAAAAGATGCCCCCTCTTGCTTCCTGCCCCCTGAGCAGGTCCTGAGCCGCACAGCCTCCCTCTGAGGAGCCCAGGCGGAGCATTTGTATTCAAGAGTCAAATAATATTTCATGGATATTCCAAAAGTTGGGTAAATTCTTTCTCTCAACCTTCATTACCTAAAAAGCTTCACAACCCCAAGACTGTAATTATGTACATGAATAATGAGATTAGCATATCCATCAACTAACTCCTGCTCCACCCCTGTAGATACAGGAGGCCTTTGTGGGAAGCCCTCTGTGCTCAGATTCCATATCAGCAGCAGCTTCCAAGGCTGCTGTGGGAACCACCAGAGTTGCTGTGACTCCTGCTTCTCACAGAAATCCAAAGTTTCATTGGGTGGGAAGATGGTGAAGCTGGGGGGGCATCTCACAGCATCTACACAGCATCCTGCCACCCCGAGCATCCCTGGGAGCGTGCAGTAGGCACAGGACCAGTGAGGGATGGTGAGAGGGAGCTCTCTTGGGGTGTCACAGAATATCCCAGGGTGTCACGACCATAACAATGACACTCCGTGGCTGATGCAGTGTCGTTGTTTGGCAACGGGCACGGATGGATGACGGCGAAAGGAACGCAATGGGAATGTGGCAGCAGCCCCGTTGGCACCAGGCACTGGCTGGGAAGGGCTGAGCAGCTGGTGAGTGAGGCACACGCCCTGGTACCCACACCCAAACCCATACCCACATCCATGAACCGGTGCTGGCGTGCTGAAGAACCTGTCTGCATTGCAGGAATGTGTTCAGGGAAACGTACATGGAGAAATGCCTCACAATGGGAACAACCTTCCCTGCACCCGGCTGTGGAGCTGCTCCTTGACTGTAATTGGGGACCTGGTAATTAGATGATGGCAAAATGTACCAGCAGCTCAGTTTTCATTCTGTGGTCCAAATTACAAACCATCATATTTTGAAAGTGATGCTGACATTCCTCAGCCAGGAGCCTTTGCCAAAAACAACTTGAGCAAGGCTTGTCTTGGCACCGAATCAAACTCGGGGCCCCAGCAGCGAAACTGAAAACATTTACACAGCTGGACCCAAATCACCCGATTTTCTAAAGAGTTTGTCAGAGCCTGAAGCTCTTGGTATATTTCTGCCTGTTTTAAAGGGGCCTGTGTTCTCACAATCCCCCAGCTCTCCACACAGAGAAAATAAAATACTTGAGGAAAAGTGGGTGGTCTTTCCATTGCAGTCCGAAAAAATAATCCAGAAAAATCTCATGAGGAAAATGCGAACGAGCCCGGTGTTCACCCAGCCCATCCACAGATGTGCCAGACATATTTCATTTGCATATATAGATATGGAAACCTCATCATTTTGCTGTATGTATGTAATGGCTAATAAATGCATTAGCAAACCACTAATGAAAACAAATTGGAGCCAGTGTCAGGAATTACGCCAGCGTGAGGAATTACCTTGCTGCATTTTTTCCTATCTCAATGTCCTGACGATATTATTTTATTACATCAGTCATACCCGCTGCATATGCATTATCCATCCCTCACCCCAGCCAGGGCCAATTCCTCTTGGGTTCTTTGGAATCATCCTCCTCAGCAGCATGGGCACAGGCGCAGGCACCGGCACCGGCAGGGACAGGCAGAGAAAGGCAAGGATGGGCAGGGACAGGCAGGAACAGGCAGGGACAGGCAGGGACAGGCAGGGACAGGCAAGGATGGGCAGGGACAGGCAGAGAAAGGCAGAGGAGGCAGTGTGAATAGCCACCGTGTATGGAGCATCCCAGTGCTAGGACCTTCCCAGAATGCCACCGTGCCCACCAACAGCTGCCACACTACCGGTGCCACTGTTGCAGGGAGCAAGGACCAGGCAGCAAGTTTCCATTTTGTGCCTGTTTCTGTGTTTTTTCCTTGGAAAACAGGTCCTGGTTTTTTCACATAGGGGATAAAGAACCTGAAGAACTGGGAGAAAAGGCCACACTTGGTTCCAGCCCTCGGGAGGGCTGTGGGGACCTGTCTTAGTGCTACAGGCTCAGGCTTCCCCTCCCTACCTCAGGAACAAGTCTGAAATTGGGTATTTGCCCCTGTTCCTTTACTTTCCTGCATGCTGCCTGATTATTATTTTTTTCTTATTCATAAAAGCCACGAGAGCAAATCCTCTGATGCTTTTGGGATGTGACAGAGCTGGCTTGAGCGGGTTGAGGCACCTGTCCCACACTGGAGCATGGCCTTTGACTACACACTGCCTTCACAACAGCGAGTGGGACACCACAATTAGTGAACTTACCTCGTTTGCTTACTCTGAAGGCATCCTATTGATTACTTAGAGCCCTGCAGCAGCCAGCAGTGGCCTCGGTCACCTCTGAACAAACACAGCACACAAACTCTGCTCCCTGCCCCGAGAAATTCAGTTTCTTCTGCCACCAAGATAATTAATAGCCTGTTTGACAGGAATCCCTCTTCAAAGGCCCTCTTTGCTCAGCTGTGATTGCTAGCAGAAGACATGGTGGAGCCATTTTTCAGAGCTCAACTTAAATTTTTTGTGGCTACATGGGGACCTCAAAATCTTGCAAAATTAATTTTTTTAATGCAAAACCTTTTAAGTAAAAATACTTGTAATTGCAACCCAAAGCGATGTGGGATCTGTGAATGGCTCTCTGATTAATTCTTCTGCGAGGCGAGTCTCCTCTCTCTGTTCTACTGAACAAGCATACACATATTATTGGGATTAATGCTGCATAATACATAATTAATGAAACTGCATAAATATGCAGATTTGGAATTGCAGATTGACTGCCACAGCTCTGTCCCCGAGCGCTGGGGTAACGGATTGGATGTTGGTTATTACCATATTTAAAACTGCTTCCCTGTGAACATGTGCAAACCAATAACTCGGAAGGGCAGACAGCAGCAGCGACCATCTCCAAAATCCAAGGGAAGGACGGGCTGTGTACCTGGCAGGTACAGCCCAGCCCCCCTGCCATGGGGAGCAGGGACACAGGCACTGCCCTGCAGCCTTCTGCCAGCTGGCATCTCCTGAGAAATGGTTTATAAAAACATAAACCAGTTGTATCTGGGGCTGGGAAGCTGGAATGTGGCACTGGTGTCATACAAGAGGCAGGAGAGGCTGGTGAGGAAGGAGGGGGCAAAGCTCGTGGGAGACCTGAGCCCCACAGCAGGCACAGGCACTGGAAATAAGAAAAGCTTTGGAAATCAAGATGTCTCTGGGCATTTTCCCAGGCCTTTGGGATGGGGCATCACCAGGAGCCGGTCATCAAACTGTTCCCAGTCAGTTCCCAAATGTCCTTCCTAGCTCAGCATCAATGACTCCCCAAAAGATACCTGCAGGGAACACGGGAAAATGTCAGTCAGGTGTTTTGGCTGGTGTGACAAAGGCTGTGCCCCCTCTCCAAGTCCAGATTCTTTCCCTGCAATTTGCTAAGGTAGATATAGAGATTTCCTTGGATGGCTCCTGGGTTGTGAAGCCACCAGCTGCTGGGCTTGGGTGGTGATGAGAGAGGCAGAGCAGATCTGCAGTAGGGTGGTATTGGTGAGGGTTATCTCCTGATAGCGAGTGGGAACAGGAGCTTGGGATTTGCTGGTGGATTGAGCTGACCTTGCGCTCTCAGGGGTACGTTCCAGGTGTCCCCAGAGCAGCAGTAGGTCGCTTATTCTGCTTCATGCTGCCTGTTTGCTCTGTTGGGGATGTCAGGATTTATTGCACGCTGTTGTTGAGAGGATTCAGATCTCACCCAGGGAGTTTGATCTGCAGATCTCCCAGCTCTGCCCAGGGAGGACTGCAAGCATTGTTCCCATTCCTCACATTTACAGGCTCAAATTCTTACTTGTAGAAAAGGAAAAGCTTCCCCAAGAGGTGTTTGGGAAATGTTTTTACTTTAAAGTACAAGTTTCCTACGGATGTCTTCAGATGTTTATTGAAGTGGAATAAATGAAAGTGTGAGTATGTGCTGTCTTAGGAGGGACGGGAATTGCAGCTCCGTGCAGCAGAACTGCTCAGCCAGGTGCCCGACGTGCCTGGGGTGACATCTGTGTGGGAGATGACATCCCTGGAGAACTCAGGCTTGTGGAGAAGCACAGCACTTGCTCTTGCAGCCAAGATAAAGACCCAGTGCTCAGCTCGATGTGCAGAGCACCCACACAGGCCGGGGCACCTCTGCCTGTCCTGTTCGTCCCCACCTCTGGGAGCACAGAGCATTTATCTGGCACCTCAGCCAGGCATCCTGACCTCCCAACGCCTGCTACCTTTTCAGACTGCCCCAAAAGTGAGGGAAGCATCAGAGAGGCCCTGTGTCCAGTCTCATCCCTCTCTCCCTTCTCACTCTGCGCTCCCTGGTCCCCTGGCCACACAGTCAGCACCACTTCTCCAGCCACTGACCCCCCGCATCCCCCAGCTTCTCTGGCAAGGAAGGAAGTGGGAAGAGGGAAGAGGGAAGGAGAAAATACATGTATGGGGGTACCTAAGTCAGGTTTAATTCTTTCAGTCGAGCAACCTGGTCTCAGCAATGAACATAACCCTGCCGTGTTTCATGATGAAATATTAATTGCTTAGCCAGATATCTTTCCTTCCACTTTTCTTCTTGGAGAATACCTGAACCCATCTCCTTTGCAAAATAACTCCCACTGCAAGGGCCTCAAACAATCCCTTTCTTCTGGGAAATATCACACAGCAAAAGCAGAGCAGCAGCTTGGCCTGAGCTTTGGGAGTGTATGTGAGCAGCACAGTCAGAGCTGGAGAGCAGGGCCAGCCTCCCAAAGGCCAATCCATCACAATCCTCCATCAAGATGAGACATGCAAGTGAGAGATGAGACCCTCAGAAGGAGAGGAGGGGACAGGTGACCTTAATTGCTCCACAGTTATTGATAGGGCAACTTGTCTTCATGATGCAAATTACCCTATAAATAAAAGTAAAACAACTACAGGAAGCAATTTGCCGCTTTGTTAGAGTTAAAGTAGACCGAAAATTAAATCAAGGCATGGGATTGCTAATTCCACAGGGCTCTTCTGGAGCCCCTGCAGGCAGGGCCAGAAACATGGGCTGTGGGGGTAACCGAGTCACAGCTGCCTTTCGTGGACTTGTGAGGGAGGATGGGACAATGGGTCCAGCCCTGGAACCAAGCCACAGCAGAGGTGAGGGCGTCACCTTCCCGAGCCATTGGCACCAGGGACCAGTGGGGGATCCCTGCTGTGTGGTGAACCCCCATGGAATCCTGAGCTCTCCCAGCACTGGAGAACACAGGAGTTGTCCTCTTGCCACGCTGGGGCAGCCACCCACACCCACCATGACTCTGGTGCCCAACAGCCATGTGTCCCCTTTGCTGTTTGGTCCATGAGGTATCTGTGAGGCTCAGAGGTGACCTGGCATGTGCCCCCCAGACACGATGCACTAGCTGCTCCTCGCTGGCTTCCCCTGGTACCACCGTGCAGAGGTGGGTTCAGCACAGCCACTCATCACTGTCAGTGGAAGAAACGTATCTGAGTCATGAAACTACACTAAAAGCATCTTCTCTGACACCTTAAGTGGGTATAACTTTAGCTTTACATTTCTAAAACACCTTTTAATTTGCAGATTGTTATATCCAATATTTATTTGTCCACTGAAGGAGCCAGAGCTTTGTTCAAAGGCTTCTTAGCAGAGGTTCTCCAGCTCCCTGATGACCACAGCCCAGTGTCCCCACTGCAGTGGGATATTGTGTAGTGCTGCTTCATCCTCAACCCACTGCACCCTCTCCCCCATTGCTCACAGTTTTCCCCACCTCTCCAAAGCAGTAGTAATGCCCTGTCCCACCCCTTGCTCCCAGGGCCAGGACAGCATCTGACAAGGGCCAGGCAGAGGGAGCAAACAGGCAGAACTGGGGGTTTTGTCAGTTGGCTGTGCCAGGGAAATTAAAATGCATTATTTTGTCACTAACTTGCAGCTTTTCTCAAAATACTGGCAGCCACAGAGATTTTCTCCAGCCCCAAAGGAGCACTTTTAAGTGCTTCACTTTAAGAAGATACTTCTTTCCCTGCTCTTTTTTTTCATTTATTTTTTGTGTTTGTTTTCAAACCTGTCGGAAAGCACTGATATTTCCAAGCTTTGTTGCTGCTGTTGTTGTTGTTTCCCTCCTGATGTTTTTCTTTCCCATTTCTGAGCATCCTCGCTGGTTCTGCGCGAGGCCCCTGGAGGCTGCACAGCAGCAGGATGCGATGCCAGAGCCTCTGCCTTGCTGGGTGAGCTGCTCCACTCCTCGAAGCTTTGAAGCTGCCACTTCACATTCCCGCAGAAGGATCATGCTGTTGTTTCTTCGGGAAATTATGAAACACTTTGTAAAGCGACATCAATGGGAACAATAAGGGCAGCGACCCCAGCAGGCCCCGGCTCCCGGCTGGTGCCACAGCTGGCTGTGGCCACGATGGTGGCCGCGAGTGAGGGCCAGCAGCCCCCACAGACACCCCGGGGGTGAGGGTCAGCAGCCCCCACAGACACCCCGGGGGTGAGGGCCAGCAATTCCCACAAACACTGAGCAAGTGAAGGCCAGCAGGCCCCACAAACACTGCATGGAGGATGGTCAGCAGCCCCCATAGAGACCCCATGGATGAGGGCCAGCAGCCCCCACAGACACCCCATGGGTGAGAGTCAGCTGTTCCCACAAACACTGAGCAAGTGAAGGCCAGCAGGCCCCACAAACACTGCATGGATGAGGGTCAGCAGCCCCCATAGAGACCCCATCCATGGATGGCCAGCAGCCCCATAGACACACCACAGGTGAGGGTCAGCAGCCCCATAGACACACCACAGGTGAGGACCACCAGTCCCAGCAGACACCCCGTGGCCCTGCCAGTGCTCACCAGTCCAGGCCCGTTGTCTCCCCCAGCCGTGGGCAAACAACTTGTATAGCTCACACCTCGCTCCCCATGGGCCACGCTGCCTGTCTCGGACGTGTGAGGAGATGGAAAATACACAACTTTCCCGGGTAGTTTTTTCCAGTCAGTCATTACTCTCCCTCCCGCAGTCTGAGCATTATTTCCATGTTAAATGTCTTGCTCCTGCCTGTAGCCTTTGGCTCAGTTCTGCCTTCGCTGCAAGATTTGAGGTCCCCCCATCCCTGGTACTTTCTCCTGAGAAGGTACTTCAGGTTTTAATGAAGGCATTCCCTCTTCTTCTTGATCTCATTTAAGCTCTTTAATCTCTTCTTCTGTAACTCATTCTCTTCATGTTATAAACAATTTTGTAGCTTTCTTTGACACCTCAAGGAACCCTTTACAAACCCTGACACCAGAGCCATGGGCAATATTCTGGTGTCCCTCTCACCAATGCCAGGCAACTTTACTGTGCCATAAAATCACTACACTGCTCCTACTTACTACTCCTTTCTGTGTATCCCCTGAATGAATTAGCTCTTTATCACAAGGTCAGGGCACTGTGCCTGTGGCCTCTCTCTGCACAGATGCTTTGCAAAGTCATTAGGGAATGTGAAACCATCTCCTGCTCTGGCAACAAATCCATCATTCTTGGCCTGTATGAGAGGGACGATTTTGTATTTACTTACATTAAAATATATTTTATTTCAGTGGTTGCATCTATCTTCCATAAACACTCTCGACTGGTATCCACTATACCCCCAGTTCCTCAGCTCTTCATCAAGTGGTCACACTCAACTTCTGACCAGGACTGATGTCCAAACTCAAATCATCAGGGGGAATCTCAATCCTTTGCACACTCTTGTAGCACAACCACTGCCCTCCCACAATTTTAGCCTCTATTCCAAGGTTTATTGAACACAAGTTTACAGCCTAGTGATCTCAGCCAGGTGTTCCGCATTCCTGAGTGTTCCACAGCTCACCATCACAAATCCATCTCATCCATGTCTTGGGCTCATGCTCCTTCCAGTTCCCTCCTCTTCAACTCAAAAATTCACAAGCATGTGAGTTCGCTGGGGACAACCACGTTTGGCTCTTCAATGAACTTCATAAATTCAAGAAGCAAGAGGGATGAGACCAGCTGAATTTAAAGGTGCTGGAGACATAGCTGCCCATGGCTCATCTCACCCATGTCCCCACTGCTGTTCCACAGTGGCTGTTCATCCCCTCCTGCCTGATGAGAGAGAGGAAGGTGTGGAGCTGCTGGTGCAGGGCTTGGATGCACAGGATTCCCAAGCCAACAGGAGATGCAGAGGCAGGGCAGTCAGTCCTGCACAGCTTCCAGGCATTTCCAGGTTGTGCCAGTGTATTTAAAAGGGAAAAGGAATATGATGGAAAAGGTGCAGGTGAGGTCAGGAGCAGCTCTGTCCGTTGGAGACCACTGTGATGAGCTGAGCCAGGAAAAGGCTCCCCTCAGAGAGCTGTCCTCATACCAAAACCAAGAGAAAGGAGATAAAACCCCAGGGGACAAGGCGGGGAGGAGAGCAGGGAATGGGCAGGACAATTACATTAACTGAAACAATGTGTTATATTTTAAACATTAAAAACTTATGACTCTACATGGCAAGTACCTGATGCAGCAAAGGAGGAGAAGGAAACTGAAGCCATGGTTAAACAATGCACAAGGCATTGGGGTCTGGTTTGTATTAAATCCATTTGGAGTCTGAGTTTCTCCTTTGACAGCTAGCCACACTGCTCAAAGGGAATAAGAAAGTTTTTGTTTTTTAAAAAAGATGTGTAATGGGTTTCTTATGTAGTAGAAAAGAAACGCGCTCTGAGCTGGATCACCTATTTTCTTGTCAAAAGACTTTGGACAAAACGTAATCATGAATAAAATGCCTCATGATTTTTCAAAGGGCTCTTTTATTTGAAGTCAGCTTTTCTGAAATGGGAGGCAGGACTGGGTAATGCAGCTCAGGGCGGGAGGCAGCTCTCACACCAGGCCTCTGCTCTGGCCACACCATGCCAGACCCAGGCACCAGCTCAGGAACCCACTACAGCTCCGTGCTGGAGAACACCTTGCCAAGAT
This sequence comes from Phainopepla nitens, assembly GCA_013400175.1. Classification (NCBI taxonomy): domain Eukaryota; kingdom Metazoa; phylum Chordata; class Aves; order Passeriformes; family Bombycillidae; genus Phainopepla; species Phainopepla nitens. The sequence continues at coordinate 119,231 of VXBQ01003004.1, forward strand.
CCAGGAGACCTGCAGCCAGGCTGGCTGGCAAGACACTGTCCCCTCTCTGAGCCACCTCCAAGGCAACACCATGGGGATCTCATTCATCCCCTGCCACTGGGATTCACCCCCACAGCTGCATGAGCATCGGTCCCCAGGGTCTCTCAGCCTGTCTAGAAAGGCAGAACCACCCTGAGCAAGGGGGTAGCCCCAGCAGCACAGCCCGGAGCTGCTGTGTCCCTGAGGGCAATGCTGTGATCCGTGAGCAGAATCAGCACCCAGCACAGCACTGGGGCTCCAGGAAGCTTCAGCCTCTGAGGACTGAATCTGGGCTGCAAGCATCTCCAGAACAAGTTTTCTCACAAAGATTTATCTATTTCTGGCTTCTCAGGGGATTTCATGCTCTGGTGGTGGTCAAATCCAAGGAGCACAACTTGTCATTAACCACTCTGCCATTGCTCGGGCCATCATCCTCCCAGCCCTGCCTCAGCTCCCTCTGGGCAGTGTGGTGCTCTGAGGGGACACGAGGCATGCAGAGACTGGGGGGGTACACCCACTGTCAACATCTCCCTGAGACTGAGACTCTCACAGGTCTTTCACAAATCCACACAAACCTGAGAACTGGCTGATGGTCAGTCTGGGGTTTTTCTTGGCTCTTGCCAGTTGTTTATGGACAGGAGATTTTCAGCCCTTTGTCATGGACACCCAGTGACAGAGAGGACACTGGAATTTTAATTGTTCAAGAGCTCTAATAGGTGTAATAGCCTTGTGTGTTACATATGCATTAATTAAGTAACACTGCATTTAGCTCCAAATCATGCGGAAGGCGCGTGCTGTGTTTGCACAGACATAAATATCTCCTCAGTTAGAGCGCAGGCGAGCAGCTCTGCTCCCTTTGCACTGCAGTGCTTCCACCCTGGGGAAAATGGGAGCCTTGGAAAGCTTATCCCTGGGTAGTCCCAGTTCACTGGGTAGGAGCTCAGGACGTCCAGGTCTCTGAAATGATCTGGTTTGTGTGGTGCCAGCACAGGAGAACCTCTGCAGCGATTCACACCTTACCCACCACCCCAAGCTAATGAGCTGGTAGCCTGTTTTGGGGTCTCCCTGTACCCAAATCTTTCAATGCTGCATTTTCACTGCAAACACCCTCCTTGCAGCAATCTGTGAGCGTTGAGAACAGTATGGAGAGAAACTGCAAGGGGAAAGAGGAAACAAAAGGATCCGGCATTGTCAGTGTAATGTATTCTCATCGTGATCCACAGGGAACTTCCATGCCTTAGACGGGAACACACCACCAGGTCGTCAGTGGAGAGCTGCTCGTGTCAAACCCCAGTATTGCTGCTCTCACTTTGCTGCTTCAGTGCAACCTGGTTCTGAAGCAAAATGTGAAGTTGGAATCCCACGTGTTGGATGAGCTCAGATACACAGGCTGGACCAATATTTGGAAGAGTATTCGCTTTCGCTAGGCAACATTATGCAATGTGGATTAATTATACAGAGTATGGTCCTGACTGGGCTTTGGATGATTAAAGCTGTTCTGGAATTCCAGAGGATTACTTAAATGTGCAGCATTAGTGGAGGTAAAACATCTTCAATATCCCTTTCCTGCAGCCTCCATTTCCTTGAGAGAAATATGCAGATTAGAGCTCAGAATTAATCTGTGGAGGCTCTGAGCTGGGCTCCTGCCCCCAAAGAGTATTGGGAGGCGTGGGGCAAGGAGAGGGAGGGCTCTGGGAAAGGGGAATACTGAGGCAGAGACATTTTATATGTTTGTAAAACAATCACAAGAAACGAGCTACTTACTCCACATGTTTTAGTCTGAGAGAAAAGAGCCTGGATGCAGGCACAGTAAGTGCAATCTATATGTGTAATTAAGAAATGATTTCCTGAGATCTTCCTTAAAACACGTCTGAATACAGATCAAATTTGCATAAATAACTTATGCCTTTCACTTTTTCCTTGTGGAAAACACGTAACATTGCCTCTTGCTTTCTGATTTCCAGAGCCTGCCTGGCTCAGAGGAGGATTTGCCATATTACACGATTCTTCCCAATTGTAATCAGCCTTAAATCTGAATAAAAGCAGCAAATGGCTGACTGGCACCCAGGCTTCCCTCCCTCCCTGCCCCCATGGCAGCAGCAGCGGCGGCTTCGAGCGGGAAAAGACACGACTGCAGCGCTGGGTTTGCATTAGTATTCATGGAGCATCCGACTCCAGAGAGGATTAATAGACTCTGATGCCTAATATCCTGGAGAACAATTAATTTGCCCACAGTTTTGTCATGGTTGAAAGTCAAATGCTGGAACAGATCGATGCACTGAGCTGCAAGTTGAACACTGCAACCTTCTGCTGGAGCTGAATTTTAATTTTCCCATCATCATTTCCCTCCGTTCCCAGCACACCAGTTTTCTAATAGATCTAAAAGCCTCTTACCTTCTTCCATCACATGTTGGGCTTCATAACAAAAGTCCACGTTGATTGTTCAAATATTAGAGCCTTGTATTGCTCTCCATTACGGGATTAGAGATGTTCAAGGCCCCTTGTGTTTTGACCTTTTCCTGTCTCGTTTCTCTTTAAATGGTATGAAAAATGCCAACCTTCTGTAATTAGAGCCAAAACGGAATGCAGGAATGAAGCTTTTTTTCCTTGCAATTATTCAGTATTTAGGTTCCCGTTTTGATAGAAGTGTTGTGCAAAAATCAAGGCTGGGGTTTATCAAAGCTGGGTCAACAGACCCATTGAGAAGGGCTGGCAGCTCCATGTCCAGCCCCTGGAGCCTGCAGCAGCCAGAGCTTTTGCCATGGGCTTGCAGTGGCCCAGGAGCTGATTCCCTGTTCCACCAGATCATCTGGCAGGTTTGTGCAAGACACTGAATCAGTGCACACGGGGGAGAAAATGTATCAATAAACAGGCTCAGATGGTTGTTGTGGGGAAGTAGTGTAAGCACCAGACTAAATTACTTACAGATATATATTTATGTGTACATATATATATAAAAAGAGTCCAGAGGTCCCCATGGGCACAGCCCCATGCCCAGTGCCTGGCTAGGGAGTGCTTGGGGCAACCATGCAGCCCTTCTGGCCCTTCCTTTCATCCCAGGGGCTCACCTCTCCCTGGCAGTAGCTCAGAAAGCTCTGGACACATGGGAGGGGTGACAGAGATCCTGTAGCAGGGCTGGGTGCAGGGATGGGCTGGCTGGAGACACTTCCCTGCTGCCCTCCCTCCGTGTCTGCCAGGGGAAATAACAACATGTTGCCAGAGGCAGGTTTAAGGACCAACATGAAATGAGTCTGCAATGTTGGGAAGGCATCAAATCCCACCAAGTGCAGACGGTGCCCATCACTCCCCTCAGCCTCGACCAGAGCTCAGCCTCCAGCCCCTGGGGCTAGATTCTCCAGTCCCTGCAAAGGGGGACAAGTCCTTTTAGCCAAAATCCTGCAGCACAGCAGGGAGTAGAGTCCTGTCCCACTGCCCGTGTGAAAACACCTTCCTGCCACACTGGTGACACAGCCTGGCACTGCTCCTCTCATGCACCATCAGGGAGGCTCCCAGCACAGTGCCTGGCTTTTCCCAGGGCAAAAAAGTACATAATGGGTTAAGGGCAGGACTGTATGACTCTTCCCAAGCTATTGTGCTGTTCCCTCAGCATTTCTGGTGTCCAGGCTTTTGTGGTTTAATTATGGTCTGCTCCAAATGGTCTCAACCAAAAGATCAATATATCAGGAACATTAGAATTGTTAATTTGAATGGCTGATTTGAATTTAAGTGCAACTTCAATTTAATCATTTTAGAAATGAAACGACATGTGAGGGCCCTCCTTCTCCTCTCCCAGCGCAGCAGCTCCAGCGCCCCATGGGGATCACAAAACTCCCTGACATGCACATTTTCCTTCAGTCAAGAGCTAAGCCCTATGAGCTGCTGGATCATGACAAAAGTGGGGTTTTAGCAGCCTTTCCTACAAGCATGGTAATCCCAAATCCAACAGTGATTAACTTGGACTCAAAGCTCACAGCAGAAATTAATTCTAAATCAGGGTCCTGGAGCCATGTCTCTCCAAACCCTTTCCAAGGCTGATTGCTGATCTATGAGCAGGCAGAAAATGGCCCAAATGTCTCAACTTTCCCAATTCATCCAGGGATTCTGCCAGCTGCCGGGGCTGCCCTGCTGCCTGGAGGACACAGTGCCACTGGGCAGCTGCCAGAGCCACTGGAGCCGCTGGCCATGGGAGTGGTGAGAAGCACAGGGATTCCCCAGTGCCACCAGCATCAGCTCTCACAGCTTCTGGCCAGGACTGGTCCCACACCCTACAGTCACCCTGGACATCAACAAAATAAACCAGAAGCACATAAGGAAATGTATAGCACAGAGTGCCTGGATGCAATTTTTGCAAGTAAAGCTGCATGAGCTTTGGGGTGACCTTATTGCAGCCTTCCAGTACCTGAAAGGGCTGAGAAGAAAGGAGAGAGAGACTATTTACAAAGGCCTGGAGTGACAGGGCAAGGGAGGACAGCTTCATACTGAAATAGGGAAAAATTAAGTTAGATATTAGTGAGAAATTCTTCCCTGTGAGGGTGGTGAGGCCCTGGAACAGAATTGGGTGCCCGGAGAAGCTGTGGCTGCCCCATCCCTGAAAGTGTTCAAGGCCAGGCTGGATGGGGCTTCGAGCAACCTCATGTAGTGGAAGATGTCCCTGCCCATGGCAGGGGGTGGAACTGGATGATTTTTAAAGTCCCTTCCAGCTCAAACTACCCTGTGATTCTATGATTCTGTGATTCTATAAACTTGTTAGTCAAGAAAAAGGAAAGCATTCACCAATCTCCTGTAACAGTAACACACTGGGTCTGAAGCCCTGCTCATGTACACTCGATTTTTCTGACTGCCACACATATATCCAGCTCTCATCAGCGTGAAGTGCTCAGATATAAAGGTAATGCAGCTTCCAAGTACAAGTTTCTGAGTCTTTCCACAGCCATTTCAGAGGGACCAAATTTCAGAAAAAAGTCCAGATGAGAGCAGATCTTGAGGGGCCTCTGCCTGTCCTGGGCCACTCGGATGCGCTGGCAGCTTTAGTCACAGCAAAGAAAATCTGCAATCAGCTTGTGCAGGAAAACCAGGGAGATTTGCTGGGCAGGGAGCTGTGCTGGCTATGTGAAAAAAAAAAAAAAATGGGAAAAGAAGGATTTTGAGGAAGCAGAAAGAAAGGGCAAAGGTCTGTCTGTTCTCTTATTGTCATCCAGTAACAGTCCACTGGCTCCAGCAGTGCTGGCTCTGATTCTGGCAGCCAGAACTGGGTCTGCCTTTGGAGAGCTAAAAGCTGGACAGAGAGCCCAAAACTCGGCCCTCAAAAGAAGCTGCTGGCTTTTTCTGGGACAGATTAAACCAAACATTCTTCTCAGTGTTAACGTTGTTGGCCAATGCATCAGCCTGACTGACAAGCACTGACTGCATCCTGAGAACAATCTGAAGGCAACCCAGGGAACCCACCCAGATGGTGCTCAAAAGCCTTGTGGAGTAGAATGGGCTCTGCTCGATGCAGGAATTTCGCAGCAGGAACAAAGGGAACTTTGCAAACAGAGCTTTGAAACGGAAGTCATTTTATCCAGCATGCCTGCAGGAAACAAGAATCCATCTTCCAGCACAATCAAACACAGAGCTGTGCATGGGCATAATTATTAGGGGAATGATGGTAACAGCAGAGGAGCTCATCAGTCAGAAAGCTGCGTAATTCCTAAACTGTCTCTTATGCTGAACCACCTGGATTTAAAGTAACATTTGCAGAGAAGATGAATGAATCCTCCTATGCAACATGCCTGAAGTCACGCCAGCGGAAGGGTCACTACAGATATCAGGTGTGTCTGCTCTGCCCCACTCTTGGGCACACTCAACTGTCCAGCCTCTCTGACAGGCCTTCCCTCCTTTCTCTCTTGCTTGTGGGGACAGTGAAATGAATTCAGAAATTGTGTGTTTGCTTTTGGGGCATTTTTTTAGAATCTGTGCTCTTCATTCCCAATCTGAGCAATAGCTGCGGGCAGGCAGAGGCTGTGGCCAGGAAGAGGCCATGGGCAGGCAGAGGCCAGCTGTCACTGAAAGGATTTTCTTGTGTGATTCTCCCTCCACCTTCCTAAAGATGCCACACATTGTTCACAGCTCAGCAGCTCTCTCCAAGGCTGTCCTGCCTGGGAAAAACAGGATTGTTTAAATAACAGAGCAAAGCTCTTGGCTCTGCTGGATGCCATTAAACTGGAGACAAGGAAAGGCTCAATCTGGTGGGACTCCCACCGCCCTTGTGCCAAGGCCAGGCCTCAGTGCCAGACCCTGCCAGCCTTGGGAGGGCATCCCAACACCCACCTGAGCTCCAGCACCCGAGGGCGGGCGAGTGTGCTCTGCCAAGCGTGGCTGCCAGAGTGCAGATTGGCAGTTGGCAGGAAGAAGAACTCAGAATATGCCAAAAAGGCCAATTCCAGCCCTCTCACCAAACCTGCCAGGAGAATGAGCCCCATCCAGGCAGGGCTGGGTTCCTTGCAGATGTTCAGGCTGCCAGCTCGCAGCTGCAGGGGACCTGCACGGATGTGGCTTGACGAGCACTTTCAGCTTCACAGGGCTTCCTCAAAACTGCTGCAAGAATCTCCTCTAATATTTAAGACTCTTCTTTTTTAAGCATTTCAGTTTCGTGGAGAACGGAGAGCTCTGTCCTGGGGAGCTCATTCCGAGGGAAGAGTGGGATTAAGGACTTCAAAGTAGAGTTCTCCCCTGTGACAAGTTCTTAGAAGAGACCCTGTCCAAGAGTTATCACATCTCTCCAGCAAAGGAAAAGATTTGCCATGAGAATCCTTCTGGGCTCAAAAACTTGTGCAGAGGCGGAGATTTCTGCCAGCAGCGGCTGCTCTCCAATGGGAAGCACACCCTCCTCCCGGAGGTGTGAAATCTCCAAGGAGGGCAGGCTTCTTCCCACGTGGCAGCCGGGGAACATGCCAGCAGAAGCATGTGCTATTTTAGGAAGGCAGGAAAGGAATGAAAAGGCTTTCAGAGGTCTGAAAAGCCAACTTGGGATGAATGGAAGGATGACAACTGGCTCCAATGGAATGAGAGAAACCGATGGGCTGCAGAGGAGAGAGGGAATGTAGCCTCTGAGTGTGGGAAAAGACTCCTGTCCCACTGTGCTGCTTCTCTGGGGGTCACACTGAGAGTGGGACACCACAGTCCAGAGCTGGCCCCAGCCCCAGCAGCATCCCAGAGCATGCCACACCCTGTGGCAGACAGCCTGGTGGTGCAGTGCCAGGGCAAGCTGGGCAAGCGGGCAGGGCTGTGCTCTTTGCCTGTGTGGCTGTTCTGGGTTGTCCAGAGCAGGTGAGGTGCAGCAGGCCAGGTATCAGCCCGAGTCAGAACAGCTACAGAAATACCAACAGGAAAAAGCCCTTTTGTCCCCTGTGTCTCTACCTCTGCTCCAAGTCTTGCCACCGGGCCCTTGGTGCAGGAGAATTCAGAGAGCTTTGTATTTTGTTATCATTGCACAGCGTCCTCCTTGGTCTCTTCCCTTTTGTGTCTGCCCCCAAAACCACTCTGCTCTTTGGGAATCTCTAAAGCGGCCTTAGATACAACGGGCTGCTCAAAAATAGTTTCCTGTCTTGCAGACAAAGATGATCCACAGCAATGAGGCTTCCCTGGCAGAAGGGTGAATGAAAAGGTGACCATAAGCTGGTAATTCCCAGGGAACCCTGTCAGGAGGCCTTGTCACTGGTTTGGGGACCTTCTCAGGTCAAGAGACAAGGTGTGGCAGCTGCTGGAAAGGTCTTCTCCTGTCAGGCACTTCACCCTTGTTGGATCTCTATAAGCCCAAGATAGACCATGGCAATAAAGAACTGTAATTTTAATTTTAGACCCGAATATTAGACCCCTAATATTATTTGAATATTAGATCCCAGAAAGCTGCAGGGTTTTTGTGCCTGTTTTCACGTGACCATTCCCATTGGCAGAGCTG
>VXBQ01003004.1:127220-223648 GCA_013400175.1 Phainopepla nitens
CTGTGAATATTTGATCCTTTCTTTCCATTACCAGATTGAGGCTGCCCCAGACCTGCTCGTTATCCAGCAGCATTAATGCAGCACTTTGTAAGCTCAGTGTGGCACTGGGGGTTGTCAGCTCCACCAGCAACCACCACTCCACCTCTGCAGGTGACAAGTGCAGGTGCCTCCATAGGGGCAAAGACAGGGCTGCCTGAGCCAGAGTGATGCCACCTTTGCTGGTACCACCATGGGAGAGAAGAAGAGCCCAGCGTGAAGAGGTTGGGTGAGCAGCCCCCGAGAAAAATGTTTTGAGTTTGTCAGTTCACTGAAGAAACAAATAAAACAATGTCAACTTCTGGTGGCTGTGGAGACTGGGGTAAAGATTCAGTGCTGCTGCACGCTCAACATCCCAGTGGCAAGAAGATTGTAGAGAGGGGACAGTGGAGAGGTGAGGATCCAGCACCAGGCTCCAAGGGCTTTTTGGCAGGTGGTGGTAAAACTTTTGGGGTCCAAAGTTTCACTCAATGATCTTGGAGGTCTTTTCCAACCTTAATGATTCTGTGATTTCTATGATTACTGGCTCTCTGGTGAAGTTTTCCAGGTCCCAGGTGGAATAGGTAATGAGAGCACTTGACTGCTGAACTCTTTTTGACATCTCTGCTTTCACTCTTCTGCAGGAAAAAGAAAGCAAATCCATTCTGATTTCTGTGGAATTCACTTCTCACCTCTGGGTGGTGTTTTAGAAATCAAAAGTAAATCCATTATTTTGCTTCTTGTCTAAGGACTCGAAGCCTTTCACAGATGTTAAGGCCACTTATAAGTGAAAGGATTTGTATTTCAAGCTCCTGGCTGTATTTTTCATGCGTTTTAAGTACTGACAATGGGAGAGGTAAATGCCCAAACTCAGCAAGGATGCTCACACACACCAGGATTAGACAAGAAAAAAGAAGCAAATGTGTCTATCCCTGAGCCCTGGTCATCCTGAGGGCAACTTACCTCCAAAATTCTCTCTTAAAAAATCTCCCAGTGTATCCGGAGCGTGCAGCTTCCTTTCTTCCCTGGAAGAACCTTCACAAATTTCCCCTGTTTCTCATTTGTCGAGGCTGGATAGAGGAGAGAAGAGCTGCTCTTTTTCCACCCAGTGTGACATTCAGCCACACTCTGGGCTCAGTCTTCATCTGTGGTGTAATTCCATTTCCCCTGTGGATGATGTGCTCTCGGGAGCCTGCCTTGTGCATAAAAGATCCATGATGGGGAGCCGCATCATTCATTTTTTTTCCCATGAGCAGGTGCAAAATATAATGTCCCTGATTTTCAGGATCTGATTAAACTGTCATAGATGTGGAGCAACCTCAATAACTCCCAGCGCCAGGGAGGGATGGCTTATTACAGCACTGCACCCTCCTATGCCAGCAGAAAGCATCTCTCAGCATTTCAATTACAAACCCCTATCCTCAGGATTTGTTTATTTAAATTGGAGGAATTTGGTGCTCCTGGAAGCCTGTAATCCACAGGCTGGAGTCCAGCAGGCACAGTCACATCCCTGATCTCCAAGAGGGGCCGCTGGTCCGGAACAATGATGCCCAAACCTCACAGGCAGACCCTGGCAGTGGGAGCACCAGCCACCCCCAGCAGCTCCCAGCCCTCAGTGCCTCCAGCACTGGGGTTTGTCCCAAGCTCTCCCACACATCTGCTTTTGTGCTCACTCATCCAGCCACAGCTCCTCTCCCCAGCCTCGCTCCTTTCTTCCTCCAACACCAGAACTGCCTGGGCACAGATTCCCAGCAAAAGCTTCTGGCACTCCCTCACCTTTGCTGAAGTTCCTCAGTGATTCACCTGTCTCAAAAACAACACTTATTTTTCTGTTCTCCGGGTATTGGAGCACCAGGATAAAAACAGGAGGGTGGGAACCTCCTCCAGTTCTGCAAGAACTTGGACTGTGCAGTGGCCAATTTGAGGAGCTGGTCTCCAGGGGAGGGAGAGGCTGAAGCACAGGGAGAGAGAATTCCCTCTGAAGGAAATAGAGACAGGAACCAGCTCTGTGTGTTGGAGGGGGAAAATCCCCATCAAAGGGGCTGACAGCAGGACCCCAGAGCCAACAGGCTGCTGGGGCAGGGACAGCGAGGGTCACAGAGAGCACTGAGCTCAGCCAGTCTTCACTGCCTTCCCTTCGCTGTTTTTTGGCAAAGCTGTTTCCAATATTGGAATTGAATGCTTAACTGTTACACTGATGGAATAAATTAGACTGAACCTTTTATCCCAAAATCTTCTCCATAAGAAAGAGACATCTGAGGGCTCTGGCATGCTGACAGGTATTCCCTTCCCTGGGGGCTGGCAGGGGGGTCACAGATGTCCCTGGCTGACGCCAGCCGGAGCAGGGTGTCCGCGTTCCAGCGCTCCAGCGTGTCCCTGGCCGGTGGCATGGGCCGGCCTGGCACGGGCACGGCCCAGCTGCAGGAGGGATCGCCCCTGGCAAGGGATCAGTAGCATTTCTCTGGCAAGTGCCAGCACGATGGAAGCTGCCTGTGAGGCGCTGCGCCCGCCTTGCTCCGTGACAGGAATTAGCCAGATAATTGCCCTGGCTCCCGGGGTGTCCTGGCCACCCAGAGGTGCAGCATAAGGCCGGAGCTCTGCTCCAGCACTCCCAGGACATTTTGCCACGTCCTTACCACAGTGCAGGGTTGAGCCAGGCTGGATCAGTCTGTACCAAGACCAGCCTGGCTAGTCCAGAACAATATGCTGCACTGGTGTCAAAATCCTCTGGCAAGCTGCCATGCCATGGCCTTTTTCCATATTCAAAGGTAGATGTGCCGAAGCTGGAGCTAAAAAACCCCAACTATTCAAATTAGCAATCAGCACCAATAATTGCCCTTCCATTCCATCCCTGTGCTGAAACAGGAGCTCCAGTCCCTGCACACAACCAGTGAACACATGCTCAGCATCTGATTCCGAAGAAGGCTTCGGCACCGTGAAAAGAACAGGGAGAAGGTACGGCAGAGTGGGAGCTGCCATCTGGGCTCGCATCTGCGCGTTTGCCAAGGCGCAGATGGAAGATCCTTTTCTCTGACTCGTATTTGGCCCTAGAAACTGGGGGATGATGGGATGATGGAATGAAGAAGCAGCTCTGCCTGGAGCCTGGTCACTATTTGGGACTCAACATTAATGCCAAGCCTGCGAGGCTCCTGTGACCAGCAATGGGGTGGTGCCAGGTCAGGGTGAGGCTGTGGGGACAGTGGTTGGTGACATGGCCCCTCTGCCAGCACTGGAAGTGGTGCTACGGTGCTGGACAGGAGACACCTCACCATGAGTGACCTGCCACTGGCACCCAACACCTCACCGTGCAGCTGAAGATGCACTTTGCTGTGGTGTGTCAGCACCATGCAGTGCCTTCCTCACCTCCAAGAGACTCGGGGTTCTCTTCAGTCCATGAAGTGACACCTGGCTTCCAAGTGACACAGAAAACAAGGACATGACTGACTGGGAAGAACGAGGATATCATAGGAATAAGGAAACTTGTTGCCACTGGCAGGAGGAGCTTGGACTCTGAAGAAGAAATAAGGAGGGTAGGTAATTGCTACATTTTCTCCAGGTCAAGGGCTGTAGCCAAGCTATGGGATGAATGTACATGTGCTGTAACAGGGGAGGTCTGGGCAGGAGCCAGACCTGTCTCAAAACACATATAGAAAATAACAACAGCATGAAAACACTCACGAGTTCTCCTTTCCTTCTCCAAAGATGACATTCTTGGCTCTTGTTCCTTAAGTCACACATTACCTAAATTCCTCCTGTTTCTCTTACCCCATTCATCCCCAGTCAGGTTGGGATCTGGGGGTCCTTTCCTACAATTATTCCTTGACACCAAAGATAGATTATTCTGAAGTGGAAAAGTATGAAAAATGATAGAGGGGCAGCCCAGGAAGCGTGGGCAAGGGCTGCTGCAGACATCAGCTGCCCACAAGGCTCAGCATCCCAAGGTTCAGCATCCCCTTCCACCGAGGGGCTGTGGGGCTGTTCAATAATAGCAGGCAACACTGGAGTTACCTCAGTGTCTCCTTTGCCCCATCAGCAAGAGGCAGAGCAGGAATAGCTCTGGGAAGACAGTGGCAGAATATTTTCTGGTGAACCGTGCAGTACCAAGGGACTATCCAGTGCTCAGTAATTCCACAAATGCATAGGATCATTCCCTGGCACAGGAAGGGCATGTTTGACTGTCTCTGAGTTCCACGCCTGCTGTTCCAGCACATGGTTTGGTGGGTGTGGTGGCTGTGATTCCCCAGCAAGAGAAGGACTTGCTGGCCTCTCTCCCACTGCTGAACTCCCAGGGGTCCTGTGTTCTTCAGAGCTCATTCCTCAGCAAGAGGAACCCACCACACCCAACCCACAGAATCCTCAGCACCAAAAAGCCAATCCCAAACGTAAAGCCTCGGGGAGGCAGAAGCCTGAACAGCCATATCAGCAGCAGACAGGGGGAATAGTGACACAAATTTTAAGAAGTTTGAGCCCTTGTGGTGCTGGGCTGGATTGAGGCAGGACTCAGTCCTCAGGCCCCAGGAGCAATGTATTTGCTGGGCCACGTGCTTGGGGAGCCAGGAATGCCTCACTCAGCCAAGCAAAGCTGCAGCACCTTGACACATCTCCTGTACCCACCGCGTTTTGTGAGGCTAATTAAGTGCAGGAGCAGAAATGGTGGAGCACAACAGAGCTCTTGGAGGCTGGCTGTCCACAAAAGCTTCCTCAGAGCCGGATTGTTCAGATGAAGGAATGATCTCATGAGCAGATGGGAGAAAGGCTTTGCTTGTTCCACAGAAATCTGGGCTAGAGCAGACATGAGGAGACGCAGCACAGAAAACCATTGTGCTGGAGTGTGAGAATGGAGCCAGCAGCCAAGGGGGGAAGGTGCCGGGGGCTGTCCGCTCCCCGCTCCCAGCAGCAGCCACGGGAGCATCCAGGCAGCCGACACAAGCCTCCGACTGGGCTGTGAATCTGGCACCAGCATCCAGAGGGGGAACGGGGGAACTCTGCTGGGCACTGCGTCCACTCGGTGACGAGCGCTGGCAAAGGAGAGCGCCAGAGGTGCCACCTCCTGCACCCAGGACACACTCCCAAGGGGCTCAGGGAACACCACAAAGCCCAGACAGGGAAAGAGATATTTGCAGACAGCAAAACTTGGGGGTTTTTCTTCTTTTAAATAAGGTTAATTATTTATTCATGCACAAAACACAGGTTATTGTTTGCTAAACAAATCTGTGCGCCAGTCTGTGTGCGGCTCTCTGTACGTGCCAAACGCCCAGTTTCTGAACAAATTGTGCCTGTGTTGGTCCAGAAGTCTCTCCTGTGCTAGGCTGGGCTTGTTGTGGGCCCTCAGGGGGGTCAGATCCAACCCGAGGGGGCTATGGGAGAGGAGAATTCACTGGGGAGGGAAGAGATGTGCACCAGGGCTGGGTAGAAGCAAGGAGCTGCCAGCGTGTCACAGGCACCACCATCCAGCAATGCCCAGGACCCAGCCTTGGCAGCAGCGATGGAGCACCCAGGGAGGGCTCAGCTGCTCCAGCTCCATCCAATCCCATCCATGGAACCATCTCAGAAAGGCACTCAGGAACACCAGCAGCTCTGCAGCAGCCCAGGCACAGAACTAACGCCTGGCAGGGCTTTGTTATCACAACACCACACGGTTAAATGTCCTAAGCAATCTTTTTTTAAGGAAAACAAGTCTTTAGAAACAGAGGTGACCCCAGAAGCGATAAGTGAAGAGGTGCACCTGAAAGTCTGTTATCAGCTATTTGTGCCTGGCTCTGCCTCAGATTTCTCATTTCGATGTGACGGCAGCTGAAAATTGGATAGATACTGGCTTCACCTCAAACAAGACTTTTTCTTTTTGTCTTCAAGGGCAACTTAAGTGCTTTACCCTCTGAGGTCGGAGAGAATCACAGGATGCTGGAAAAGGAGCGTTCTGGAGTGGGAACCACAGTGCTGCTCTGCAGCACAGTTTGATAATTAAACTCCACACTGAAGGAAGTGTGAGGGAGGCTGGGAAAGCACAAGTTTGTTCTTAACATCAGGTGCTGATGAGATTTTCCTTACAAATAAAAAGTGGGTTTAATTTCCAGCACCAGACTCCTGCCAAGCCATGTTCTGCCACCAGTGCTGCCTCTAGCCCAGGTCCCATACCCCAGAAGGACCCAGCTCAGGGAGATGCTGGTGGGCCTGGCTCTGGCACCACTGAGGGCTGTCCTTGAGAGACACATGCCAGGAAAGGGAGGGGAAGAAGAGGCAAAGGGCAGATCACTGGGGTATCAGCCTGAGAGCAAATTCCTCCATCCATGACAGCACAAATGGTGAGGAATAAACCAGAGCCCATTCCATCCCCCGTGCAGGGAGCAAGGACAGAAAAGGGACAATTGGGATGCTGGGTGAGAGCATCCTTCTACAGGACAGAACTCCTTCTACAGGAATGAGGCTCTGAGAAAGGTTCCAAAGCAGACGCAGAGACCGAAAGAAGTTCAGTCTGACAGAAGGAAATGGAGGGAAAGAGAGTTCCTGAGACCAGGCAGAGCTGGCAAAGCTGTGATTCTGCTCAGACTGTCCATCCCCTGGAAGAGGGTGTGACAACCTGAGCAGTCAGAGAGCTCTCCCACCACCAAAACACCCGCATCTTACCTTAATGCTGAGCAGGTTACATCACACAGACTTCCCAGCATCCAGTGACAACCGAAATCTTCTCTCCCCCATCTCAACTCAAGCTCTGCAGCACAAGTGCAGATTCTGAATCAATACATTTCTTCAGTCAATGTTTTTGTCTGTTTCTCCCTATAAACACCCATCCAATGCAACGTGTGAAACGCAGATGTGCTGAGTGAGAAAGCTGAATCTTTCAGACTCATCCCCTGCCAGCAAAACCAGTGAAGCCTTCCCGGGAGCACAGCTGGGGAGCGATGCCATTACAGATGTGCTCTGCTGAGAGCTCCCAGTGCTTCCTGGGCAGAGGAGCCCCATCAAAGCCAAGTAAATCCCCAAAGCCCTGCGTTTGCTCCATCCAGGCACATACTTCTGCCTGGATCCAGGACTGCAACTGGGAGCTGTGTGTGGATCCTGCAGCTGGAGGGAGAGGATTCCATCTGGAGAATTCTGGTGCTGCCAGAGAGATTGGGGGTGAGATGCATGCACAGAGCCTGCAGCTGCCCTGGGATGGACACCCACATGTCCTGCCCCCAGGGCAGCCCCAGCACGCTTGGCAGCAGCCTCTGAATTGCTGGGAGACCTCAGTTCCCTGAAAGCCAAACCACGAGCAGGGACATGTCCTCACTCATCCTGCCACCCGAGCAGGGGATGATGCAGGAGGGAAAAACATCAAGACCTGACCCTGCATCACTGGCCCAAATTCTGTTCATTCCAGGAAAACAGTTCTCTCTCTGCCAGCAATGTTCCCCTCCCCAGGAGCCACCAAGTCCCCTCCCCTTGCTGCACCTGATCCGTGTTCACTGTGCAGACGAGGTCTGAGCAGCACTTCAGGATCTGCAGGAATGTTTCCCAAATGAATGCTGAGCTGCAGAGACTCAGCCCAGCTCTACTGTTCCCCACGAGACCCATTTCAAACCAGACCAAAGCCCCCTGGTCCCACTTCCCTTAATAATGAGTTGTCTATTTTTTCTGATACTTCGATGGGAATTTTTTCCCTTTAATACCAACAGCTGACACGTTATGAGTAAAAGGGAGAGTTCACAGAATAAACTTCAGTGCATTAATTATTGAGGGATATAATCCAAATTTATTTAATGAATTAATAATAAGTCATAGGGGTATTTTAATAATGAAATACTTCTAGTTGTGTTTCAATAATTACGGCTGGCTTTCATAATTACACTGCTGCAGTGAAAATAAAATCAAAATCAATTAGGTGGTAGCAATTCTGTCCCAGGAGTGCCCTGTGCAACTCTATCTAGATCAGGTTTAAAGGGACACAACGAAAATCAATGTTGGTTTAAATTTCCAGTGTGCAGCTCATTCTGTGCTTCGCTGTTGGAAGCAGTCGGGGCTTCCCTGTGTGCAGCCACTTCAAGAGATCAGGACTAGGTGTCCTTAGGAGAATCTGGGAGCAGAGCTCTCAAAAACCATTTCCTTTTAAAGCAAACCAACATCTTCTCATAGCCATCAGAAGCCAGAATTCTGCTGGGACCATCACCCTCTGGCTTTGGGGAGTGCCAGGAGCCCAGGGCATTGAGAGAGCTGAAGATATCCCAGTGCTTGTTCCCCACACCAACTGTGTTTGTTTAGAGATAACACTGCCAGAGCATTCTTCCAGAAAGTCAGACAAAATGTTTGCAATTCCCTCCCATTCCAGGGAACCTTTATCCCACCCTCCAGCTCAGCTGAACTCAGAAAGCAGCTGCGTTTCTTTAACCTTTTTCATCTCAAGAAAGAGTGTTTGGAACTGGGAAGAGCTCCCTATTCAGCTTGTTGAGTCAAATTGTCACTTCCAGCAGCTGGGATCCTTCCCAGTGGCTGCAGAGCCTCACAGCTGGGCGGGCAGGAAGGCGCAGCCTTCGCTGTGGAGCTCTGGAGAAACCTCCTGCTCCCCCCAGCACCTGGATCCCCGCCTGGCAGGCAGCTGGGACCCCGGCTCTCCCTCAGGGTAGGTGACAGCCATGTCCCCATAAGCCAGCTGTGTAGTGGAGATGGGCTCCAACACCAGCACCCCCCAGCACAGCTGGAACCCCAGGATGTGCCAACAGAGAACAGCACTGAGCCCCTGAGCAGTGCTGGGGGACCTTGGCACAGACAGAGCAAACCGAGGAGCTGGAAAAGGTGACCAGGAAAGTGCTGGGCTCACTGCTGCCTGCAGTTTTTGGGGGAATTCTGAGTGGTCACACTCAGGTGAGCCTCTCGTGCCTAGGAGTTGATTTAACCCCCTTCAGGATGAGTTGAGCTCACTGAAGAGCCTGCCTGCCTCCCCCTCCCACCAGGCTGAAGGCACAGCATCCAACCCCTCTCCCTTGGCAGCTGCAAGTCCTGTTCACAGTTCCCACGTCTTTGGAGCCCTGGCTGCTCATCACAGAGGGCTTTGGAAAAACATCCCACTCCCCAAAAGGCATTGCAGCCAGGATTCTCCAGGCAGTGGTTTCTGGGGGTCTCACACAGGAGCAACCCAGAAGCAGCAAAGTAACAGGGGGCTGGCCCAAAACAGGAAGGGACAAAGATTTTCAGCATCAAAGATTAAGAGCCTTAAAGCAGAAAAGGGAAAATTCAAGTCCAGCATTAAGGGCAAAGTATTCACAAGCAAGAGGTCAGTCAGGCAATATTTATCCAGAGGGATGTCGTCACCAGAGGCTTGAGCACAAACGAGATGTGACACTTGGACAAGGAGGGACGAGGGGCTGCAGTGCTGGTGTGAAAAATGGGTTTGTGCCTGAGGAAAAGTTCAGCAGTGCTGGGGACACTGTGGGTGCTTTTCCCTGACACCCCAGACATTGCTGCTCTGCTCCAGCAGCACTGCAGCCTTGGCTCCCAGAAAAAGCAGATGTGGCTCCACTGGAAATAATTATTGGCACCTTGGTATTTGTGTCCTGTGTAATTTCAGGAGTGACCAGTGTTGCCTGTGAGGGGATGACTGCCCTCTAATTATGCATCTAGTATGCAAATTCCCCTCACATGTAGAACTGACACAGCTCTGTACCTCAGTGCCACAGCAATGCTGCTGGGACAGTCTGTGTTTTGGATTCCACATGGAATTAATACACTGGGCTTAATGGCAGGGATCATTCTGGGGCAAATGCCCAAAATTCTGTCCTCCACACAGCAACACAGGTCATCCTTGTTCTTCAGCAGCACTGGCAGCCTGGAGCTCCTTTCAGCAGGAGGGTTGACTGTAATCCTGGGAGAAAATGCATAAGAAGTCAGCCTGAACCACCTTACACTCAGGGCTTTGCCATTGCTTCTGCAATTACACTCAGGGGATCCAAAATATTCACACTGAAGAACTCGCATATTTTGCACAAAAAATAATGGCTACTTAAGTTAAAATGGGCCCAAATTCCTGAGCTTGTATTTGTTACCTAGAGAACAGTCCCTTGGCTTACATTCCAGTGCCTTTGGTTATTCCTTCCCCATGCCCTGCTTTGAGCTGCTACTCAAACCCTGTGGACTGTCCTCTAAATTACCCAGTACTCCTTCTGACTTCTTAATTAACTCCAAGTCCCCTAAGAAGATCCAGCGCAGGAACACATCACACAAACAGCCTGCAGCTGCACATTCTCACACACCCATCCAGCCAATGAGGCATGGCTGAGAGAGGAAACCTCGGGTGTGAAGGCTCGTGCCCCAAACCAAACCCAGGGATGTTCAGCAGGTGGAGTCAGCCCAGGAAATGGGAAATGGTTCTGTTTGTGCAGCAGCAGCACTGGCTGCCCATGGGAGCTCCCACCTCCCACAGGGACTGGGGTGACAGGGAAACACAGCACAGCTCCCCCAAAATCACACAGGCAGCCCAGACCCAGCTGCAGAAGGACAGGCAGGGGAAGCCTGTCCTATTTTTACTATGGGACAACATTGCTCCTCAAAACATCACCTGCTTCTCTGTGAGTGCAGTCTGCATGGAAAGCAGAATTCCAGTTGAACGTAGCAGTCCTTCACAGTGAGAGTGGTTTGGTGCTGAAGCAAGGGCTGTGGACTCTCCATCCCTGAAAATATTCCCAAATCATCTGGAAAAAATGCCCAGGACAACCTGCTCGAGCTGTGAAGTCAGACCTGACTTCAAAGCCAGCCCTCCTTTGAGCAGGAGGATGCATTTCAGCCTGGATACAGGATGCCACCTGCAAGCAAGAGCCTCTGTGGGTGGTGGATCCTCTGAAGGCGCCAGCTCTGCTCCTCCATTGCTCAGGAAGGGGTCCATGTACAGATAATTGATGCATTTTTTTACTTGCAAATGCGGCACAAACTTCCCTCAGGAACATCTAATTCACATTTTAAGTAACAAAAGGGCTCAAATCCCTTTCTTGCCTATTTAGTCATGCTGCATTTGGTAGGAGTGAGATGAAATGCTCAGCTCAGGGAAGATCAGAGAGAAATTGTATGATTTCCACATTATAGGATAATTCCACGGCTGACTTACCCAAATGTGCAAGATGAGACACCACACTCAGACAACGTTCACCATGCTGAGCTGCACTCTGGGTCTCAGAGTCAAAGGAGAAGGGAGCAAGCAGGGGGAGCAGGATTAGCAGGAGAATAACAGATGGGGTCATGTAGCATTGGGGCACAAAGGAGAGCAGTGAGAAGGTGCTGGATGCAGGAGCCTGGGTCAGAACCAGCAGCTTCAGAGGAACGAGAGGGACCTGGCCAGGTCTGGATGCCTCCAAGGTGAATTCACACCTATGGAGTGCCCTCTTTTTCCCCCCACCCACACCAGCTCTGCTCCCCTCCACCCTCAGCTGCTGGTAGGGGGTCTCTGCCTCTGAGCATCACCCTCGGTGCAGGTGGAGGCTGGCAGAGGGAGGCAGCCCAGCTGCAGCCACCTGAAAGTCACCTCTTTGCATCTCAAGCCATTTATTTTTAAGCATCTGGGCCTCTTCACTGAGGCAAAGGTTGTCACTGTCCCAGTCACAACCTCCTGACCAGCCACTCGAGGGCTTTACCCCTTCATGAGGTCTGGGCACTGCCTTTCCTTCCCACCCCTTTCCTTTTGTTGATCAAACTGAGTTTTATCTCAGAGCAGAGCATCTTTCCAGAACAGAAGGCTCAAATGCTTCATCTTGACAAAGCTGAAACCAAGCCTTTGTTTTGCCAAAAATACCCCTTTCACTTTTCATTTTGTCCTGCTAGTCACCAGATTAAATCCACATTAACAAATATTGTCACTCATCCCACAAGTACATTTTTTGGAAAGCAAAGTGTTTGTTACAAAAAGCATCATCCTGCTCTCCCAGTCTGCCACAAGCACACGGGGAGGGGAGCAGGAGCCTTTCCCAGCCCTTGGCTCACAGTGAGCACAGCTCTGCCTGCTCACCCAGGCAGGGACAGCCCTAATGAACTCTCCCAACCTCACCACATTTATCTCACCACTGTTACTGGTGGGTTTGTGTTTGTTTCAGCTGTGCTCCCGTGGCTTCCAATCTCTCGGTGGCTCCTGCAGCCCCCACCTGCTGGATCTGCTGCTCCAGCCAGAGGCTGCCCACGGGGAGCCCAATGCCCAATGCCCAGCCCTTCAGGAAGCATTTTTCCACCTGGCTGTGCACAGGCAGAGAGTACAGGGAGAGAGTTTGGTCCCATGGAGCTCCTGGCTGGGGACTGTCCCTGCCACTGGCCATCCACCTCCAAAGCTGCTGCACAAGAGACACTTGCAGCCACTTATCTTGCAGCCCAGTGCAATTTAATTATCAACTTGGAAGCTTTCCAGCAAAGCATAAAAAGTCAACCCATTGCAGTTGTTTAGGTGTATCATTGCCCTGCTAATTGAGTTTGATGGGAATTTCAAGAGGACTTTATGATGTTTTCCTTAAGTGCTGTTACGTTTAAGTCTTCCTCATTCTCTGTGTTGCTGAAGGCAGAGGAGGGGGAGGAGAGAGACCTCTCTTCATCCCCAGACCAGGAGTAGTAGATAATATACAGAGAGATGACTCCTTACTGAGCCATATCTCACTTTCTGAGAGCCAATTCCCTTTTGAGGAACGCTGCTATGGGCATCAACTCCTGCCAAACTACAATAACCTCCCCTTTTGTGTCTGTGCACGGGGATTTCCACCAGTGCCAGACACCAAGAGCAGCCTCAGCCATGCCATGGAGCCAGAGGGTGTGAGAAACCATTCACAGAAATGTCCTTCCTTGCCCCAAATCATTTCCCCTCCAGAGAAAACCCACCCTGCCATGGCATTCTGCTCCAGACCCAAAGCCCCAGCTGTAACCAGAGAGCCCAGATCTCTATCTCCATGAGACAGGGGCTGTGGGAACCAGGAGCATGAAGGGTGCTTGGGGAGCTGGCACTGCCCCCACTGTGTCAGCATGGCCAGGGTGTGCCACATGGCACCTGCAGGGCTGGATCCCGGTACGAGGCATCCCCTGGGAAAGGGTGGGAGGGGTTCTGGGAAGTGAGTCTGTGACTCACAGAGTCAGTGAATATTCTCCGTTCTGTTGTTGTTATTTAAACTCTTAAGATGCAGTCAGGCTAAAAAGGATAAATAGAATCACTGGATTTGTACACAAAGCCCCCCAGTGCCTCTGCCCAGCCCCCAGGAGTGACTGGGGCTCAGCTGCAGAGGGTTTCATTGACCAAAAGTCTCAGCAGCCAGTGACGTGCCAGTGAGGCCAACAGGACCAACAAGGAGAGGGGGGAATGGTGTCACTGAGAACCCCACAAGCAGAAACTACAGCTGAGAAGCTGCTTAAACAGGCTCTGCTCAGAGCCACCTGCACTTTGCTTCAGGGCAGGTCCCCAGAAGCCTGGTGTCACCTCAGGCTTTATCCTGGTGTCACCCTCCGGAGGCTCCTCTGTAAATCCAACAGCCTGCTGCAAATTCAGGCAGCAACAGAGAGAAAGGAAGTCTAAAACCAGCACCAGGTTCCTCTGGTGGGAGGTTTGCTGAGTGGCCAAAGCGAGGTGAGGCTGGCACACGGCAGCTCAGCCCCGGGCGGTGGCAGGCTGGCAACGAGCAGCCACTGACCTGCATCCCGCCTCTGCTGCCCAGGCGCTCACAGTGAGTCTGTTTTCCAGCTAAACACGGCGAAGTTTTGGATCTTCCCGGCTGCCAGCACCGGTTCTGGATTGGCACTGCTCACCCAGGGCTCTGAGCGCCTCGCCCACGTGCCAGGAGGCAGGAGCAGCCCCCGCCCGGGCAGCAGCTGGTCCCGCATCCCTGCCCGTGCTCTGCTGCTGAGCCCGGGCACGGCGCCAGGCTGATGATATCCACCGTGACGTCTGCTCTCCAGCCACACCAGCTCCCAGACACGGGGGAAGGGACACTTTTCTTCTCACATCAGGAGCGGTGGCAGCGGCACACGTAATCCGCGCTGGCACCAGATTCTCCGTTTCGTGTTTGAATGATGCTGCCACAAACACTTATTGTCACAAAAGAGGTTATTCAAACACGAGCAATTAGGCAACTATATTAGCATATTTTTCATTGTAATATTACAACAAAGGGTATATTCCTCCCAGTGAATGTATTTATAGGCTTTCGGAGCTAATATTTGTTTAAATGATTAATATGTTTTTCAAATACATGTGACAAGTGTGGCAGAAATATTTTTATCTCCACAAACAATGTTCTGAAAGGCAAGAGCTCAGAGTCTCCGGGAGGGCTGTTTTCCAGGTTCAGCAGAGTTTTTCAAGACATACAAGCTACATTTTTATCATGATGAATTCCAAAAGAAGGCCTTTCTCTGAGGAATGTTAAGAAATAAGCTGAGGCTGCATGGCCTCCACCCCAGCAGTGCCTTTCTGTACCACACCTCTCCAAACAGCCCCTGGATTCTCCCTGCAGTCAGGTCACCATTTCCATCCAAAGTGTGTCCCTTACTGAGAAAATCCCAAAGGCTGGATGGTTCAAAGGAAAGCTCAGAGCAAAAGTGTGTTGAGTTTTTAACCAACACTTCCCTTTACTGAAAACCTTCACACAAAGGGACACAGGATTTTAATCACAATTCTGGTGTGTGGTAGCAGGAGTCAACTTCCAGAGTTCCATATTCCCTTTTCTGATCACCTCCATGGACAAGCACATCCTTAGAATCTGAGTGATCTGTGAACTCTCTCACTCTGGCTTTTCTTTAAAAACAGGAGAAAAATACAGAGAGAAGTAAATTCAAAAAGGTCAGTGTTGACGTGCCTGGAGCTGAGGGGTTCTGGTTGGAGGGAGCAGGGGTGATGGTGCCAAGCCCCTGGACCAGACACCAGTGAGGGATCCCCTCACTGCCCTGCCCAGAGGAGTGAGCTGGTCTCTACCACCCAATCCCCTCCTGCTCTGCGATTTCCCCCTAATTAGTTTCTGTCAAAATCGATCAGACCCTGCTCCTGGAGTTTGAGTGAGAAGGGGCAGGCCTGGGACAGGCCATTACCAGGTACTGTTGTTCATTTATTACCCAGCACAGAAGTGTGGAGGAGTTGTGAATAAGCCTCCAAATGCCAGCAGGACCCAGAGCAGCACCCTGAGGATGCCATCAGTGCCCTGATCTGTCTGCCCCATCACCCCCACCCCACTGGACTGAAGCATGCTGGTTTTGGGGTCTGACAGACAGGTCTGTGTGGGACAGCAGCCTCAAGTACCTGCAGTGTCTTTCCAGACATTGAAAGCCACGGGGCTTCCCCCACTGACAATCTTCGTGTCTTCAGCAGCTTTCTGGAGCTGGTGGAATAAAGTGACATTAACAGAGGAGTATGAGATGTCTGTGATCAATGCCACGGCTGAAATCTCAGCCTAGGGTTTTTATGCCTATCCAAGTCCTCCTTCCCTTTTAAACGACAGCTGAGCCGTTATTTACATTGTAGTCAGCTGCGCAAGGAAGTGGAGTCTGAAGAGGAATCTATTAACACCACCTGTGGAACCGAAATAGCCATCATCTGCAGGGGAAGTGGGCTGCGGGCTCCAGCCTGGTGTCTCTGGGAACGGCGAACGGAAACTGCCGCGGGCTGGGAGCCGGTCCTGCTCCGCGGGATGAACGGCTGAGGGGAGGGGCGGCCGCGGCAGCTCTCCAGGGTCCCCTAGGCTGGACACTGCAGGTGACGTGCTCTGTCCCACGCTCGAACCAAACCCTGCCGCGGAGAGCATTTGCTCTTCTTTGAACCGCAGGTTTAACCTGCTCAGACCCCAAGCTCCCACCAGGTCCTGCTGACACCTCGGGCAGGGCAGCTCTGGCGGGCCCAGCCAGGTCTGACCTCCGGTGCTCTTGGTGGCAGCAAATCTCTGCATGGAGACAGCTGACACGGAACTCGACAGCGTTGGTGGCACAGGGGACACTGCTCCATCCTTCCCAGAATGGCTCCACAGGGCCTGGCCTGCAGCCGGTGGTGTCAATATCTCTGCACTTCAGAGAGGAGTTTAAAGGGCTTTCCAGCCAGGATCCTTCTCACAGCATCCTCTGACACCGCCCTGAGCCACCACAGTGGTCTTAGAGGTAGAAACCCCTGGCTTGGGCAGGTCCCTGGAGGACACAGCACTGGCAGAGCATTCATCCCTCTCCAGAGAAGAGGAACCTGTCCCAGCAGAAGCTGAGATGTGAGGTGATGGCTGCCCCATCCCTGGAAGTGTTCAGAGCTGGGTTGGACAGGGCTTGGAGCAACCTGGGACAATGGAAGGTGCTGCAGTCCATGGCAAGGGGTTGGAACTGGATGGGCTTTAAGGTCCCTTCACACAAACCATTCTGTGATTCTACACTGGCTCCTGTCACTGTCTGAGCCCCCCACAGCATCTGCCCCTTCCAGTCCTCCCCAGCCTAAGCTCCCAGGGCTCCCCTTGCAAAGATCAGCTGCAAACCTTGACGAAATCTGAACCGCAACTGACACCTTGCAGCCACGCTGGAAATGTGGTTTTCCAGCATTGCTGCTATCTGCAGCGAGAGTAAATTCACAGACAAATCCATGACCCCAGATTCTTTCAAAAATTCTCCAAACAGAGCCTTGGAAATGCATGGCTTTCCTCAAGATCACCCTGTTTGTGTTGGTATGAGGCCAAAATCCATGAAAAATAGCATGCATGCCAAAAAAATCAATTTTATATAATAAATACAGATCATTTGGATGTTTCTTGCCAAAAACAATGCAAACATATACATCCTTCATGATTCTTATCAGAGCACAGCTGAATCTTTAATACACTCCACAGACAGGCTACTAAAAGGCAAGAACACACTGCTCAATGGTTGAAGTTTCCTCATGTCCATCCTCTCCAATGGCTTTAATGGTCAAAAGTGTGAAATTCAGTTTGATGCAAAAATTAATAAATCAAACTCGAAAGATTCTTCTAAGTAAAACCCTATTTTTAACAAAGAATAGGGGCTAGAGTAAAAAATATATATATTTGGCAGCACTAGAATTGCTCTATGTTGCTGCAAAAATGTTTACCAAGGAGTAGCTGCTCTGAGCTCCACATTCCCAACAATTTTGTGTGTTTAAGGTGCCCTGAGTGTGTCAGGGCACTCAGCAGCATCCAACACCATTTCCTGGAACACAAACGTGTTGCAGCAAATGGTTTAAATTCTCCATTACAACCTAGGTAGAATAAATAAAATATTCCATCTGCCTAATGTGACATGCAGATCAGACCCCTGTGGGTAATCCTGGAGTTTGCAAAGGTGCATATGGGATGCTCCAGCAAATTTAATAAATGTAAAGGAGGTTGTTTTATTTTTTAAAATAACCTTTATGT
The DNA here is from genome assembly GCA_013400175.1 of Phainopepla nitens. Classification (NCBI taxonomy): domain Eukaryota; kingdom Metazoa; phylum Chordata; class Aves; order Passeriformes; family Bombycillidae; genus Phainopepla; species Phainopepla nitens. The sequence continues at coordinate 144,548 of VXBQ01003004.1, forward strand.
TATCCTTGCTGTAAATTATGTAAGAGGATGCTATCGGAAATGTGACACACATGCTGCACACGCTCACAGGGGAAAGGCAGCGCTCAGCCTGGCAGCGCCGTGCCAGGCACCGCCGACAGCCTGCGGCTCACCCGGCTGTGGCAGCGGCGGGATCGGGGCAGCAGGAGCGGGGTGGGGACAGCAGGAATGGGATGAGAGAAGCAGGAATGGGATGGGGGCAGCAGGAATAGAATGGGGGCAGCAGGAGTGGTATGGGGACAGCAGGAGCGGGGTGGGGACAGCAGGAATGGGATGGGAGAAGCAGGAATAGGATGGGGGCAGCAGAAATAGAATGGGGGCACCAGGAATAGGATGGGGGCAGCAGGAGCAGGATGGNGAATGGGATGAGAGAAGCAGGAATGGGATGGGGGCAGCAGGAATAGAATGGGGGCAGCAGGAGTGGTATGGGGACAGCAGGAGCGGGGTGGGGACAGCAGGAATGGGATGGGAGCAGCAGGAATAGGATGGGGACAGCAGGAGCAGGATGGGGACAGCAGGAACGGGATGGGCTCCCTGGGGACCCGGCGCTGCACAGACTGGACTCTCCCGCCTGCCCGCACTTTATTCGCCATACAAAACACACCGTTCCCTCCCACGGCTGGTGTTTGTGGCAGGGACACAGCCCCCAAGGATGGCTGAGCTGCTCGGAAAGGCCTTCTGGAAGTCGGAGCAATTCCTGTTTACAGCTTTCCTTCAGTGAAACATCGCTGGGGCCGCTGTTCACGCTGAGCGCTGGCTGTGCCCTCCGAGAGCGAGCACCGCTCCCTTCCCCTCTGGAGGTGGCGGAGCCTGGCCCCAGGCTGTTGACACTCTCCCTGCCGCTGGAACTTCACATGCAGATGGAGGCTGTGGCACATGGACCTCGCACTGCTGTGCACCCACCACCATCCCCCTTCTGCTGTCCCCGCACCGCTGTCCCACCAACGCTGTCCCCACACCAGTCCCCCACCCATTGGCAGCTCTTTCTGTGCAAGCAGAGCAGGAAAAGCTGCTTGAACCCAGCTCTGGGAAATTTGAGGAGTTTTTGCCTCCTTTTTTAAAGCATTAGTTATATGGGGAGGCTGTGTTTCAGAGCAAAGTTTGCAGGAACTATCAGGGAGTGTGGAACTGCTGGTAGTGCTGCCTAATGAAGTGTGTTTGAAATATTGAAGTATATGATAAACCATTATGTAAATTAAATTCATTGATAGCTCTGCTATGAAATTGCTCTGGTAGCAGAATAGTAGATAAACATGGAGCTTAGAAGGTGTCATTTATTCATCCTTAAAATGGTTTCAAGTTTCTAGTGATTCATTATCATTCAGCAGAAAACAAAGAGATCATTCGTTTCACAACTAAATTCCAAGACAGGCTCTGGGATTTTGCAAGTGCCCATGCCAGGCTGAGGTGTTTCAGGTGCTTAGATTGTTCCAAACCAGGTCCTTTTCCCTTGCAGGTCCTGCCTTTGCCAGCTGCAAGAGAAAAATTCTCTCCAGGGCTGAGCAAGACAAGGAGGGACTGGAGGAGGAATGTGCAAAGAGGATAAAGAGCAAGACCAATAGTTCCTGACGCTTCCCAACAATGGAAATGGCATTTGCTATGCTCCTTCTTCCCACTGCTCCACAGCCCTCCCAGCAAGGGCCATGCAGCCTCAGTGTGGGTCAGGTTTTGTCTCCATGCAGGCACATGGGGAAGGCTGGGGTCAGCCCATTCTGCCATGGCCGTGTCAGTTTGTACATTCACCATTGTCTGGAACAACCTGAATTGCAGGTAAAGATGTTCCTGCAGGGCTCTGCTGCAGAGCAAAGGCTTGGGGCATGGAGCAGGACATCCCAGCAGAGATCCTGGGGAGAGTTGCTGGGGCCACAAGCAGGACATCACCACCAAGACCATCCACATAGCCCAGCCACCCAGCACAGGCACAGCTGTCCCTGACCACGGCATCCCTGTGGTGCAGGATGGACACAGTGTCCTCGCAGTGCAGGGTGGGAGCAGAGCCGTGAGGGGTTAATGCTCCCGCAGCCGCCAGCCAAGCGTGCTGGGAAGGAGACAACCCGCTGCTCTGAAACTAATTTTACAGCTTAACTCCTATCAAATATCCTGGGCCCCCCTCAAAAACCCTCTTTGAGAGGAGTGCTCCTAACCCGTTGGAAAACCCATGGCGTGTTTTGATTGGCAAGGTTTCTTCCAGACGGTGGGAGTTATAAATGAACATCTCAGCAGGGCCTGGAAAAGTCCGGCTCATTCTGCCAGCCCGAGACGGCGCGAGCGCCTCTCCACGGGGTCGGTCCCTCACTGGAGCCCCTCCATCCCATTACATAAGCCCCAAACAGGACATTACTGCATGTGTGTGAACAACTCGTGTTACAGGAACAGCAACTCCTATTCACCAGGAAAATTGCTGTGGCTCTCAAAAGGCCCCTTTTCTCACAGCCTTTCGGCCTGAGGAGCCCAGGGAGCTGCCATTTGCATGGGCAGGGACAAAGTGTGGCTCGAGCTGCTGCACCCACCGCTCCTCGCTGGAATCTTCACATGGGAGCAGAGCAGCAGGGTGTGAGCCACAGGGGTCCTGCCTGACCCCACAGCCCCTGCCCGTGGCCGTCCTGCTCCGGGCTGCACACCCCAGCATGAGCCCCAGGAGCAACCAGCCCCTCCACTGAGCGAGAGACCTCAGGGCTCTGTGCCGAGCTGTGCTGCCTCTCCATGGCAGCCCCACAGCCCTGTGGGCAGCCAGCCCACCCAGCCCGCCGGGGGTCACTCCCAGGGACAGTCCCCGTGCCGACATTCAGCTGCCAGTCACTTTTGCAGGGTGAACACTGCAGGTGGGGGCTGTGTTGGGCACTGGGTGTCCCTTGATGGATGGAGACTCAGCTGCTCCTGCACCAACCACCCCAGAACGACCTGCCCCCTCCAATCCATGCCTCCTTCAGCCTCTGGAAGACAGTGGAAGCAGGGCTGCAGGCCCATGCAAAGGTGTGTCCTGGCTCACAGAGATCAGAGGTATCTGGCCTCCAGGGCCTTCCCCGCACACACTCTGGGCCAGGGTTGCTCCACAACACCACAAAATACCCCCATCCCCTTGGTGCCTTCCCTGCTCCATCCCCAGTGTCCTGACCAAGCCAGGGGGCTGGAGGGCAGCTGCCCCTGCCTGCTGTGCCCTGCCTGGCCCTGCTGTGCCAGTGCTTCCCAGAGCTCTGCTGCTGTAGGGTGCCAGCAGCGCTGGCCTGGTGACAGATTGCAGCCATAAGTCACCACACGCCACCAGCCCATGATGTGTTGTTGCAATACATCACTGGCATGACGGGCAGCAGGACCACGGACCCAGCCCGTGCCCTTCATCAGGCATTTCATTCTCCAGTTCTCAACTTCTCTCCTTTCCCCAGAAAATAAAGGCTGTGTTTACAGTACATGGGCTGGGAAGTTCCCCAGGTCACTCCATCAGTGGGCAGGGAGGTGGCAGCAGCCACTTTCCCAGCAGGAGCACAAGCCCCTCTGCATGATGAGCAGCTCGGGTTGTCCCTCTGGCTGTGACCTCTTCCCACAATTTAAAAGTCACCACTGATTTATCGATCCTGCTTCCCCTTCCACAGAGGAGAGAGGTATGCCTTAAAGAGCCTGTTTCTGTTGTAAGACAAGTTTTCCCCAAGTCCCACACCTATAGCTGATCCCATCCCGCATCATCCCATGTGCAGCAGGTACCTGACAGCTCGGATCCACTGCTCTGAACTCAGCCTGCTGCTGGGCAGCTATTTCTGCACACCCTGCAAAGCAGAGGCCATGAAAAACTTTGTTCCTCTGTGCAAACTGAGCTAGTCTCATCAGCAGCTGCTGCAGCTCCTTCTGTCCTCATCCCTGGGACCACTTTGGCTCCTCAGGAGCTTTCTCTGCAGCCCCCTCAGGGTCACTGCTCCCCGCTAGCCCTGGTGTGACTGTGACCACTGTACAAACCCCTCAGAGGCAAAACAGCTCTGGGGCTCCAGGGCACGTGGAGTCAATCTGCAACTGCTTTAGAGAGGAGCTGAAAACATATCTCTCCACCTGGATTTCAGGTTGAATTCAGGTTGAATGCTCACTGTGAAGAGGCTCCAGCTCCTGGTGTCTGTGCAGAGTGACTAGGAAAGGCTGGTGCCACACAGTAACAATTCAATTACTTGCTGGGGATGCTGGGGAGAGCTCTGCTCATTTTAATGCTGTGGAGTAACTCATTTCATGCTGGAATTACAAAGCACTCACTAGTCCCACACACACATGGCCCCTGGAGAGCCTTTTCCAATTAATAATCATTAACATTCACTGCTTCAATAAGTAAAATGATTTCTGCATCATCAAAGAGGGCTGGCTCCCCTTGAAAGCCAGGCAGCATGCTCCAGGCTGGCACTCCGACAGCCGTGTGAGCCCGTGGGGCACATGCTGGAGCAAACACCCTCTCAAAATGCCCTGTGACAGCACAGAACCCACTGATACCCTTCTATTTCATCTTCTCATGCTCTTGTGTTTATCCTTTACTTACTCAATATCATTTCTGCCGTAGGAAATTTTGGCCAAGCAGATTAACACACTGTGACTATCTGGCTTTGGGAAGGATCTCCCTGAGCAGTGGCAGGTTTGGAAACTGCACCTTTGCTGGTAAGAGGATTTGCTGCTCAATATTTTTACCCACAATTAGCTTGCCTTTGTAACATGCAGCAGAAACTGAGAACTGGCACAAGAACAACCCCTTTATGTTTATTTTGTGGGAAAATTTTATCGTGCATCTGTTGGCATCCAGATTTTAAAAGTTCATCCAATGTTAATCGTGTGGCAATTTACATTTGTGTGTGACCTGTTGTTCATCTGCTGCTGGCACTCAGCTATCAAATTGCACTTCTAATTTTAGGCGCTGGAGTTTGCCAGGTGTATTTTTGCAAATGAATTTTTGTCCTGTTTTTTGGAGGGTCACACACACAACCTCACAGCCTCGTGTGTTCATCCAGCCCCAGGGACACACCTCGGGTATCTGTGGCAAACCCAGCTTGAATTTGGGGTAGATTCATGGTAATCTGGAGAAAACAGAGAGCCCAAGGCAACACCTGGAGTTTATCTGCAATGAGGTTCTCAAACACTCCTCTCCTGCTGAAGCTGGGTGTGCCCTGGCCTCAGCTGCCCACAGAGCCCTGCAGTCAGGGTGCCTGGGGTGACACACCTGGCTTGGTGGGACAGAGCAGGGCCACCAGTAGCCCCTCCACCAACCCCAGATCTGGAGCACCAGCTGTGACCTCACCACAGCCTTCCCAAAACACAACTTGCCCCTGTCTCTTCAGTACATTCCCCACTGGAATCAATTTTCTCTTTAGAAGCCGCAAAGAAATTTGGTATAATCCCAGCACTTTGTCCTGGCCCGTCAGTCCAGAGCCGTGCCAGCCTGGGGCTGGGGGGCCAACGGGGATCTGGTGCTCTGTGCTCACAGCACCAGGGCCACAGGAACAAGGGACACAGCAACAAAGAGCTTGTGAGGTCAGGCTCGGTGCCAGCGGGCCGGGCTGTGAGGCTCAGGGCAGGGGATGCCTCCCAGCACGCTTTGTCCGTGAGCAGCGCTCATGCCAAGCGCCACGGCGAGCAGGGAATAGGTCATTCACGCTTGAGCTGAAATCCCAGTCGCATTATATCACTTACAGCTAATTAGCAGGCTCCAGGCACAATGCAGCGAGACACTGTTTCTTGCAGAAATGGATAACTGGGGACAGCCCTCAGCGCAGCGCTTGCTGGGCTCTGTGGCAGCACAGACCACGTTCACCTCCTCCCTCCCCGCTTGGCACAGAACCTCACCAGGGTCTGGGTATGAACCTCCCAGCGCGGCCTGAACCCAACAAGTGACAGGTTATGCTGGAAGGCTGCAGGAAACCGTTCCCAGAAGAAAGGCTGCATTGATCTGCAGGGGCAGGGTCCTGGCTCTCCCCCACACTCACCAAGTTGGGCTCCTCTGCACTCCTGGATGTCCAGGCAGCAGCAGGGGCTGAGTCAGCCTCTGCCCTCCTCTCCATCACTCACCTCAAGGCCGTAGCATCACTGTCTCCAAATGCCACCGAGGGGCTGCACGGTGAAGCCACACTGCTCCAGGGACAGCAGCCAGGCTCGGTGACGCAGGACAGCCACTCTGGCTCTGAGGGGACCATACGGAAAGGGGTTGCACGCCTGTGCTCCTTGCCAGACCCCTGAACTCCCCTGCCAGCACAGGGGCTGGGCGAGCCTCTCCAGACCTTCAGAGTGCACAGGGTACACCAGGAGGGTCTGGAAGGCAGAGGACAGGTGGAAGCAGAGCAGGACCCTGCTGATCTCCCACCTGCTGACCCCAGGAAGGCAGGGCTGCAGCTGCCAAAACTGAGCCTGGCCACAGCGAACTATGGAAACCACAGAAAGAGCCAAGGATTCCCCCACTCCCCCATCAGCATCTCCTGCTGCCTGGTTTGGCATAGTTCTGTCCCTGTCGTGGGGCTGCCCCTGGTGCAGGGCCAGGGAAAGGATCTTCCCATTAACAGAGGAACCAGTGCAGACAGGGCAGGACTGTGCAGGAACAGGAGCAAGCCAGGGATGGGGCACAATTCCTCCAGTGAAGGACGGGACACTCCAGCCTAATTAGGGCCAAACCTGGTTCTATCCAATCCCTGAGAGATCGCAAGATCATGAATTTCCTCATTTTCCACCACCTCTCCCAGATGAGCCATGAGGTATCTGGCCTCAACAGAAGACCAGAAGAGTTCCAGTTAAGGACTCAAGCCCCCCTGACAGAATGCAGATCCGCACAGCTGTTCCAAAACATTTTGCTTCTGAAGGTGCCCAAAGCAGAGGAAAAGGAGGACATGGGAAGCAGGCAAGCATTTTGCCTTCTGCCATGGGTTGGAGAGATGTGCTGGGCTGGCTCTGTGGCAGGGGAGCTGGCCTCTCACCACAGCTGGGGCGCCCAGCCTCCAATGCCCAGCAGGGCAGGTGGGACTGGGAGGGGAGGAGGTGACAGCGGTGGCTCTCGTCTACAACCACCGGTGCCATTTTGGAATTAAAGCAGCCGTGCCCGATCTCTTGGGAAGCTGATTAATCTAACCCAAGGACACACTGCCCCCAAAGAGGAGCACTGACACAGGGTCACCCTGAATAACCACTGTATTCTTCCACCGTGCTCCAGGTCAGTGGTGACAGTGGCAGAGACATCTCTGTCCCTCTGTCCCCCAGCCACCTGCAGGGGACACCCTTCTGACAGGACCCCCCAGCCCGGCAGCCACAGCACAGGCAGGCTGGACACAGAGCTGGTGAAAACTCCATCTCACTGCCACTGTAAACACTTTAAAAACATTTCCACAGGTTTCCTGCCTGTGCTTCCCTGCCGAGGAGCTGGGGAACAAACACACTCTGTCAGGTTTTGGTTTATCCAAGCACTACTGATCAAGATGGGATTTTTTTTTTCATTTTCTCTATTTTGTTACTATTCAAGTCTGGACTCTTTGCAAAGGAATATTTGCAAAAAAAAAAAAAAATTCTGAATGTTTTGCCAGAAACAAAGGATGTATTTCATTTTAGCCAAACATAGCAGTTATGTGGATAGTTCAGTTCCAGCCATGTTTCCCAGAGACTATTTTGGAGCAGACTTACCTGGCTGTGCCCCACATCACCACACAGTGAGCAGATGCATCAAAGTCAATGTGCTCCATGCATTTAAGGGGCATTTCTTCGGAGAGATGTAGGCTGAGCAGTTTAACTAATTACTTACAAAATCATTTTCTTACTTGACAATAACAGCCACCACCTGTTCTGGGGCTGGCCTGGGCTTCAGGCAAACATTACCTCGTTTGTTCATTTCCCACCTGGGAGAATGAGAAATGCTCTGGTTTTATACAAGTTATTTCTACAAAGCTGCTCTTAATACACCAATAAAGAGAGGATTCCTGCAGGCCAAGGACTTGGGGCACTTTGAAATGCAGAGTTTTACTGGACTTGCAGAGGCAGAAGTTGCAGGATGGAAACCCTGGATTTGAGGAGCATGGGCAGGATTCCCTGTGCTGCTGCTGCAGGCAGCAGCCTCACCCCTCTGCTCTCCAAGGAGATGTCTGGAGACCCCAGCCTCAAACTGGTTCAGTTTCTTCAATAACAGTGTCAAACCATTAGCTAAAACATCCTGAATACACATGATCAGCTCACCCCAGCTCTGCAGCCCTCATGGGGACATCCCCCACGCCAACCCAATGGGTTTACATTTATCCACTTGGGAAAAACCCCACCACCACACAGCAAATAATTTTCATTCCCAAAGCAGACAAAGAGGGAGATGGAGGCCATGAGGACACAAGGGTGTGATCCCCAGCCTGCACTCCCTGTGTCTCAGAGCCAGGCTGCAGCAGGTCCCCTCGGGCTGGCAGGTGACAGCAGTGACCCAGGGTGGGACATGGCACGGCCACCAAACCCTAGCAGGTCCCAGGTCCCCTATACAGAGCTCTCTGTACTCACACAGGGCTCTGGGAAAAGCCAAAGAAATGAGCAAAAAAAGCCATTTTTGAGGCTATTTTGAGTGCTAGTGGATTATATTGTAATGCAGCCGAAGTGCCAAAATACACTATGCTTGGGGGTATGTAAACTAATTCCCAAAAAAATCTTAGGACTTTATTCCACTGTCCTGTCCCTCGGTCTGACACAGAGCCAAGCCCTGCTCAGCACCACCACAGCCTATTAGAGATTTTGCTCTAAGCAGCTTGAGAGTGTTTATTTGGTGTGCAAAGAAGATTGGAGCTGGGAAAAGCACAAAAAGGATTATTCTGTTTATCACTCAGCTTTCCCTGGCCAATCTCTATTCATGGAAAAAGTCATTTACTCGGGTTATCCACAGGCTTTGCTCGCCAGAAAGTGTTGAAAGCCCTGAAAATTAGAGAGATGCAGAATGGATTGGGAAAACGTAAGGCACTTAGAAGCCTCTGACACCCAGAAATACACCAACACAACACAAGGCTTTTTCAATCCCAACTTTCCCCACCACTAATAAGAAACTGTCCAAGTCCCAGCACGTGCCAGTTAAACCGCTCCAAAGGCCAAGCAATAATTAGATGGATTGTCAAATCTGGGAGGCTGGGTTTTGAGCAGAAAATTAGAAACCAAAACATCAGATTGGCATAATGAGTTCTTCATTAATTCTTTTCTTTAGCTCTTTGCTTTTTATATGGTCTCCAAATGGCATTTGATTTTATTTCCACTGTAGCAAACACGGAGCAGGAATCCACCGGGCTTGTGGAATAACTGCAGACAGAGAAAAAAGGATCAGGCAAGCAGGAGGGCAGGGCTCACAGCACCCAGATAGTCCTGTGGGCATCCCAGGCTCCCCCTGTCCCCTGGCTCCCCTTGTCCCTGGCTGGAATTTTAACAACAGCTGCTGTGGGGAGCCAGGTCACAGTGCCCAGGATCTGCTCTGCATGGATGGATCACTCACCCAAGAATGTGGGAGTGCAGTGCTGCCAGGGGAATGCCCTCTGCTCCTGCCAGGCACAGGGCTGCCATGTGGCACTCACAGTGGCGGGTGACGGGGGACAGGGACCCCCATGTGGGGCCACGCAGTCCCCAGCTCCCTCACACCCCAGCTGGAGCTGGAGCTGGAGCTGCCCAGACGGCTGCTCTGACACCATGAGGCCTCCGTGAAAAGGGAGATTGTTTCTCAAAAATAAATATTAAATAACGCTAAAATTTCAAATAATTCAGAGCTCTGCTGTTTTCCATGCATTATGAAAACAAAATTGAGGGGAAAAGGTATGTAATACGTTTCCTATTTCCTGTTTCTGCAGCTCTGCATGTGCCCCGGGGGACCAGCACAAGTGGAATTATCTCTCCTCTGGCTGGGAGCGTTCATTTCGGGCCAAAAATACCAAAAAAGTATGAACTAATCCCTACATAGAGCTAGGAAGTGTGGGATCGCAGGCCAAATGCTGAAAAATGAGGCAATTTTCCCCATTTCAAGAAGTGACTAAAATCCCTGTGCTGTTCTCCGCACAGGCGTGTTCTGTTCCAGCCCAAACCACTTCAAGAGCCGGCTCAGATCGTCTCTCCAGCAGCAGACAGCACCGAGGAGCTGCTGCTCAATGCAAACATTGTCCTCTCCCAGGAATCCCTGCATGGGGAAGGGGCACTGCCCAGATATTGTTTCATTTTCCTCTTGGAGCAGCGGGAAGAGCAGCATTCAATACATTAACAACCCTGGAATACTGGAGCAAGATCTGGAGACCGATAAAGTCATCGCTGGCAGCGGGATCAGCGCGGCACGGGAACACCTGGAGGATTTGGGGTGGGAAGGAGCACCCCCTGCTCTGGGAGAGGGAGATTTGGTTGGGATGCCTGTGCAGGACACGGCAGCCTCTTGCTCCTGCAGCCTCTTTACCACTGGTTTTGCCCAGGAATTGGGATCAGAGCGCGGCAGGAGCACACACGGTGCAGAACCCCCTGCACAGGGCGAGTGACCACCAAAACTTGTGGCCACCACTCCTGCGGGGAGAGGCAGAGCAGCTTCTGGAGGAGGGATGGGGGAAGGCAGGAATCACCTCCCCTTCCAGAAAATACCTGCCAGCCAAAGGCAGGAGCCAGCATGAGATGCAAAAATGACAGGAATGTGATGCTCTGGTTGCATAACTGCAAAACAGTCGAGAACACAGCAGTCAATCCTCACCCTGCACCCAGCAGCTTGTGCATTTCATGCCACGAGGGTTTTCCCAGTTGGGGTTGGAGAGTTAAGTGTAAATCTCACCTTTGGCACCCTCTGAATAACTCATTTACTCTGTCTGACCCACAGCTCTGCTGGCCATGCATTCAGGGGGTCCCTCATTCTCAAACACATCCTTCAGATTTCCAAAACCCAGAGAACACATGCAGGGATGTGCATGTTCTTACACGGTTTGCTGTCTAGCCTAGTTTACTAAACTGCACTTTTATTAAAAAAAAAAAAAAAATCATTTTCTAAAACTTTACAAGCACCACAGAGGAAAAATCTGCGTAAGAATCCACCTTTTCATATTTCCTTCCTTTGATGGTGCAACTTCAACTCATCATCAACAAAGATCCTGCTTGGATTCCTTAAAAAAATACCAAACAACCAACTTCACAAGAATCCACGAGAGTTTCTTAACATGAAAATTCCCAGAGTGCTTATCAGCCTGGAGTCCTGTCCCCGATTAACCACTGGTTTAGGAGAAGGGGGAAGTGTCCACAAAGTGGTGTTTTTACCACTCAAAGCTGCCCAGCATGGAAGGGAGGTCGGAGACGGGGACCCTTGGTGTGCACAGGATGTAAGGAGCCGAAACCGAGCCGGCCCCGTCCACCCCACCCCGGCCAAGCTCCGCCTGCCCCGGGACACCGAACCCGTCTCCATCTGCACGGCCCCGGAGCTCGTGATGCTGCTCGAGGCAACACCGAAAAAAAGGGAGAGAAGAGAGGAATCACGGCAAGACAGAGCATGCTCTGACAGCTGTGCCCTCCCCCAGCCCCTTTGCCCAGTTTCCCATTTTCTTACCCCTTTTTTTCCTTCGCTTTAATCTTCCCACTGAGGTACTTGGGCCAGGCCAAGTTCCGAGGCTTTTCAGACTCCAGACTATTTTCTGTAGCCCTGTCTGAAGAAGGGGGAAAAAAGTAGCTAAAGATTTTCCAGTGGGAAGCGAGTATTTTCTCTTCTCCCATAACACAGACACAGCCAAAGGAATTTTTCTCAAGCTTGACAACAATTCACCTTCAGGCAAACAACAAGCATGGAAAATTTAAGCCCAGCAGGTGAATGTTTGGGAAAATTTTTAGCCTATAGAAATTCTCATGTAACCTTAACTATAGGGGTCGCTCTGTGGCATCGCTCATCGCGGGCTCCCTCCGCCGCCGCGCTGGCAGCCGCGTTCCCAAGGACAGCTGAAGGATTGGCATGAGAAAACAGGATCTTGGAAAAAAAATGTGTACCCGGTCCCTTGAAAGCACTGCACACGGGCTGCGGCTGTACTGCAAGTCGGGTACACAGCCGAGGGTCCCCAGCTGAGGGTCTCCAGCTGAGGGTCACTGCCGATAGCCACCATCCACACTGGCTGGGCAGCTGGGACAGCAGAGATCCTGGACAGGCAGGGATGCCAGGAGGATAGGAAGGGATGCAGGGCAGGCAGGGATCTCAGGGGGGCAGGGATGAGGGGCAGGCAGGGGTCCCAAGAGGGCAGGGAGGGATGAGGGGCAGGCAGGGATCGCAGGGGGGCAGGGATGAGGGGCAGGCAGGGATCGCAGGGGGGCAGGGATGAGGGGCAGGCAGGGATCGCAGGGGGGCAGGGATGAGGGGCAGGCAGGGATCGCAGGGGGGCAGGGATGAGGGGCAGGCAGGGATCTTGGGCAGGCAGTACAGGGGGTTGGCTGCCACCACCCTGGGACCACAGAGGAATGCGCTCAAGCCACAAGTCTAGCTTTGCTCCACAGCCTGGACTTGGTGCATGTATTTAAGTTAATCAGAAACAACTGAACCACCAAGAGACTAATTTCTCCAGTGTTAACTGTCCACAGTGGGACCACTGCTGGGAAGGCTGTGGCATCCCTCAGTTCAGTGTGCCACCAGCTGAGCAAACTTTCCTGGAAAAAGAAAGTAAGCTGGATATCTCTTTGGCTGAGCAGTGACTCTGTGCCTACAAGGCAGATCCACCGTGGCCCTTCCAGCCACACAGCACCACTGCTCAGCTGACCATAAATATTTGAGTAAAGTTTTTCCCTTCCCCTCTCCTTCCTCAAGACATTCTAATAGAAATACTCATCATTTCTAGCAGAAAGCATCCAACCTGTGCTGAGCTGATCATGTGCCAGGATGGCAAGGGCAGCTCCATCTGGAGATGTTCCAGGACACAAACCAAGAGGAAAGAGCACAGACCTGGGATTCCAAACCTCACCTGACAATCCCAGGCAGGGAGATTCATTTCCCAAGCAATGTGACTCTGAGTCCCTCTCACAACCATCCCTCCCAAGCACAGGAGCTGCTGCAGTGAACAAAATGTTTGGCCAAAAAGGGAATTTTACTACTGCTCAGTTAGCGATAACAAGCTATCTGTGCCCCACTGCTCTGGCTGAAGAGTCCCTTTGGAGGCGTGAGGTCTGTGCAGAAAGGACCCCGTGTGTCACAGTCTCAGCTGGGGCACCTGCAGAGGAGCTGTGATGGCAGAGTCACCACCAGGTCTGCTGCAATGGACCAGTCAGCCTGTCCAGAGCCCCCAGCTCCAGTCACGGGGCAGTTTATGGACGTGGAGCATCCCTGCAGTGCTACCTGGAGAGCAGACACTGCCAGCTGGGCTGGCCTGGACACAGGGAGCCCTTGGGAGGGAGATGTGAGATCAGGGCACTGCCTGGCACGGGCAGCCCCCAGCCCACAGGTGCCACTCCCACAAGTGCCACTGACCTGTCTGCTGAGGATAAACAAACACAAGAGGTGATCGATGGTTCCCTTTGGAAAACACTGATCACTCGGCCACAGCACATTCAGCGAGGCAGAGGAGCAGCAGCTCCAGCAGCTGCCTTCCATCACAGCCAGGTTTAACTCACCCAGTTTGGGGGCTGCCGTTAACCACCCTCTGCTAGACAACACTTCCCTGGTGCAGTAAACATCCACTTACAGCTGAGGGACAGCAGCACTTCCCAGTGTCCCCACACACTCAGGGTGCTCCGGCTGGTCTGGGATGCCAGGATGAACAGTGGGGACGGGGGCTGAGGCTGGCGGGGAGGAGTCGCTGTTGGAAAGGGAGATATTTTGAAATACCATGGCTGATATTTTTATACAATAGAGACATCATGTACGTAGGAGGCCTTTCTACATTTTAAAACATAAACTGAATCACCAAAGATAGAAGATGAGCAAACCTACAAGCATATGAGCGTTTTACCATCTCACAGATTCCCTCCTCAGCGCTCCAGGGCCAGCAGGCAGCGTGTACAGGCAGCTCACAGGGAGAGCATCACCTCATCCTGGCAGGCACAGGGGTTACAGAGGGAGAAGATGCTGGCTTCTGTCCTACTCTTTCCCTTGAGCTCACCCCCACACTGGGGACTAGACCAGCCACGAGAGGAGCACCATGTGTTACGGACAAGTCTGAGGACATACGGGGGTGGGAGGTGGCACCCACTCGTGGCAGCCCCTGAGGACACAGCAGCCCCACACCCAGATCTGTGCCAGCATCCAGCACAAGCTGCTGAAGGTGCCCAGCAAGGTCCAGAAGAGGTTGTGTTTGGAAAGACAAATAAATGAGAACCAAATGTAGGGATGGCTACGCGTGGACCGGACTTGTGCTCCGAAAGACGCTGCACTTTAATTACAGCTCTTACCAATCAGGCAGTAATTGCTGGTATCCTTCCTGTAGCCCACAATTGCCTAATCTTGTTATTTGAGAGCCATCACAGTTTAAACAGCTGGTGAGTTTTGCCTGCTCCTCAAAAAGTCATAGTTTGTCCAGCATTGCTTGATGTAATAACTATGTGTGACGATGGATCTGCTGCAGCTCCCCAGCTCTGTGGGGTGCAGCCTCACACTGTCCCCTGCCCCTTCCCAGGACATTGGTACCAGGTTCACATCAGCTGGGTGTCCAGCAGCAGCCTGCCCCTCTGCCATCTGCTGCTCCTCCATGGAGAATCCCACCCTATCTCCAGTGAGGACACATCTCCAGGAGGCTCCAGAAATGAGCATCTTCTCTGTGCATGATCAAGGCTTGGGCAGATCATCCCAGATATCAAAAACCCTGTTGGTCACATAAGAACAGATCCAGTGTTCCCTTCCAACCATTAATTTTTGTCTTCCCATACTGGAGACTCCTGAATGACACCAGCTAAACTTGGTTGTCCCTGGGTAGAACAGAGGCGACGCTTCCCCAGGCCCACATGGCTCTTTGGGCTCCTTGAAGAGGCAGTACCACCATGCAGGGTTGATACCAGTGCACCCCACAGCCCCAGAGCCCCTATCCTGATGAGCCCTGGGGCTGTCAGGGAGCAGGCTTGGCTTGAGGTTGTCACTGGTGAGCCCAAATGTGAATGCAAGAACCAAGAGCTCCTCACAGGACTCTGCTCAAAGCTGCAGCAAGGGGGAGTTTTGGAAAATGGTCCCTTCCCTTTGGTCATATTTAAGAATTAACGCGTCATGGAAATGCTGATGGTATCTCTGCACCATTCCTCCTTCATACTTGGTGACTTATCAGCCTGGGAAGCGGCTATGGAGATCTTGTCAGCAGCATCCATCTCCACAGAAAGCCTGGAATGATTGGAATAATATTGCAAATACTTCAGACTTTTATTTTACGGCCGTTGCCAATTACAGGGGATACAGAAGCGTCTCAGCTAGAAACCCCAGCTGGAGAGCTGGATGGGGTTTGGGGTGGGCAGTGGCAAGCTGCCACAACTTGCGTGGGACCCTGCAGTGGCCCAGCCCTTGGGCTTGAGCAGCCATCCTGTGCAAGGTTCTGAATGATGCTGCAGCCCTCCACAGCCCTTCCCAGGCCCACAGCAGCCAGACAGAGGCCCCACGGGCCCACTGCTGTGGGGCAGAAGGCCAGAGCAGCAGAGCCTTTGTGTGCTCACAGGTTTGGCTTTAGGGTCACCTCCCTGTGTGTCTGAAAGGGCAAGTGGAATTGAGGGCAAACCCGGCTGTAAACGGGGAGGCTCGGGAAGGTCATGCCTGTGGCTGTGGCTCCTGTTCCATCCCTGCACTGGCAGCCACAGGGGCTGGTGCACAGGCCAGGGGAGCACGCGGGGCACAGGCAGGATCTGGTTGCACCACCCCGCTCGGGTTCGGCAACCTCTGACAGCTGAGCACAGTAACCCTTTAATCCGTTGCAGAGCTCGTCTGTCAGAGCCCCAAAGCCCACGGGGAGGTATCAGTAACAAAATGCAGGAAAGAGAAATGAGAGTGGAAAATGTTTGGCTTTTTGTCTCCTTGCTCGCTAGAAACACAACCGTGCTTGTGCTGCGGGCGGGTGTTTCTGCAGGCGCTGCCCCGCGCCCCAGGGCTCTGCCGGGCACAGGGTGGGTGGGTGAGGGTCCTGTGAGCTGTGACCACCCCGAGCCTGCACCCACGGGTGTCACCCACCACCTCTGACCTGCAGCCCAGCACGGACAGATCCACTGCCTGCTCTGTCTGCCCTAAGCCCTGCCTGCCCCTGCTGGCCCCGGCTGCTCCAGAGCCACGGGAATCAGGGAGGAAGAGATGAAGGTGAAAGGAAGGCAAAGGGAGGGGAGGGGTCTCTAATTCTGAGCAATTTTAAGGTGTAAGTAATGTTTCCATGTGGTCAGTGCCCTCCTCTGCTCAGCTCCTCACCTGAGACAGGTGAGAGGTGTGGCTGTGAGGTGAGAGTGGAGGCCGGGCACTTCCCCCCTTGTAATCTGCGGATTATGGCTGTGAAACCGGATTACCAGAGGCTGAGAAGAGGCACCGAGTGGGATCCAAATCCCACAGAAAAACAGTGGAGAAACCTGGAAGAATGTCTCACGCAGTACGAGTGCAAATACATCCTTGCAAGACCACATTTATATTTTAATATCAATTTTTCCATAATGCAGAACACACTTATGGCCCAGCTCCCTTGCTGGGCAGCTGCTGGGTTTCAGCGTGGGGGAATTGGCAAGATCTTTTCACCAGGTGAAATAAATAGAGTGCTGGGCCCCAGATAGGATTACGGTTTGTTTTCTTTAGGTGTATAGAATCCGCGGGAAAGCTGAGCCCAAACGGAAACTCAACTCCTAAAGAATTTGGCCTATACTGGCCAGCTCCTGTCTGCCTGCCAGGCATGCTCTCCTTGCCTTGTATTTTGCTCTTTATCTTTTAAGAGGCTTTGTTAGCAACGGATCAAGCCATTCTTTGTGTGCCTGGAGGACAGGGGGCTGTTTTCAAATTATTTGAGGATGATAAAGTTACAGGGCTTTACCTGGAAAGCCGCAATGAGAAAGTTCTCCTGGGCATTTCCAGGAACAGACACTCTCCCAGCCAACCCCCCAGCTCCACTTTCCAGTATTTCCAGAGCAAGCTGGGATGGGGGGTGAGCATGGTGAGGGAGAGAAGCATGACAGGGTGGAACCTCCCCCATCCCTGACTCCTATTTTCTGTTGTGAGCATGCTTTTCTCCCTGTTTTTTCCTGCAGAGAGATGGGGCACAGGGTGGTCAGAGCCACATTCTCCCCCAACACAGCCACAACAGAAGGGTCTGGACAAGGATGCAGCCTCAAGTTAACACCAGAGACAGAGAAAAGCACAGCCCAAGAGCCAAAGGCTGTGACCAGGAGTTTGCTGCACGTCTCATCTCTCTCCTTCTCTTTTGTTTCTCTTGTGAGCAGCATTTGGAGGAAAAGCCTTGGCGAGCATATGCTGGAGCCTGCAAGCAGCTGCCTCCTCCTGCTCCCTCACTCCTCCAAAAGCTGGGACATGTGGGAGGTGAAGGGGCAGCCCTGGGACAGACCCACCCCCAGGAGGACCTGTGGGACCAGCACTGGCCCTGGCCAGTCGGGGGGAAGGCATCGCTTCGCTGGATCAGAGCAGTCAGAGGAGAGTCTGGCTGGAGTAAGTCTGACTAGATTTACATCAATAGGAGAATTTTGAGGGCCCAGAACAAAGGAGACAGCTAGATGTGTCCTGGAACGGGCATGGGTACATTCAGTCAGTGCCCAGCACAAAGTGAAAAGTCTTTAAAAGCCCAAGGAGAGGTATCCCCAGGGTCCTGAAACACTCACTGCCCTCCAGGGGTGGCTGCCAGCATCCCAGCTAAGCCCTGCTTGGGCACCTCAGGCAGCACCATGTGCATCCCAGAGCATCTCACATGGAAAAATGGGATCCCAGCCTTAAAATTAGCACAGGTTAAAAATTTTAGGTACAGGACTTCTAAACCCACTGCTCCAATGGGACATCAACACACATTTTAAAGCACAAAAAACTGTTCAGCCGTGCATTTCTCTGAGCTGGTTGAAAGCCCTTGTGCCCATAGTTCAGCCCTGGGGCACTGCTGGGGCCCTGCAGCTGCTGCTCTGCTCCCAGAGCTGGGAGCAGCCGTGGCTCTTCTGGATTCAAATACAGCCTTAGAAATTCTTGTGGGAATACCGTGGGGAATCTCTCACTGAAAACATACACATCCCTTCTCTCCAGACACTCCAACAGCAGCTGAAAAATGGGTCTGCAGCTTCAGCAACTCAGTTCTCCACCACAGTCAGCTGTGCAAGGACGCTCTGCACAGCAATTCAGGTCTTCATTTTAGGTCTTTCTGTGTCTTTGCTCCCCCTGTACAGTCCAGGTGGCTGCAGGTGCCAGGTTGTCCCTGTGCCCTGGATTGTCCCCATGCCTGGGGCTGTCCCATGCCACGGGGCTGTGGTGCTGCCGGGCTGGGAGCTGCCGCAGACATTCCTGCGGGCGCGGACGGACGGTGGGAGTGGAGCTCATCCCTCTGTACCGCCCCCCTCAGCTTCACCACCTGGGCAAAAAATGCGGAGCGCTGCAGAGACATGAGCGAGCTGCCTTAGGGAGGACGAGCGCGGCCGAGCTCCTGTTGCTAATTAGACACCCGGAGCTGTCCCGCTCCTCAGGTGAGCCCTTCACGGAACAAAGGAGCCCTTGTCAGGAGCATCCTGGTGATCCTCGGAGGTGAGGGATCCCAGGCTCCTTGGCGGCTCTTCCCGCTCTTCTCTGCCAAGCACACCTCTGCCTCCTGCCACGCGGGGCTGGGTCCCCGTCAGAAGCAGAGTGTCTGTGACAGGAGAGGAAATGACTCTGGTGTCCTTTTGCTCATAAATTGCTGCTTCGCTTTTGCTGGAAAAGTCACAGAAATCTGAACAGGACCTTGTCTAAAATGCTCAATGCCAATGCGGCCGGTTCACGGATTTGTGAACATCTGCAGCCAGCAGATAATGAAGGGAACTGGCTTTGTACCATGGAGAGGGAGCCAGGGGGTCTGCTCCCAAGGCAAGGGCAGTTGGCAGTGCTGAGTCACCTGGCTAGTGTGCCAGTGGCACCTGGCTGTCAGGGCGAGGAGGAGTTTGTTGCAAAAATGAAAAATTTTATATTCTTTTGATATTCAGCAAATTTTCGCAGCTCTTGCCAGCTGCAGGAACAAGTCAGAGCTGTTGCATGTGTGAGCAGGGTGAAGGTACTCCTCTGGGGAAGACTAGTGTTTAACTGAGCCAAACCACCCTCTGCCTCATGGAGACTCCTTGGTAAAATGTCAAAATCACACATGTGCACTGACAGGGAACACACCAGGTCTGGGCCCATGATAACCAGCCACCTAAGGCCACAAAAGCATGGCCAACTCCACCATAGAGGTCACTGAGAGCAGCCACCCCAGCTGGGAGCGCTGAGAGTGACCAGCCCAGGGGCAGTGATCAGCCCAGGACTCCGCTCTCCCTGTGCCAGCCTGCTGTGGTCTGGCAGCTGTGCCCCCACCACACACATCCACCACACTCAGCCTGCCCCACGAGCAGCTGGAAATGCTGTTGGTGGGACTGCAGGAGCTGCAGAGCCACGAGCTCTTCAGAGCCTGAGTTTACAGACCCGCAAAGAAATGTTCGGCCCATGATATCACAGAGAAGGCTCGCCAAACCAGCTGAAATCACTCAAACATTCAGAGCGTGCTTATGGGGGGGACCCTCTGTTCTAAATATATTCCTTTGAAGGCAGCTTGTTATTTAAACAGTGATTGCAAAACAGGGTTTACATGGAGCTGCTCCAAACCAGAGAGGCAGGGAGGGAGGGACGCAGGGAGGGAGGGGGAGAAGGCAGGCTGTGGGCACAGTCACCACCCAGGTATTTTAATTGCAAATCCCAGCATGTTTTATAGATATCTAGAGAGTATCTTTTTATGTGGGCTCCAAGGATTACAGTAAGATCCATCACATTTTATATGATCCTAGTGACAGTGCCTGAGTCCCACCCTGACAGCGTCTAGGATGGGAGTATCCCATGTAACAGCTCATCCATGGAGCCAGGAATGGTCCAAGGCATCTCCACGCAGCCTGAGGCTCCCAGGAGAGTCCAGCTGAGCTGAGCAGTCATGGGGCAGTGCCTCTGTCCTGCACTTTGCACTTTGTTGGCTCTTGATCCCTTCCCTCTTGTCCACACGGTCACAGCATTCCTGCGGGAAGTGACGCTGCCTTTCTCTGCAACATCCCAGTTCCTCCACATCTTGCAGCATCCCAGGCTCAGCTCTCTGCTCCTACCCAGGCCATGGCTCTCTGGCTTGCTGCTTTTAGGCTCAAGAACTCCAGCAGAGGAGGAAAAGGCAAGGGCAGGCCTAGGAGATGGTCTGCAGCAGAGACACAGGCTGGGTGTCCCCACGGGCTGGCACCACCTACCAGTCAGCATCACGGCAGGAGCTGCTGCAAGGCCCTGCTCATCCCTTCCAGCCCCAGAGGAGTGGTGCCTGTGCACGTCGTCGCCAGCCTCCTGCTCAGCTTTCCTTGTGTTGTTAATACAAACAGGGGAATCCCAAGTGTGTCTGCAACCCGGATGCGAGATTCCCAGTGGCAACCAGCCCAGCAGTCAGCAGGGGCAGCGTGTCCCATTTGGCCTGACATGACCAGTGTATAAATGCTGCAACCTGCTACAGCACTGATTCCAGAAATCCCAGAGGTGCAATCTTTCCTGAAAAGTCTGTCAGTCTGTGCTCAAGCACAGGTTTTGCTTCCTGCCTCAGAAAAGCTCGAACAAGGGAGGTGCTGGGTCTGCAGTGCCTGCACTGGGCTGGGCCATTAAGTGGAGAACTCACAGACTCGTGCATCCCCACGGAGGGTAACTCTCTGTTCTCCTCTGGAAGGGCACCACCAAGGGGGAGAAGCCCCTCCACAGCATGCAGTGTGGCATCAGCCATGGCTCTGACACTCAGCAGCACGGGCAGAGGGACACAAAGGCGCCTGGCTGCCAGCAGCAGCGAGGTGGCTGTGTATGTGACCAGAGTGCTAAAGGAAGATGCCTCCATTGCTCCAGTGAAACACTGGTCTGTGTGCTCCCCGCTCCCAGTGACCTCTGTCCTGACACAAGGGGCAATGTTTGGGCAAATTCAAAACTAGGTTTTCACTCGGTAAGCTCTTCCTGCACTCCCCATCCTTGAGAGTGCTCTCTGGAGCTCGACTGTCATTAGAAATACCCACAGCAAACAACCTGTCAGCCCCTCACTGCACTCAGCTTCTGCTGACGTGGAGTTTGCTTGGGTGGAAGCAGTGATCTGGCATCCTCAGCCAGAGCACAGTGCCAGTGGGGGCAGCCCCAGTGCCACCAAAGGCAACCAGAGGGAGGGTGGAGGGGGGTCACCCTGCTCAGTCATCCCTGATGCTGCTGGTCACCAACCAGCACCCCCAAGGCCAGGACAAAGCATCATGGGCTCCTCTGGCAGCCAGACAGCAGCAGAACCAGGGCATTTCACAGCATCCTGCCCTGAAAAGCAGGGATTCACCACCAAAACAAGCGTAAGGAAGCCTTCAGCCTCCGGGTGAGGCACTGGTCCTCTCCTGCTGCTGAGGAGGGACTGTGGACCCCACTCCTCTTTGCCAGGCCAGGGACCCCTTTGTTATCTTTGCAACAAAGTACCCAAAGGCAGGAGGCTGGAAAAGTCCAAACCTCCCTGCACCTGTGTGTGTAACAACACCCTGAGGAACAGGACACGGCCTCTGGGGCGGTGTGAACACAGGCAAAACAGAAAAGTGCTCATGTACCAGTACAAAGCATTATAAATACTCTCCCACTGCCATAAGACCCCTCAGTCTTTTACTAAATCTCATCACAGGAACAATTTACAAGCCAATAATGCTGAACAACTCCATTTCAATCTCAGGGTTAAGCTTTATTTCAGGCTTTCACACCTTACCATGTTCGCTCCTCCTAGGCTGGCATTGGACTGCTGAAACGGAGTGGGGTTTGTCTCTGTGTCTGAAAATCATCCTGTCAGGAAAAAATTGCCCTTCCCAGGGCAGCAGGGCTCTGCCACCCCTCTGTGCTGCCAGGACTGCCCTTGGGCCATCCCCAGTGCCTTGTCCTGGGGGACATGGCACCAATAGCTGCTCAATTCAAACTGCAGCTTCTTCAGAAAACACTTCCACAAACACTGACACTCCAAAAAAAGCTCTCTTTAGCCTTTTTTAAGCTGGGAGTTTATTTTGTTAATATTTTTCTGCACGGCGTGTTTCAAATGAGAACATTCTTAGAGTAAATTGGTGAAGTCTTTATTGCTGTTTATTTCTGAGCAGCTACAAGCCAATAATAATAGCAAATCCTCTCCAAGGGAAAACTGTGTTCCTTTTGGTAAAAACGCTCAGCGCAGAGTCTGAAGCTGTGTTTTGTCAAGCAGATGCAGAGTGTCACCTTATAACGCCCATGCTAATGGAGTAATGGGATTGGAGCTGTGCTGGCTGCCCAGATCGCTGTGATAATCCTGGCCTAGAGAAAACAATCCTGTGTTGAGCATTACTGCTCTGGAGAGAGGCCATTCCCTGCTGGCCCAGCCAGCCCTGCTGCAGGCACACGCACACACGTGCACAGAGACACCAGGGTGAGCGCTTCGTCCTCCACTGGCACTCGGCAAGCTGGGGCTGGATCCCTCCACAATCACTAGGAAACCTCAGGCACGGGTCTGCCCCCTCTCAGCCTGCTGCTGGGCACACAGGAACGTGCACAGTGAGCACACCACACACACACCATGGGCTCTCCATGGATGGGACGTGGTGGCACTGCCGTGGCAGCTGGAACCAGCACAGCAGGACTGAACGGGGACAGGGCTGAACGGGGACAGGGCTGAATGGGGACAGGGCTGACCAGTGTATGGTCCTGGCTCCAGGAGAGGGCAGGGACACAGGGACAGGGCAGAGTGGGGACAGGGTTCTGGCCCAGGTGGCATAGAAGGAATTAATCTGGGTGGCAAACAGGATCAGCTGAGGCTGGAGCCAGCTGCAGAGGATAAAAGCACTGGAAGTGGGTCTGAGGCTGATCAGATCTCAGTTCTCTGGCTGGGGATGGATAAAGGGCCCTGGAGCTTGAGGATGCAGCAGAGATGAGAGGAGTGCTGAGCATGGGTTGCAGCTGTGTCCCTGGAAGCTGAGATCCCTGCAGACAACGGGACCTGCCAGGAGCCAGCCACCTCCATCAGTGCTGCCACTCAAAGGCAGTGTTCCCAGCAGGAATGACCCGGGTGTAAACTGAAAATCCTCAGGAACCTTTGAGTATTGTGTTTACTCCTCCAGGAAGGTTACCAGTTCCTGAGGCTCAGGACATGCCTGGTGAGTCTGGAAAACCAGGAACAATGCTTCACAGTCCCTAGGGAGGTTCCTCTCTCCCCCCACAGGGCAGCATCCCTGCACCAACACACCATCGTGAGCCGCTGTGCTCTGGTGGGAAGGTGTTGAGCAGGGTGTGCAAGACTGAGCACACGGCTGTGGTCAGGACCTTCCCAGCTCAGTGGGTGTCAAGGTAGAGCCTGGGGATGTTCAGAGAACCCCCACACTGGCTGGCTGCCAACCCAGGTCCTGTAGGGAAGCTCTGCCCCCATCTGCATGAAGAGGTGACTCCTTCCCAGCCACACCAAGTTAAACAAACAGGAGCCAAGCCACAGGCTGTGGCTGGGTTTGACCTGTGGTAATTAAGAATGGGGTTGGTGGTGGTGGTTTGAATGCAGAGGAAGGAGCAAATCAGCTTGTGAATGTGTTGGAGAGCTTGGCAGCTGCCGGCAGAGCCAGTGGGATGCAAAGTGTGGCTCTGTACTCTCCCAGTCCTGCACCCAGCAAGGCTCCTGCTCACAACACGGAGGTTAGGAGAGGAAGGATGCCAAACCGCTGACAAAACAAACCCTGCTGGTGCAAGGAATCCCAGAAGCGTCTGGAATTTGCCTGTGAAGCTGGGCAGCCCGTTGCCCATCTGCTCTCCTGCTCACTCCATTCACATGCTCCTTTCCTCTCGGTTTTACAAACTAAAAGTTGTAACAGTCTCTCTGCAGGTTTGCAGCGAGTGCAGGAGGCAAGTGGTGACCGAGTGATTTCCCCCTTGCTGTGTGCTTCCCACACCTCTCGGCCAGCCCCATTCCCTGCCCTAGAAATACTTCTCCAGGTGCAGGTGTGAACCTACCCGCTGGGTGAACCCCTGCTTGGCATAGAGATGGGGCTGGCCTTCCTCAGAAAGGATCATATTTGGATCTCTAAATTCACCAGGGGCCTGGCAGCAGCCTGGCACTTCTCTGAGGGGAGAACTAAACTCAAGAGGTGGCAGGGATGGTCCTGATGCCCAGGGCCAGCATCCCCTCCTCAGCCCACAGCTGCTTGTTAAGGTGCAGGTTTTGTGTAGCCACAGGGCAATTACTAAAGGAAAAATCCCTTTATCCAGAATAGAGTACTTTGTTAATGCGATTATGTGTTAATTGCTCTGATTTAACTGAAAGTGGGTGACTTTTACCTGTTAACCATCGGTGTGCTGTTCCTGAGTCCAGGAGCTGCTTTGAGAGGAGGCTCGCTGTCCTCTCCTGCAAGCTGCCCCACTGTTGCAGCTCTGAGCTGTCTGTGGTGTGAACAGAGCTCAGAGGCAAGTGGGCCCATGTCCTGCACCCGCTGGCTTCTTCCTGAGGAGCCCCTTGGCACAGAAAGTGAGTGGTTCCTGGTCACATGGAGGTGTCAGAGCGTGGCATGGAAGGGCTGGGAGTTACCCAAGAACAATGATAATGCTCCTGCGGCTGTGCTGGGGGGCAATCAGCAGCACTGGCGAGGGTCTCTGTGGGCCTGTGGAACATCAAACCCCTACAAAACACTTCCATGTGCGCCTTCCCGCTCCCTGCATGTCAGTCATTCTTTATTAATCCGTTGGCCGGCGTGAGCGCTGCTGTCCCCACAAGTGTTCTTTCATGTTTGCCTACAGCCTCAATGTCATCGCACAAAATCAAGAGTAATTACGAGCAGATACCAGCCCCTCGCTCCCCCCACCGTGACCGCTCCTCCACATCTGGTTTCCACAACCCCTCTCAGGGGTACTCAGAGCTGCAGCTCCAGCACAGACCCTTCAGCTCTGCTGAACATTAACCTCCTCTGCCCCTTCCCTCCCGCCCCCCATAATTTTTCATTTTGACCAGTGTTCATCATCAAACAGGTTTTAGTTCCCCATTCCACCATTCCTGATGGGCTTATCCCGGGTTTCTTGGCAGCACAGATTCTGTGCCAGCCCTTGAGAGGGACCAAACCCACGCTGTTCTGCAGTGAATCCCCTGCATCCCAGCTCTGTCCTGGTAGCTTTTTGTCATTTCATTTTGCCAGTTCAAGTTCTGGAGTACCTGTGCAGCCTGCTGGCTGAAGGGCCTGTGGGAAATAAATACCACTGTGTGCATGTGCAGAGAATTTATCCACTGTCCATCCCCCCAGGGAGGCCAGCTCCTCCTGCTCCTCTGAATTTTTACCTGATCAGGTACCTCTGTGCTTCCCCAAGCCAGTCTCTGCTGGGCCAGCAGCCTGCAATCCTGCAAACATCCCCTTCACATGGTCCTTGTTACGGGCACAAAATGTGCCTTAATCCTGTAATTTCTGCTGGGGCTGGAACTTGCTGCATCAGCATTTTGGGCCCCTTTGTAGATGATTTTCCTTCCCTGCCTGTTTAGGTGGGAAGGGGCTCCAAGGGGGCCCTGCAGGAATAGAGCAGTGGAAAGGTGTCACCAAGAGTCCCAAGTGTTTTCCTCTCAGAAAGGTGTTACCAAGAGTTCAAAATGTTTTCTCAGCTATGGTAAGTGTGGATTGAGGTGCCAGGCTGCTCTGAGGAGGGGTCTCAGTCAGAGTGGCCCTGGCTGCTGCTGCCACTGTTCCACCTCCTGAGCTCACTGGTGTCCTCACAACCCAAGGGAAATAGAGGTTGTGTTTAAAATTGAGAGAAGGGAAAAAAATGTATTAGACATCAAATGCTGAACCAATTTCAGTTTGACCAGAATCCAATAAAGTGCAGTTCATACAACATTTTTATTGCTAATTGGTTTGACTGTTAAAATTTAAATGCATGAAGTTACTTTAATGATGGACAGAGTGGACCTTGTTAACCTTTAAAAGGGGTTTAATTAATTTATAGACCTCCTAAAATGCTTCACACTTCTCCCTCCTGTGCCTGGCCCTGGCTGGCTCGGCCAGGCTCCAGTGCAGCCCCTAAGATCTGAGAGGTGGCTGAATGCAAAATGTGAAGATGGGGCCAGCAGAGCATGGCCAGTGCTGGCCAGGGGCAGAGGCACCCTGGGGTGAGCCCCCAACACAGGGGTCTGGGATGAGCTGTCAAAGCAGTCAGTGTATGGCAGAGGGGCACATCCCCACCCTGCAGAGTGGCAGAGGGGGCCGGGGAGCAGAGGAGGGTCTGGTCTGGCTGCATGGAGCTTCCCAGCACCCTGCTGCTGTTTCACCATGGCCAGGGACCCCTGCCACGCAGGGCCCGGTGGGTTACACGCTGCCAAACATTTTCTATTTAAATGCAAATTTTGACTTTTCACTCAGCAGCTCCATGAAGTTTTTCACAGCGCAGTGAGGGTCACAATAATAATTTATCCACAGGCCTAGTCCTACAGGTACTGGTTGTACAGAAGGGGTGGTGCTTTGATGCCTGGGAGAAAAGAAAGGGAAGAGAAAAAGGAAGAAGAAGGGGAAAGGGAAGAGGAAGGGGAAAGAGCAGGGAGTGAAGGACAGACCTTAGTGTGCCATTGAATAAAAATCAATACTTACTGCACAATTGTAGGATTGAAAGGTAACTGGGTGCTGGCCTGGGCACCCCCAGCTCAGCTCCTGGAGCCACTGGCAGCCACAGAGGAAGGCCANAGATGGAGTGTTTATGTGCTGCACCAGGGAGGCTGTTCTACAAGGCACATCATCTCAGCGTTTGATGTACACACAAACTTACCTTCATTTATCTGCAGCCTTCCCACACGGTACAGGGATGATATTTCTCAGCATCATAAAAAAAGGGCAGAGACGCAAGGAGATTAATTCAATGGTTTCCACCAATTTGGATACTCAGGGAGTCACAGCAGATGGGCTGTACCCCCAAAACATCAGCCCTTCTATCTGTTGCTGTTATCCCCACTCCNGGTGCTGGCCTGGGCACCCCCAGCTCAGCTCCTGGAGCCACTGGCAGCCACAGAGGAAGGCCAGGCTCTGGAATCTGCCAGAGCCCTGCCAGCTCTCCACCATGTGATGCCTGCTGAACTCCCCACAGCGTAACTCTTTCTCAATATNCTACCATCTGCCTGGCAAGCAAAGCTGGGTTCTGTGAGCAGCAGCCCCTTGCCCCTTCCTCAGAGAGCCCCAGCACAGGACCAGGGCTGGGCAGGACCAGAAAGTGACTGAACAGGGCATGACACATCAGGGCCCAGCCATGGGAGTGTCAGGAATTAAGATAAGTAGAAAAAGCAGAAAGCCTTTCCCGTGACATCATCTCACTGCCCTGGTTCACAGGCAGGACAGGGGTCATTGCAGTGCCTGGCCCTGTCCCCAAGGCTGCTCACTGCTGGGACAGGGGACACGGGACAGGGAATGCAGCACAGCTCCTCCCCAGCCCGCCACCACCAGACCCGCCACCTCCACGTACAGCAAGAGCCATAGAAAAGGGATCTGGAGCCGAGGTCACATCCTTTTTCTAATGTGAATTAGTCTGAGCACTAAATGAGTTCAGACTTAATTGTAAGCATTTTCTGTTAACTAAGCAAGAAATCTTATAATAACACAATAAGGTGCCATTTCACAGCATCCAAATGGAGCAATAAGCTGGGGCCTCATTTGTATGTATTTTTTTTCACAGTGATTGCTGACGCTGCTGCTTTTAATATATTCACATTGGCACAGCCATTTGCATTCAGATGCAATTATGAGTTAGAAACTCCCTCCTTTCTGCAAGCTCCAGAAAGGGAGAATTTCAGCCCAGAGACATGTTACTGTTCATTTTGTGGGGTCTAATTAAGGAGTCTGCTCTGGCAGGAATCGAATTCCTATTGTTACCAAAGGGAGCGTCCTGCAAAGAAATAGATTAAATTAAACCAAGCCTTTAAAATTCTCCCTCTTTCTTAACAAAATCTTATTGATCTTGAGCAGAAATAGTTATTTCCTATGGAAAAAAAAATTACACTTTGGGGACAGAGGCCAAAAAAATGCATGAACCACACGCAGCCATTCCTGGGGAGTACTGGCAGGTCACAGCTGTGCCACACACAGTCGACCACTGGACGGCCAGCACGAGACCCTCACAGGGGCTGCGAGGGACACTGCAGACCCCCAAGCCCACTGCAGGCCCTCCAAACCCACTGAAGCCTCCCAAACCCACTGCAGACCCCCCAGACTTCACTCCAGCAGTGACAGGGTTCCCCAGTGACCAGGTTCCCACAAGGTGGGGCAGTGCAGGTGCTGCTGGAGCAGTGGAGCTGGGCGTCTTCCCAGCTCTACTGGGAAGAGCCACCAAAGAGCAACTGGATGGCTGCACATCCCTCCAATCCCCAGCTTCTCTGAGGAGCCAAAACAACAAATAAAAATGAGAAATTAAGAAAGCAAGGGAGGCTGTAGCTCTAGGAGGGGAACCAGGGAGAGAGAGCAGCAAGGCTCTTGCTATGGGCACAGGTATCATGGCCCCCAACAGCATGAGCCAGCACCATTCCTGGTAGCTGGCTGTGGTGTGTGACAGCACCATGGGTCAGGGCTCAGGGACACCCACAGGCATGCAGTGGGACAGGGAGCTTACATCCCCCACAGCTCTATGAAAGGATCCTGTTTTGCTAAGACAGGTGCTGCCCATCTCACCACCTCCACTGCCATTCCCAGGAACAGCACAGGGATTCCAGCAAGGAATGAGCTTGGGAGCAGCCACAGGGCCATGCCACACCAAAATCCCAACCTGCCTGGGAAAACCCTGTCATGGCCTCAAGAACTGGTGGGAGCAGGAACTTTGGGGAGTGCCTCGAGCTTGGCCACAACAGAGTCAGAGCTGGACTCCTCAGGTGCTGGTGAGTGCCTTCCTCCTCTTCCTCCTCCTCTTTCCAGGAGGGAGAAGTAGCAGAGGGAGGAGGAGGAGATGATGGTGTAATTACTGCAGCACCTGAGATCTCATAAGAGTGCCATGCAGATTACCTCCTCCCGACAGGCTGGAGCTGTGGTTTATAGTTTACACCAGCATATATCAAATTAACCTCCGAGAAAAAGGTTAAACTATCAATCACAAGCTGCAGTTTAAGGAACTGCATCCCTGTGATGTATGGCACCGGCAGCACGTCAGGACTCAGCCAAACACTGCTTAAAAGTAACTGGGGATAATGGGCCTGGCTCCTTATGGAGATAGATGTGCCGAGTGTTGACTTTAATACGCTGCATAAATGAGACCCCAGTGTGGAAATATTGCATCACAATGTAAAACAATTTCCTCTATTCAAACAACCCCTAAGTAGACTTCTCGTTAATATTTGCTGGGCAGCAGGGCCAGCCCCGGGCAGCCCTGGCAGGGGTGGAGGTGCCAGTGGGGTGTGGAGGGCACAGTGGTGGTGGGGGACCTGGAGCAGTGCTGGGGCTGGGACACTCAGGGCAGGGGACATCTGGGGTAGGGGACACCGGACAGTCGCTGGTGCTCGCCCGGACCGGGCCCCGCGAGCAGAGGGCTTCGATTATCTGCACATGTGTCGAGCAGCAGGGCTGTAATTTGAAGACATGTAACACAGACTGTTTACATTTTTGCAATCCTGGATAGTTATGTGCTGAATTTCCCTACTGGAAAGAAAAACTGCATGAGTGGGGAATGCAGAGGAGGAGGAGGCTTCTCCCCTTCGCAGCACAGGCAATGCACTGCATCTGGGAGCAGGCTCGGGAGAGGACCTGGACCCTCACTGCCTCATCTGAGGGGCTCCTCACAGCCCTGCCTGGGGTACACTGGGCAGCCCAGACAGAGGGACAGTCCCCAGAGAGGGACTCAGGCAAGGGGCAGCCCCCACAAAGCTCCACAGAGAGCCTGGCCACCGTGAGCATCAGCTCTGAGTGACTGGGGACACGTCTGCACTCACAGGCTGGGGACATGTGTTACCAAGTTGGGGTTTAATTGTAATAAATGTAATTGATAATTTTGGGCAAATCTACTCATTACTGCTCCAGGAACCTTGGGAGAATTGGCACTGGATACTCCCAGCCAAGGACAGTACTGCCCAATTTTTGTTAGACACTTTGTATTTGCAACAACTACGTGAAAGTCACGGCTTTGGCCAAGGAACGGTGATGCCAGTGGTCCCTGTGACACCCAGGAGTGTGACCAGCCTTCCCCTGCCCCTGCACCCCCCAACACGGACACTGTGTCACTGCTGTTACTGTGGTCCCTGTCCCATCACCCTGGCCCTGCAGAGCTCAGAAGCGTTCAGGGAACAACCCCTCCGTTCCTCTTCAGATGAGCTGAGACCCGACCCGCTCATTGTGCTTTTTGAGCTTTAAAAAAGGCTGGTCTGAGGTTAGAGCTTCACCTAAC
Source organism: Phainopepla nitens (assembly GCA_013400175.1). NCBI lineage: Eukaryota > Metazoa > Chordata > Aves > Passeriformes > Bombycillidae > Phainopepla > Phainopepla nitens. Next base: position 174,996 of record VXBQ01003004.1, read on the forward strand.
GCCGCCTGAAGAATAAGAAAAGGTCAGCAAGACTTGTGAAATAAAAATGTTTCCATCTCAGTTGAGAACAAGCCCAGATGGGTGAGCAAAGTTTAGAAATGGCAAAGAATTGAGCGAGCAGCAATACTGTGAGAAGCTGATAAGAGGAGCTCTAGCAGGAGAATAGGGGAGCCTTGTCTATCAGCCTATTAAAGGCTATTCTTACAAGTTTTTTTCTTTTCATTAATACGCAGGGTGAATAGAACATTGAATAAAAATCAGTACTTACTGCACAATTGTAGGATTGAAAGGTAACTGTCAACAGAAGGATTGGGGTGACAAAAGGGGCCATTTCAGTGCTTAGCAAATGATTTTCGGCTTGTCATTTCAATAGGCCGTGTTTTTCAGAGATTGTGTTTTTTTGAATAGCGTTTATTACCATGCTTTTTAAAAATTTCATGTTGTCTCTTTGCAGGCACCATTCATTTGCAGATGCAGTATTCCTTTTGGGTTGTCAGAGGGATACTGCTTTAGAAAAATAAAGTACAGTCGTCCAGTGAGAAAAAGGATTCTCTTGTGAAGCTAATGGCTGGGAGAAAAACAATCGGGGCAGCTCCTACCTTCTTGCCAGCCTGACCCAGTTTCTCCCACTGTTCTTTATTCATGATCGCGTGGGCCACCGGTTCTCTCCATTTCAAATTACAAGTATGATGCTGAGTAAGATAAAACTTTTTTAACAGAAAGCCCATCTTCCCTAATGCTACGATTTTGCAACGGGAGACCCTAAAACCAAACCGGTCGCCTATCTCTCACCCACAGACAAGAGGTCCAATTCTGCAGCCTTTATTCAGACAAAATCCCATTTCTCTCAATGGGGGCTTTGCTTGAATAAGCAGTGGGCAATTAATGCTCAGACTTTACAAAGGAGATACGTGGGGTGTTTAAGGCTTTGTGCGTATGCTCGAGAGGAGAAGCGAAGTGACAAAGTTTTACGGTTATCTGCCTTAAATAAAATCTTTGAAAACACATGTTGGTTTAATCGAAATGATCATGTTCATTGCTCCATAATTGCTCACATAGGTCCGGAATTTGCATGACACTGTACACTATGCAATAGTGGTTAAAAAGACTGGCATTAGGATTTCATATCATTTTAACAAAAACCACCATTTTTGGCACCCTGGGCTCCTAAGTAGAGAGTAATCTAGAATTAGTGAGAAATAGATTTCATGGCTTTAAGTCACTTTATAGTGTGCAGGTCTTGAACCCTGATCTTTTGTAAATTGAACCACTTGTGAAAAAACAAAGGGCTCTAATCCCTTTAAACTACCACTGCACATCCCTGGCCCAGCGCCCTTGAGAAGTGATTTAAATGGCGTCGGGAATGGCAGCTCAAAACATACTCAAATCTGTTAAGAGGCTGATATATAGGAAGGGAATGGAAGCAGGGTAAAAAAAAAGCTAATTAAAACTATTGATGAGTCTGACAGAGAGATTAATATCCTTCAGCTCCTCTGAAAATCACCCTGAGCAAGACTGGGATCCTCCTGGCACAGCCACTGCAGTGAGGGGGAGAGGAACAGCTGAGAGGAGGAGGGTTCCAGGCACTGTGGTGAGGATTTGCTGGGGCTGGAGGGGCAGGACGAGCTCTCGGTGAGGGTCAGAACAGCCTGGGACACTGTGGAGAAGGTCACTGCCTGTCCACAGCTCCCGTGGCCCTGTGCCTCCTACACAGCTTGGCGAGGGCTTTGTCTCTGGAAACTCCTTTTTTCCCCCTCCTCCAAAACACAAGACACCACTTGTGAACTATCCCAGGTGACCCGGAGTTTTCTGTGTTAGACAAACATCACTAATTCAAAAGCACTTTTCTTTGCGATGCTGGCATTCCATCTCTTTCCTGAGGAGCTGCAGCAATAGTGGGTGTGTTAATGAGGATTATCCTTCCTGCCAGCCCAAGGAACAGCTGGTCAATCCACTGAACCCTCCTCCCAGCTCCTCCCTGACTCCCAGTCTGTGGCCCCACGAGGTGTGTGGCCATGGCATGGGGCTGGCACAAATGGTGTGACCCTGGCAGGCGGCCGTGGGGCGGAGGGCAGGGTCCCCATGCCCGGCAGAGATCCTGCCACTGCCAGCATTCTCCCTGGCTGGATCCTCCTTGTCCCAGCCAGGACAGCTCCTGAAACGAGTGTGCCAGGCTGGCAAGGCATTGCCTGGCACTGTGCTCCAGCATTCCCTCTCCCTTCTGCATGCACACGGAAGGGCTCCTGGCCTAGGCTTGATTTTACACCACTGCAGCACTGAGTGCTGGAGCTCAGGGGCCAGCAGGGACAAAATGTTCAGTTTCCTTAGCAATAGCAGAAAAACAAGAATTTCACTTTGAAAAACTTAAAGCGGTGTTCTTTAACAAACCTGCTGTCTGCTCTTCTCCCAGGGGAAGGCTGAGACAAGGATCTCTGCAGCAGAAATGCCTGACTCAGTGTTTAAAGTGCCCTTGTTAGCCCTGCCTTGATGGCTGTCTGGAGAATCACAGATCCCACCGATATTTAAGGCCATATAATTTGCTTATCTCCTTGTACAGTCTTAAGCAGCCCCTGAAGAGAGAGACAGGCTGTTCCCTTGCAGATGTTTTTGTTTCCAGCTGATGTTCAGGTCAGGTCACAGCAGAGGCATCAGGTGACAGCACAAGGACCCCACCAAAGCACCCACACTGGCACCAGACCCCATCCTAGAGAGGCAGGAGCACAGACACCATGGGTTGGGGGAGTCCAGCCCTTACCTGGCCCCGGCAGGGTCCCAGGCTGCCACCTTGCCTTCTCTCCATGGGTTCCCCTTGGGCCCCCACAGCCATGCCCTTCACCTTGCAGCCCCCCCTCCATGCAGCAGCCTTTCCCAAAGCCTCCCATTGTAAATACCGATGGAGAGCCAGAATGAAAGGCCAAGCGGCCATGTCAGAGCACTCCGGACATCAGTCAGACAAAAGACTTTAAAACAAAGTTCAATTAGGTGTGAAGGAAATAAGAAGCTGCTAGCAGCAGCACGGCTGTGTGAATGCTCTGAGATGCTGGAGCAATATGCAACATAAATGCATTTGTCTCTGCTCTGACCAGCCTTCCCTGACAGCCTGTGCTCCAAGCCGTGCAAACAGAAGCCTCCTGGCATACTTGGAAGATAGTCAACATTTCCAGCTATAATATTTTAATTATGAAGCATGCTGTTGAGTCAGTTATCTGAAGCGACCGGCTCAGGGAAGGCCCAGTGCTGCCAGGCATGGGCTCTAAATGGGATGCTGGGATAATGCTTCTCCAAAAAAGCCAACGAGCTCCTCCCCACAGCCAAGTGTGGAGCTTCCCCCACATCCAGCTGCGCTCTGCAGCATCACGGGCTCGGTGCCACCACCCTTCCCAGTACAAAGCTTCCCTCAGCAGACATCCACCTCACACCTCTGGGGACAGACAAGGATCTGCTGCATCCCCCGCACAGATCAAGTCCCAAGGCAAAGGATGAAGCCATCACAGATTTCTCAGGAGTCAGACATGGTTCCTACATCGCTGCTGCAGATCTGCATTTGGCTGAAGTTTCCTGAGGACTTTTTCAGCTGCCAAGGTATCTCCTATGTTCTTGGTTCTTCATCTCCCCTGTGCCACCCATCCTGCCTTCCCAAGTACCCCAGGTGTGCCTCTCTCACTGCTTTTCCATGAGCATCAGTGATTGTTTTGGTTCAGAACCATGGCTGCTATTGTGTCCTGAGGTATCTCTACTGGGAAATAGAACACAGAAATATTAATTCATCAGGGAAATAATAAAATAAACAGTTATTGCTAAATGCAACAGCCATAACACAAAGAGAACCTGAGAACATGAAACCCTGAAGTGCTGGGGGGCTGGACAGCAGTGCCACAGTCAGTGCGGGAATTTTGCTCCAGGACTGTCTTTACACTAAATTAAAGCTGGAGAAGTTCTCCTCAGGATGGTTCGTGAACCCCAGCCAAGGCGCCTGCAGTGAGCGCGTGCATTACACCGTGGGCACCTCCAAGACCTTTTGGGCACGTACAGGAATCTGGGCTGCACAACTGCATCCCAGGGCTGGACAGGGACCACTGATTGTGCTTTAATTGCAGGCTCAGTATGAAACAAGGTGTGGGCCAAAGTGCAGCTCCAATAGGTGCAGCGCCAAGAAGGACGCGGTGCCAGCAATAGATACTCTGGCAAACTCCGTCCTCCAGCTCCAATTATGGAACTTCTCTTATACCACTGTCTCTAAACATTGGCTTCTGACTGCAGTGCCTTATGCCAAATTGTAATCGCCCTCATTCTGCTGATGGTCAGAACGCCTGGAGCCCAAACGGGATGTAATAATCACCGAGGAGGAGAAAGCACGCTCAGAGCTGATGCTCAGCACAGCGTGTGCAGCGCACAGGGAACGGCAGCATATGTCATCGCACTGTGATTACCTCACAGGAGCTGGAAAAACACACTTTTCCTGCTCAGACTCCAAAGTGATCATAAATTCAAATGGGTTTTGCAGCTTTCTGTGAGGAAGACTCTCCAACAAATCCCACCAGCCAGGGGCAGGCCAGGCTGTCTGCAGGAAGGTGTTGGCAGGGCAGTGTCATTCCTGGTGGTGCGAGCAGGACCCACCGACACTGTTCACACCATAAGCCCTGATTTATAGCTTATTAAAATAGAGAGAGTTGAGATAAAATGCCAGGAATAAAAAACTCTGACTGGATCGAGTGTGACTTGGCTTATTGAGTTTGTTTCCTCTCTTTTTATAAGGGCTATAAAAACAAACAGCTCTCACTTGACTAAAGAAATAATTCATTAAGCTCCTCCACTTGTTCCAGCACATCCAGACACACGCAAATAAATTCCGGGTGTCCCTTTCTGGAGCTCATCCCAAGAACACTGGTGACTCCAGCTGTGCCACCTGGGCAGGGCAGGCTGGCAGTGGCACAGTCGTGGTCACACCAGGCATCACCAGGATTCCAGGGGTGCTTGGGGCTCCCCCATTCAGGCAGGGCTGTGTCCCCTGAGGAGAGCCTGGCTGGGTTCACTTCCAGATAGAGAGACCCCTCGATAAATGTGATTGAAAAACAAAAAGGAAGGGAAAGGGAAAGGGAAGCCTGAGCAGCTGGGGAAGAGAAGGAGGAGCCTGAGGCAAAATTTATTTCTGTCAACTGGTGGTCTATTTCCTTGATACCATTTCCTTGTATACAGATAAGGAGTTATCTTAAATGACCATGTCTTTTTCAATTTGTACTTAACAGTCAGTCCCATTTTCCTTATATGATACTATCACAGCAGGATGAAAAATGCATTACAATAATCCCTGAGGATCTTCATATATCAATATCAAATGGGCTGAAATTGACCTGTTATAAAAACCAGCCTTTCAAGTCAGAAAAAACTTAAATAAAAAAAGCAAATTTCAGAGCCTGCAGGATGCTCCATAACCCGAATGCTCAGGCACAAAGAGCAACGTTTCCAGAATGCTTAATGAAAACAAACCTTCAACATCCACAGCAAAAGTATCCTTGCTGTTGGTACATCTGCTCTGTGTCTGCTGCACCTTGGAGGAACGCTGACCCAGGCCAGCACATCCACAGCCAAATCGGGCTGAGCCACTGAGTCCAGGACCAGGGATTTGGCACAGGGAACTTTCTCCCAGCCTGCACAAGCTGGAGGGTGGCAGCTGGAGGGGAGGAAGGGAAAGCGGCTGAAGCACCTCAGCCCTGCCCTGACCACTCAGCTCAGAGTGTGGCGGTGCTGCACCAGGGCCAGAGGGAGCCCTGGCACCATGAGGCAGGAACCAGCTGGTTGCCCCCAGCTCCCCCAGCCTCACCTGCCAGCCCTGGAAACAGAGCATCAAGCCCTGAACATTCCTCCTGCAACCTTTTAAAACAAAAATGTACCTCCTTCAGGCTTTTCCACACGAGGCAAGGTGAGGAAGGATGGGGCACTTCTCTGGGATAACACCCCAGATCTTCTCTAGCTCCCACTGGGTTCACCCCTCGCTCACATGCTGATTCTGGCAGCCCAGGAGCAGAGCACTCGGGGCTGCTGTAGGCAAAGAGGCTCTCTCTCCATTCCACACATGTTTGCAATAAGCACAAACACCACATTATCACACCACTTCATCCTGCCTAAACCAGCAGTGTCCATTTCCCTTCCCGCTATCACAGCTATGGGGGATTTGTCATCCAAATTAGAGCTAAAGATACAAAAATACCTCAACAGATCCTAATCAGAAGAAGATGTTTCTGTTGTGAGTTATTGGCCCACCACAAGCCAGTCAGGGTAAAAAAAAAAAATATATATATATAGAAGAGCAAGAAGAGACTGCAAAGAAGCTGAGCACCAGCAGCTGCCGGTGCCTGCAGTGAGTCGGGCAAGTCCCAACCACATCCACTGCCAGAGGAGCTGCTGAGGCACCTCTCACCACACAAGAGGACCCTCAGCTCCAGACCCCAGCACCACAGACTCAGACCACCTTGAAAATATGGCAAGAGGCCCTGTGGTGCCAAGTGCTGGGGCCTGCATTTGCCAAAGCCACATCCCCTGCTGTGTCTGTGGGACCAGACCCTACAAATTCCAGCTCCAGCCCAGCACAGGCACTTGTCCTCAATGCTGAGAGAGGCTGTGGTCCCAAAGCAGAGTCCTCCAGGCAGAACCAACGGAGGCGGTGGACTGAGTGGGATGGGAAATTACATATTTAAATAGCACCATTAAACACATCAGGGCCTGGCAGCACTCTGCCCAGAGTTTAGGGATTCTCTTCCTTTCCTGTAGTTTTCACCTTCCTGCTCCATCAGCTCTCCTGTGTGTGAACTGGGGGCTCTAGCAGGCAGAGTCCCCTGCCTGCCACCTCGGCTCCTGGCACTGCCCTGCTCCCATGCTGCCTCCCACTCCTGTCCCACCACGGCACGTGCGCACCGTGCCATATGTCTGCGGGACACCCTGTGCCAGTTTAAATCTTCAAATCTTCCCTCCCTCCAGGAAGTTGGAAGGAGATGTGTGAGGACAGCTCAGAAGAGCCTCACTCAGCCTTGTTGACCACAGGACAGCCCTCGGGGGAACGGCTTTGGCCTCGGCTCTGCCCAGCTGCCCATGTCGCAGCATCCCTCTGCCCGTGCCAACTGCAAAAGCTGAGCAGTGAAGGGGTCCTGGAGGAGAGCCTGCCAGAGAGGAGCGGAGTGGAATCCTGGCACGCAGTTGCAGGGCTGGCTGCCAGATTTAAGTGAATTTCATGAGAATTGCATTGGGCCTCTTATCATTTGCAATGAGCCCTGCAGCTCTGACGAGACACGGGGGGACATAAGTAATGTCGGAACAGAGCCCTTTATTAATTAATAAACAGGAGTGCAAGCTAAAAGCTTTACATCCACCACTGCTAAATGCACAGTTAAAAGCCCTATAATAACCCGCGTTCATCAGATATTCCAGGCACTCCGGCTCGCTCCGAGGCGCGTGTGATGTGACACCATCTACCTGCTGCAGCCCGCAATTAAAGCCAGGCAGCGGCTCAGCCTGCCAGGAACCCAAGCGAGACGCTGAGCAGCAACATCACCTGGCAGATGCAGCCGACCGTCACGGCATCCGCAGTGCCCGGGCTCGGCTGGGGTGGATGTGCTCAGCACAAATCCTGCCTCCGCCGGGCTTCCCGCGCCGACTGAAGCTCGCCGGTGCGGTCTGGCCCTCAGCTGATCTGTAAAATAACACCTAGGGCTGCCTAAATCATTTTAAACCAAGGCACATTTCGAATTTCCTGGGTTTCCTCTGCTGCCACGGAGCACGTGCCGTGGCGGTTATGCACAAATTCACACGCTCCTGTTCACCAGGCACAGTTAGCATCAGCGAGCATGCAAAGTAGATATTAGCAGCCACACATGGCCACTTAGATGCCTGCTCATTTGCATATGCAAACATTCATTTTGCATGCAAAATGTGATTTACAGAAAATGGACATCTAAATCGAAGTCCCAGCATTGGCTCTGCCCCTGCTACTGACAGCACTGACAGTGCTAAACCATGATGAGCACGGGATGAAAAGGACTGTGAAATGGCCAGGCATTGTTGCTGCTTTTATAGCTGGGGATTCATTAGGATCCATTCATTTTTAAAAACGCCTTTGGAGTGGGTCAGTAGTATTGACCCCTCTACCCTGGCCCTTGTTCTGTGCAGCCTGCCAGACATGACAAAGGAGGAGAGGCTGTGAGGGGTCAGAATTGACCCCTTCCCTCTCAACCTGCTCTGATCCACATGAGTCCACCCCTCTCCGAGCAATGCCAAGGACACTTTGAAGGGGGTTATCTCTAACGCAGAATTCACCAGTGACCATGGGAGCTGATGGGTTTGGCAAAGGCTCCTCCCCAGCCATGTCCAGGCAGTGCTCCTGGAAGGTGGCTCTGTGCACCATGCACGCCACCACAAGGCTCTCCTGCCTTCCCAGACCTGCTCCTTGGCAGCCCACTGAACACGCGCTCCGGCGCGCTGCCACACACAAAGGAGCCGTTCTGGGAAATCCTGGCTTTCGGCATGACTGAAGTTTATAGCAGAAACTGATCCTATTTTCAGGCAGATTTCCACTAATGAGCAAAGCCTTGACGGCCATATGCTCCCCCCAGCCTCTCCCGCTCACTGCGAGTTCCTTACACGTTCTCTGTAGCGGGAAAGAGACGTGATACATTTCCGTGCTGTTTCACTATAAGATAAGGACTGTGAGGCTTATCCATGTTAAATGAAAGAAATTTAAAACAACAGCAGAATATACAACTTAATTCCTTCCTTAAGGCTGTGCTGTACAGTTCAGTAGGCCAGACTCCCCTGCACAGGGAGCTGGGATTGCTTCCCTCTGACCACATGGAACTAATGCTGCACGCTGACACAGGTGTGAGTGAGGTATCAGAGCCCTTATCTATGTAATATCACACAATTATTTATGAACATCTGAAGAGGAAGACAAAACAGCATTTCTAAAGGCCAATACATCCTCCTATATAACTCTGAGATACACAGGGCCCTGCATCCTGTAAGACAATCGAGGGCTACTCTCTTTTTGTATGTCCAAGTTCTCTCTCATAACTCAGGACAAGCAATCCTTGAAAACTCTGCAAAGCTGAAAAAACTTCTTTATCCTTGTCAACATTCTAAGTGACATATTGGAGAGCCAGAGAGGTCTTTTACCTGACCTCATGGAAACCCCACCACAGGGGTGCAATCTGCGTTCCTCTCTCTTTGGTTGGGAATTATAATTCTTTTAGAACATATTTTAAAAATATAGGTTGTCAGTTGGAGCTGGAATGCTTGTTTAAAAGCTTTAATAATCAGATAATGAGAAATATTTCTTTTGAAAAGGAACTGGGATAGTTGTGTGAAATTCTGGACCTGATGAAATGCCGCAGTTAAAAATCAGTTAGGAATCATTTAGGTTGTAAAAGACCTTCAGGGTCATCAAGTCTAATCTTCACCACCTTGAGAACTAGACCAGAGCACTGAGTGCCATGTCCAGTCATTTCTTGAACAGGGATACCCTGTTTGTGCATATATTTTGCTGCATCTCCAGTTGAGCTGAGCACCCCAATATTCAAAGTGATGAATGTGATGGTTGGAGTTGCTCCCTCGCCACTGGCACCATCACCCAACGATGGTGGCTTTGCAAAAAGAGAAGAAACAGCTTCAGAACAAAGTTTGAAACAGTTCCTACAGTTTGTGCAGCTGCTAAAGGCAGAGAAAAAGTCAGCAAAATGCTCGTGAGCAGCACGACACACCTCGGTTTATGTGATAATAAAAGCATGATTTGACATTAATTCTCTGCTTTCTGTAGCAAATCCCTGTGCAAAGCTTCTTAGCCACCAACCCAGCTGGATATGGGGAGCAGCCAGGCTCACACAGAAAGGGTTAAAAGAAAATGTTATACTAAAAGAAATCTCTCTACAAGTATAAAAAAAGAAAAATGATTGTAAATTCCACCAGGGGAATTCTGCCATGAATATGCTTCACCTTTCGCAGAATCTCCCACCCTGCCTCAGAGGATAACTGACCTTTGGAGAAAAATAATGAAAAGAAGAAATTCCTTGGAGAAAATAATGTGGCCAGGCCTCAGTAATGAGATCTGCTCCCTTTATGTTGCTATGACAACCGCAGTCATTTTATAATACAAAATACATGAATGGGAAGAGGGCCATCTCCTCGCACCGGGGCCGGCACTGCGGCACCCCCAGCCCTCTCACACTCCTCACAGGACAGCAACATTTGGCTTGATTTGTGCTCCACTCTGTGTCCTTTAATGTGCACGGGATCAAGGAACCCAGCTCCTCTGAATGCTCTAATTATGGCTTCTGAATGTGTTTCTGGGTGGCAGGGAGGTGTGGGGAGGGAGGGGGTACCCCAGACAGCTGCGCTCACAGCACCCAGCCTGAACCCTCGGCAAGGCACATAGGGCAAGTGTCCCCCCAGTTCCATGCAGCCTCTGGGAGCTTCAGCCTGGAGATCGTTCTTGGAAAGAGCCTCCTGCTCCCGACTCAAAATCACAGGTTTCCCACCCATTTGAGTTTGTGACAATGAGGAACAAGGACGCAGCGTGCCAGTCCCAGAGCAGGTTCCAGGCCACTAGGAGCTGCCTAGTGAGCACATCTCTGCTCTGCAGGGACACAGGAAGCTGAACTTCTGTCGAGTCAGATGTCAGCAAAGTGGGAAGATTTGTATGAATGCCTTAATGCACATCCCAGGCTCTTCCAGAGGAAGATACACTTATTCCTGGCGTGCAGGGCTCTTCAGCTTGCCTCAAACCACTTCGGTGTGTGATCACGATCATAACTGCTAGGACTAAAAGTGGCCCAAAGTCAGAGCAGGAGTTGGAAATGGAGAAGTCAAGGGGGACCTAAGTATGGTGTTTCAGTTAATCCAGAGGTTCAGAGCGTTTCCTGTTTCCCAGGTGGTCTGTGGGGAGACCTGTGCTCACTGCACCGTCAGCACAACTGCTCAAGGAACTGAAGTGCTGGGAAAACTACAAACCCAGCTTTGCAAATGAAGAAAACAGCCAGAAACACAGAGGAAACCAAGAGGGTGGAGGAAAAGGAGGCCAGGAAACCAGGAAAAACCCCAGCCCATGGTGTTACAGAGCTCAAGAATGGAGCAGAGTGGAGAAGGGCCCCAGGGCTGTCTGATGGGATGAGCCACAAGGAGGACAAAGAGGACAGGGTTATTTCCATCTCCCTCTCTGCTATCCTTTCATGGCGACATTTCCCAACAAACAGAGATTGGCAGGAAGGGGTGGAAAGCTGAGGGAAACAGTACCAGGCAGACAAAACCCACACTGCTAAACTCAATTGCCATTCTCCAGCCATTTCCAGTACTGCGACAAATGTGCCCAGGACAGGTACTTGGGTTTTAACTTCTGAGTTACATGGACATTGAAAGGGGGTCTGTCTCCTCTCCAGCACCTGAAGTCAGCACCGTCAGCCTGACCTTTCATCTCCCTGTTCCACTCCAAAATACTTTGACTTGCCTCTGGCAACTGAGGCTGAGCACCATGGAAGCATTTCTGCAACTACCTAATGATCTGAAAACAGCAGAAAGGCATCAGGAGTAGCCTCTACCTCAGGACAGCTTTGCAGGAGGCCCAGGCACTGCCACAGTCAGGGTAAAATCTAGGTTGCCCCCTGATTGGTACCTTCTATACATGTGGAATTTGCATGTGGGCAGCCAAATCCATCTTATATCAAACACCAAGGCAAAGGCTAATTTAAATTCTTTTTGTTCAGTAGTAGGGAACAGTAATAAATCTGGGAAACCACTGGAAAGAAGTTTAAGAGGACATACAAATTGCAGTCACACATCAGCAATTAGGAATCCCAGGAAGGAGAAAGCACCTGTCTTGGTCTTTATTGAATATTATTCTCAATTAGAATATTCATCATGCACACAAGACAATTCCTTCATTCCAACTACCATAGACATGTCCAAATTACATCATATCCGCAGAACAGAGGGAAAGAAGTTATCTTAATCTGTCTCTGAGTAAAGCATTATTGAAACTCTCAGTGGTCCTGCCTGAAGCTCACTGAGGTGCAGAACCCTGGCAGATGCTGCACAGAAATACAACTGCCTGGGTGAGCCTCCCAAAACAGCTTGCAAGAAAATGATCCCATTAAGGCTGAGGCTTTCCAAGCAGCCCCCATGAGTGGCTGGCAGGAGGGTGAGGCTCTGGTTTGGAAGGGAACATGCACTGCACAGCACGTGCACTCCGAGGATGCTGCTGCCCATGGGGAGGGCAGTCCCACCTGAACACTGTCCAGGTGTGCCATGCAAAGGAAACAGCTACAAATTCCTGCTGCCTGGAAGCAAAGATGTGAGCCATTCCTTGCCTGGAAAGCCATGCTCTGGACAGAGCATATGCTGCTGGCTGTGAGGTTTGTTAAATCTGAGGTTACTCTTTGCCTGGGGCTACCCCTGTGCACGGCCAGCCCTGGGAGCAGAGCTTCAGTTCAGAACCTTCCTACCCTTGTCCCTTGTCCCTTCCCAGCCATGCCAGTCAGACTGCCAGGTGTTTTCTAATAACAGATCATACATTTTGGGCCAGAGGGATCCAGATCACGCTCATCTGGCCTCTGGTAAGGAGGAGAACAGACCTGAGGGCTTTTCTGTCTCCGCTCCTGGTACAAATCCCATGTCTCTGCTTGAAGTTTTGTCAGGACTCCTTTGCAATGGAGGCTGGAAACCCCCAGGATGAGAGCTGCATTGCCATGGCAGTGGTGTTCACTCCTGGGTCGATAAACCCAAATCCCACAGAGGGGACAGCGCACAGCCACAGCGCTGGGAGAAGGTTCCCATCCTGTCTGTGGGGATGTGGCTGTGCAGGCACACGGAACACATGGTTGTGAGAGGTAACAGAGCTTCCAGCTCAGTCCTACACTGGCTCACAGAGGAATTACATTGGCCAAAATATCAGATTCAGGATAAAAAAATAAAGCTGAGGCAACGTGCTTTAAACAGAAATCCCTGCCCTGGAGAGAGAGCTGCGTGGCTCCTTGCTCTAGCCAAAGGAAGAGACACACACCTACAGGGTGAGCAGCATCTCTGCTCCCAGCACCATCTTCCCATCTTCCCCATGCAGCTCTAACCAAGCACTGGGCAGGGAAGAGGAGCTACAATGCTCTGCCACACACTGATGCTGTCACTGAGGGAGCCTGGATCCCATCTCTGGGATCCTGCCCACCTCATCTATCTCCTGGGTCCCTTTGAACCATCACCTCTCACTGCCAGGTTTCTTCAGAAATAAAAGGTATTGAGAAAAATCAATGATAATTCATTGTGTCCCATGATTTTTAAAGGCAATTAAGGCAAAGGCAAGGTAAGAGGTTAGCAAAATCTCTCATTCTTTAATATATTGTATTTTCTCATTAATTCCTTAATCTTGTGACAAATTCTCCCAGGCAGAAGGCCAGCTTCCTGCCCACTTGAACTCTCTCAGAGTTTTGAATGAAGCAGGTAATGCCTCACCTCCAGCCATGCCTGGTGCTTCCCAGCTGCCCTGGGGAGCCTTGGGGTCCATGGGGGATCTCCTCTGGCCCCTCAGCTTGTCCTCTGACCTTGCACAGGCAGAGGGCCTTTACTGCACCAAACACGGGGTCTGGGCAGACAAAGCCTCCCCAGGGCACGAGATCTAAAAGCAGTGGCAAAATGTTCCTGTGCAAAAAGAAGTCAATGCTCCCCAGCTCTGTCCCTGCTCACTTGCACCAGAGTTAGTAACTGAATTACTGCTAATTAGGGATACTATGAATGAGAACATATCATGCTTCTGCTAATCGCCAGTGTTTCTGTGTAATGTCTGGAAAATCAGAATTATTAATGAAGAAGTTATTTTGGAATTCTGAGTTTAATTCTGCAAATTCTGGGTAATGGCAGTCTGGTTTGCCAGCTAATTTTCACATCATAACATCAAAACCCCTTAATTAATAGTGAACTAATTAGAAAACACTAACTTAAAGACAGCAGGAAAAGTTCTTTCCATAAGGAGAGTTGGGTTGGAGTGAGGTAGCACATGCTGAAGGGGTGGATGGGGAAGTGCAAGGCCTGGATGGGGATGGGCGAGAGGAAATTCTGTCTGGTTTTGAGCAAGTTTCAAATCAGTTCTCTTTGAATGACTCTCCACAAGGTCTCCCCTTGGAAGAGCTGGGAAACGTCTCCTTCCCTCCTTCTGCAGCCCTGGGAAAGGCAGATGTAACGTTAACAACCTAAATATTTACCTGCTTCATTTTGTTTCCTAGTTATTAGGAATATTTTCCACCACTCCGCCTATCTAAACAGAGTTTTTCCCCCAAAACAGCAAATATTATGGCCCTTCATTCTACAGAAATTTATTACTATGGAGTAAAAATGCTACTGTATTCCAAACACTGGCAAGAAAGCCAGGAGGCTCCACTCCTGCCAGCTTTTAATAAGATACACATTGGAGCTGCATGTTGCTCACAAGTTGCATGTTTATTTAAACAAGAGTTTCCAAGTGTTTAGGGACAGAGGTTGCTACAACAAGTTCTTATCATCAAACACAATGGTGCTGAAACGTTCAGGAAGGAGAGTTACAAATGGAGTAACTCTGCAGAATAAATCACTGATAAATCCTCAGCACAAGCAGTTTTAACAGAGGATGGAATACTGTGGATTCTGACTCTTCAAATGGATGTACTCACTCCTAGGATGGTTTGGGACCTATTATGAGATGAAATGATTTATTTAGGGATTTCAAATGCTTTAAATAAATCTTTCTTTTTGCCTCTGAATTACATATTTTTCTTGCAGAGCCAGAGATTTGACACTTTCTTGAGGTAATTCTGCAAGGCCAGGATCACCCAAACCTTCCCACTCGCCTGATGACAGAATCCTCTTCTGTGACTTCCAAGAAAACAAAGCAAAGTGTGCTCAGGAGCTGCCTCTCAACTTCAGTGGCGATGATAAATGGAGCTTCTTAGCTTGATTGTACTGGGGAGATTGTCACAAACAATATAAAGTACCCCTGGCAGTTCAGCTGCTGAAGGGACGCCACTCAGGCCACAGGGTCATGCTCAGGAAACGTCCCTCTGCAGACGCCCGTCCAAAATTTACCCACTGCTTGTGCCTGCCGTGCTGGACGTGGGGAGAGGGTCACACACGGGCCTGCCACTGTTGATGGCTTAGCCTTCGATCCCTCAGCAGAGGAGGAACCCAGGCCCCATGTCCGGATGCGCCAGGCACTCGCCCCGCGCTGGCCCTGTGCAGGTCCCACACAGGGATCTCCCTTTTCGGTGTTCCCCTGCATGCTGGGATCTCTGCATGTCCCCACAGCACTGCTGGGGGCTGGCACAGGGCTGGGCACCCACCGAGGCACCCCGTGCCCAGCCCCAGCAGTGCTGGCTGCCCGAGCACCCACGGGACTCAGCACCCCCAGGGCTGGCACTGCTGCAAGGCCACACACACCAACAGCCCAGGGCAGAGGCAGGAGCATGACCCCGACCCCCGTGCCTGGGAGCAGGCCTGGCCCTGAGGCAGGAGCCGTGAAGGGTCCGGTTTAATGAGACCTGAAAGCTGCGGGAGCCGCGTGCGGGTGCCGCGGGCTCGCCGGCCGGCCCGCCGCCCGGGAAATGGGCAAACGTCACAGGCGATCGGATCTCAGGCTCCCGCGTGTCAGCAAAGAGCTCGCAGACCTGAATGCTTCAGCTCCGTGCTCTCAACGCACCCATACAGGCCTCCCACATCCACACTGCCAACCAAAGCACAAGGGTGAGGCATAAAGTCCGTCCCACTTGCCCTGACCCATTTTTGACACCCGCCATGGCTCATTGACACCCCAGAGATGGAGAGGAAATGGTTTAATTAACTTCACTCTCACTAACCTTAGCCAGGCTCTGAATGTGATGGACGCGTATTGCATCAAAGCTGGATGGGGACACAGGCTCCAAGCTGCTCCCACTGAACCTTCATCACTTTTCCTGGTCCATAAACTGGGAGCCACAACCAGCCCTGGGCTCCAGGCCGGCTGCTGGGAACCAGAGGAGGAAGATAAGCGATCCTCTGCTGCAGTGCCACTGAAAACTGCTGGGCTCGGTAAATAAAAGGAGTCTCTAAATATTATTTTTGGTAGGGATTTTCATCTGAAAAAGTAAAATGCCATAAATCAGGCACAATGCTACAATCAGCACATACTTGTGACTAAATGCATCCTGTAGCACATTTCAGCATAAATTACAGCCATTTGATTTAGACTTTGCTGCACAAAGCCATATTATTTAAATTCAGCCAGAATTGAGTCCACTCACATTGCTATACACTTATAAAACATAGTCATGATTATTGTCATAAACTTCTGCAAACTGGCTGTTGAGTTACTTTGCCACATCATCATCTATAGTAAACAAGACTTATTTTACATTTTTCTCCCCTTTCCTGACAATCTGCCACAAAACGTTCCGCAGAACTGAGGCTAAAGTTGCGGCCAGATTCCCACAGCACGTGTGCAGCAGTACCTGTACCCTGGGGAGGACAGAAAAGCCTGCATGCAGCCAGAATCACGGAATCATTAAGGCTGGAAAAGACCTCCAGGACCAAGCTTTAAGCTCTAGTGCAGGACCCTGTGTGAGGTTCCCCATACCCACTCCTAGCCCAGAAGGGCAAGTAGGCAGAAGAGAAAAATCAAATGGGAAGGGAGGTTGAGGGCTGCAATCCAGGGCAGCACTTCAGGGGGTGTCTCTGGTGTGAAGCTTCACCCTATCACAGCGGCACTGACAGCGTCCCTGTGTCCTGCCTGACCTCCAGGGAAAGCAGTGATCCCCAGCACACACCTCCCCATGGGCCACAGGCACCAGCCTTGGGCAAAGGGCTGGGGTTGGAGCATCAGCTGGCTCCTTTGGGTACC
The DNA here is from genome assembly GCA_013400175.1 of Phainopepla nitens. Taxonomy (NCBI): domain Eukaryota; kingdom Metazoa; phylum Chordata; class Aves; order Passeriformes; family Bombycillidae; genus Phainopepla; species Phainopepla nitens. Next base: position 191,863 of record VXBQ01003004.1, read on the forward strand.
AAAGCATTCCCTCCAGAGGCAGAGCTTTTGATTTATGAATCATTTTTTATTCTCTGTGCAAAACTTATGAGCTCATGCCTAGAAACGGTGTGAGCAGGAGCAAGACATGGAGAATGCTGCAGTTTTGAAGTTTTACAAGTTCATCAAAGAAAGTCAGAGTGTCTGGCCTTAACAACAAGTCCCATAACTATAAAACTGTCCAGTGCCCCTTTCCCTGCTGTGATGGCAGCATTCCTCCCCAGCCTGAGGGGACCACTCACTCACTAGCTGGCTTGTCTGACTAAATTAATGTTTTACATTTCTTGTCTAGTTTGCAAACTTTTAAGAAATTAATCCCATCATTTCAACAAGTGTAACAACTAAATTATCATCTTTACATGATTAAAGTCTCTGCTGCGTCTTTTCTTGGCAAACATTACATGCCCATAATTTTACTAAATGTAATAAACCAACCATAGAACTATTAATTTTAGCATGGTATTCATGACAATTAGAAACGCATGAACCTTAAAATTATAAAAACTGAAATGAATACCAAAATAGCATGAAACACAAGAATCCAGCTCCTCAAACCAGGGGAATGGATATTATTGTCTGGTGTCACAACATCCATTTCAAAAGACAGCCCCAGCACCACGCGGGATGCCACGGGCTGGAAGGCAGCAGTGCCCAGGACAGGGGTGGCACCATGGCCCCCAGCTCCAGCTGGCCCTAGTGGGAGAAGCCCCACTTTCACCAGGACCTGGTGGGATGGGGGAATAGCACCAACAGTGCCCCCACAGCAGCTCAGCTGCTGGTGGATGGGCTGCAGGAATGCACCTGTCAGTGCCCAGCCCAGGAGCTTCACTCTGAAACCCTCCTGGCTTCAGACCTGCCACAAGGATCCCTCCTTCTCCCACTGCTGGGCTAGGAGCCAGCAGGGAGCTCTCCTGTCCTCAGGGGCTGTGGCCAGAGGAGCCCCCACCTGCAGTTCAGTTGCCCCTGACCACGAGCTGATCCACTGCTTCCAAAGACCTGGAAATTATCCCTTTTAACTCACATGAGAATCACATGAGTCAGAAGCTTCTTTTCCTCACTTTCAACAGCTGAACTTTTTCTTTTTTTAAAAAAAGGGAAAAAAAAAAAGAAAAAATTAAAAAAGAAAGAAAGAAAAAGCAAAAAAACTACACACTGAGTATTTGATCCAAAGCCAAAAACAACCTTTGGTATCAAGGCATTCCTGAGCTGCTTTGTTTATAGATACCAAAATACACACACACCACCCCACACTGCTGCAACCACACAGAGCACAAACCGCTTCCATCCGCGCAGCCCAGGGCACAAATCACATGCTCAGGCCACAAACACCCGGGGCCAGCAGCTGGACAGGGGCTGGTGGCCACAGGAGAGCCACTGCCCAGCCCAGGTCTGCCACTCGCCCTGCTCGCTATGTCCTAGTTTGCAGAATTCCTGATGGACTGGACGGTTCTGCGTTTCCTTTTCCATTATTGCTGATTGCCAAAATATTTGTGCAGTGATGGAATTTGCCTGCCAGAACTAGAGCAGGAGGAGGGAGCTCTGTTTTCGTCTGACCTCGAGTCAGGAGAGGTTCTGGGTCCCCGGCTGGAACTACTGGAGCTGAGCTCTGGCTGCAGCCCAGCGCTCCTCCTGGGACGAGCCCGGGCGGGCTCTGCCTGCCCTGCACTGGGGGACGGTGGGAGGGCTCCTGCCTCCAACAGGACAGAGCAGCCCAACCCATAGAAGGAACCGGAATGTTTCCACTTTGCCTGAGCGCGCTAGGAGACTTTTGGAGAGACTATTTTAGCAAAATATGCTAAATGCCTCCAGATCGATGCCCGTGAGTAGGAAAAATCAAATAGCTTTGCCATCATAAACAGCAGAAGGATGGCAACCAGAGGAGTCCAGCAAGCTGTGGGACAAACAGGAAAGAGTTGGAAATTTCCAGGGCATTGTTTGAAACGCAAGACAGAACATTCTGATCTACTTTTACTGTTTTGATGTTACATTTCATGTTTTAAAACACTCCATGCCTTTACAGAAACACTGCAAAGATGTCAAAGGAATTCAAATACACCAACTGCTCTTTACTTGGCTCTCCTTAGTCATTGCTGATTAGCAACATTTCCATCAGAATGGAGGCAAGACATTTAAGGACAGCCACATGATGCCACTCTGGTTGTCACTCTGCCCACAGGAAGGACAGGGGAGGTCTCCTCCTCTCACAGAAAGTTGGGCAGCTCCCAGCTCCAGCATCACTTCACCCCAGATTCCAGGCAGGCACCCCATAAGACAGCAGCAACATGCCAGGGCACAACCTTCTCTTGATGAGAACAAGCAAGAACTTCCCAACCAAGTGGTGACTCATAGAAGGGGCACAGAGGGATCAGCTGTCACCAGCCTGTGGCACACTGGGAACAGACAGTGCAGGCACCCACTGCTCCTTACTGGGGATGAAGAGGCAGCAGAGGATAAGGTACAGGAGCACTTTTTGAGGCTCTGAGCAGCCATCCCACACGAGGGACCACTGGCTCCTGCCATAGACATTGGCTCAGCAGGGACAGCCTGTGGCCCTGCACGAGGGGATGGTGACACTGCTGTGGCAGCAGCATCCCAACCGTCCCCATGAGCACAGGCAACAGAGACAAACAGCTGCCAGGCCCAGGCTCACACATGAAATCCTATCCACAATACCCCAGTTCCAGCACTGCCCTCCTGCCCAGGGCTCCCTTCCCTGCCGGCACACAGCTCAGCTGGTGCCCTGGCGAGGCTCTGAGCTGCCTTCTGAGGGCTGCAGGTCTGAGGACACCGTGGGTCACAGCTCTGCTGCAAACATGTGTCCTTGTGATGATTTTGGCAACAGAAATGGCCTAAATATTTGTTCAGGAGTAGTGAGTGCCTTTGTGTGTCAGGCACAGAGAGACTTTTCTTCTGAGTCTGCTCAGCCATTTATCCTGCTTTGTTGCTGCCAGTTGGAAGCTGTGCTGTGCAATCCAGGCCCTCGCAGAGCACGATGGATTCTTAGCCAGGCAGAGGAGCATCTCGCTGAGCCCAAGCCCTCAGACTCAGCCCCACATCTCTCCCCATGTGTACACAAATGGCACAGCAGGTTCTCACCCTCAGCTCCAGGCTGTGGATGCCCACAGCCCCACGGTGCCTGTGCCCTCCCCTGGGGAGCTCTTACTGCCCCCTCCACAAGGGACAAATTCATGTTTCTGTGGCAGAGCACTCCTGGCATTCTGGTTGAGCCATTCCCACACTCCAGCACTTTCAGGACATAAGCTTCACTCTGCTGGCTCAGATTATTAGGTAAATGAGCATTTCTCTGAGACAAGCCATTACAGAAGGCAGATCAGATTTGTTCATCTATCCAGTTAGACAGTCAGATATTACGCTCCCAGGAATGTGCTCTACTGGCTTAGCACCAGGTTTAGGAGAAAGGTGGGAGAGTGCAAAAACCCTCTAGTAAGGTCACAGCACACGTTCCACCTCCTCAGGCTGAAGAACAGGACACCAGAAAAGCAGAGGTGGCAGATGAGTCCACTCACAAGGCATGTCCTCACAAGAGGCTGTTCCCAGCTTTCCTTATACTTAGGGAAAACGGGTTTTTCAGAGATACAGCCCCAAAGTCAACGTCTCCCCAACACCAGCCAAGGCTCTCCCTTTGAACTGCTGCTGATGGAGCAGCATCTCCTGAAGCCAGTGCAGGCCAGGGCGGCAGTGGGAAGCTGGAGTTGGGCAGGACGTGACCATCATTTGTACATTTTACGCTCTGGAGAGTTTTGCATTTTATTGTCTTATTTTTTATTGTCTAAGCCCTTCAAAAAGATATTGGAGCTGTCAAATCTCAAGTCTCCTGACAATAAGCATGCTCTGTAGAGGAGGTCCTGAGGCATTACTGTGAGAAATGCCTTGGGAGCTGCTGGGGCTGAGGGTCAGCCCTGTCCCTGGTCCCTCTACGGGTCTGCACTCAACAATTAGTCTCTAGTGAAAATCAGCCACAGAAGTTCAGAATATTTTTTTTCTTCCATTTCCACAGATCACCTTCTGCTCCAAACATGGAAACCATATGGCAGACAGGTCCTATCCCCTGCCAAGAAATTCCTTCTTGATGAGATCCCTGTAGCTATCGCTGAGGCTACATGGGCTTCCAGCAAGGGAGTTCACTTTCTGCATCAGACAAACCCTCCAAGCAACCCAGGGAGGAAGAGCAGGGTTTGAGGTGCCAGAATTCATGCTGTGGCTGTTGCCTGTTGAGAGTAATTGCCCTCAGAGGGAATATTGTCATGCTTGGATTTTCCTCTCTGTCCCTCCAGCTGAAGCCAGCCTCGCTCCACTCTGCTGCAAGCAGCAAGGCACAGCTCAGATGGAGGCTGGAATCTGGCTGCAGACCCTCTTCTCCATCTGAGGGGCACAGGGGGAACACACAGAGAAACACAAATGGTGAGTGTGGAAGGCTAGGAATTACACCATTCCAGACAGGCAAAGGAGTCACATGGGTTTGTTGAGGAATAAAATCCAAAATTCAGCCCCATGTTGGGCAACTCCATCTAAAAACCGTACAAGTCCATGGCACAGCCCAAGACAGGAAGCAACAACAGCAAGGCAGGGAGAGATTTACACCAAACCCCCAGATCCTGGTGTCAGCTGACATCCCCCCACACCTGCTGCTGGCTCAGATCCACAGGGACTGGTGATCCCACCTCATTTCTGGGGGGTTACCTTGCACCTGTGGTGATGCATCATTGGCTTGTGACCATTGAACCAGGAGAGTCATAGCTCTGCCCTCACTGCTGACACCAGCCATCTCCGTGTCATCTGCAGATACTACCAAGTTTTTATCATCATTGTTGTTAAATCACACATTAAATCATGTCAGAATGTTCCTCGGGAACACCACAGGGAGCGACACTGCCATTACTGACCAGACTTTGAAATCTGTCATTAAGCCAATTTTTAATCCACATAATATGTGCTATTAGCTACAGGTTCTCTGGGCAAAATGTCAAACATCTTCAAAAAAATTAAAATACACAGCACCAACTGTGCTACGCTTCCTAACCAGGCCCAAAATTTGATCATACTGGACTCTTCATATGTTTTCTCCCAGCAGGAGCTGCCTGTCCCTGCTCCACACAGCACTGCCAGATCAGCAAGGGAAAGTGCACAAGATGTCTGGCCATTGCTGTAATTAACTCCTTGTTCCTGCAAGGAACTCCTGAGTTTCTGCTCCCGGGCTGCCCTCTATTTCCAGAGCAGACGGAATCTCCCTAGCAGGCTCAGCCACTCTGTGTGCCCCACTCCAGCACAGCACGGTGTAAAACAGCCCCAGAAAACTGCCGGGAGAACCTGCCAGCAGCCAGACCCCAAACAAAATACATAGCAGCACAGTGAGCCCTGCACAAAGCCTGTGAGCGTGCCATGAAATTCCAATTATTAGTCAATCATTGGGGATCTATAGTGTGTCCCAAACTCCTGCGGTTTTTGGGCAGTGGCTGCTGGGTCAGGAATTGCCAGATGCCTCAGGAACACCAAGTCCAGGAGAGTGGGCAAGCGCTGGGCAAACAGCAGGCAGTGCGCTGGCAGATGCTGTGCCACTGCAGCAGACACAGGACTCTTTTCCTTATGCCCACCAAGGGCAGCAGGTCCTGAGCAGCAGAAACCTTTCTGGCCCTCAGTGCAACACCAGCTCATGCCTCTCCCAGGCAGCACCTGGACCCCTGGTGCCACTCAGTCACTTCTGCTGGTCCATGGTGCTCAGCCTAAGCTTTGCCCAGCTGATGGTTCTGGCAGATGGTATGGGCCAGCTGAGGCTGGTTTTTGTGGGGTCCTGTGCCAGTGACCACAGCGCAGGGCACAGCCACCATCCCGGCTCTCCAGAGTGGACCGGCAGGGCCACATTTGCTGAAGAGCGGGGAAGAAAAAAAAATCAATGAGCACGGTGCAGTCAAAACAGATTCTGGCAGAGTCTAGGCCATCTGAAGTGAATATTACTCGGGACTAAATTGTTTTCCTTATCTAGCAGTTTGTCCTAAGGAGCTGGACTTAGCCTCCCAGCGAACCCAATAAGTCTTTCAGTTTGACTGGAAACTCCACATTTTTCCTTTTTAGAAAAATGTCACAGACATTCCTCTGTTTCATTACTCTCCGCTGCTTCTCCTTTCCTTCCCATTAAAGCTCTGGCGAGAGGAGGCCAAGCTGAGCGCCAGTGCGGGGCTGGACACAGGCCCAGACTGTCTGGACGTGGCTCAACAGTGGAAAGACCTATTGTTTTCCTTGGCAGGCAACTGGTATTTTTCCTTATGCCCAGAAAGGCTGCGCCAATTTACAGCCCATGACCTGTGGAGGGGGAGGAAGAGCCAGACTCGAGTCCCACCCTTTTCCCCCTCCAATAATCTCAGTCTGTGGAGGCACCACACACCCTCCTGCTGGGCAGGGATCATCACCCTGAAAATTAATTCCTGGAACCAGGGCAGCAGTCCTTCCCCCCAGGTATCCTGTGCCACTCACTCAGGTTTATCATGCAGCCAGGATCTGATCCTGAACATAACCCCAGGGAGTGGGCAGCCTCCCTTGCTCCAGAGCAGCCTCCCAAGCCCTTCCCATGCTCAGGGGCTGTCCCAGGGGAGGGCTGGCACATCCTGCTCCTGCCCGGACACAGATCCCACCAGCACAGCCCCCCTGATGCTATCTCAGTACTTCCAGCACCAGGGCAAGCAGGAAACACAGGGCTGTGGGAAAACTAAACAAGGAAGTTTGACCAGGTTTCTCACACCACTGAGTAAGTTTGCTCCCTTCTCACTGCAAACCATTGGGCACGAGTTCAGGTCAGGACTTGCCTTATCACGAATTGTTTCTCCCAGGCCTCAATACCATCAGCAGCTTCCACCATCCTGCTCCTGGCACCAGCCCTGGGCCACAGCACAGGGCCTGGATTGTACTCCCTGTATTTAGGCAGGGAAGGAGCCGTAAGCACTCACACGTTGAGCCTGCTGATAGCTGAAATCTCTCCCAGGGAAGCTCTTTCTGGGGCATAAGAATGGGGGAAAACTCAATGCTTCATCAAAGGTTTGGTCCCTAGCCTTCCAAGACTTTCCTCACCTCAACTGCTGAATCTGCATTTACCTCTCCAAGACAAGAATCACTGCAGCTTTAGAAAACTGAAATCCTGCACTGAAGCAGCAGATCTCCCCAGGCTGGGGGAGGTTTCCAGTCCTGCCCTTTCATCCATCAGCAGGATAATGCTCAAAAAAGGAAAAAACAAAAGAGTAAAGCAGAGGGTTTGCTCAGTGCATGCATCCTTCCAGCTTCTCATATTAATTACTCCTCTTCCCTCCCAGGCCACCACTTGCCAAGCACTCTGCCCTACCAGCCAGGCTGTGCTGTGGTGGACCAAGTCCCACAGGCTCAAATGGCCTTTCCCCACTGGCCTGCACCAGCAGCTCTTCAGTGTCTTGATTTAACAAGGAGCTAAGAGCAAGTGTGACCCCAGTCAAGCCCCACCATCTGCACCAGTTCCTAGTCCCACCCTCTCCCATGGCCTCAGCTCACACCTTGAGGCCACACAGATTATGCAGGGTGCCCGGCATGGCAGGGAGCATCACAGTGTCCATTGTGCCAGCAGGGCTCTGGGCACAGAGGAGCTGCAGGACCCACACAGGGAGAGGTTGGGTTTGGCCTGTGCCCTGGAGCAGCCTGGCTGTCCTCACTACAGCCAGAGCCCAAGGACACGAGACCCCTCAGGCCAGTGCCCGCTGCACACAAGGAACAGGACATTCCTGCTCCCCTTGGGAGCCCAGGAGCCAGGCAGAGCCCTGAGGCTTTGGCTGAGGGTGGTTCTAAATCCCTATCTGCATCCACTGCCCACCCCAGTCCTTGGGGAGCTCTTGGAGAGTGCTTCCCACCATCTGAAGGCAAATATGGCAGGTCTTTGAACTGAGCAAGATACTTGCAGATACTTAGCAAGATGATGACAACGACCATTAATTATAGCCTAGATTATGTACTTCATCCACCACGTTTCTGCAAGCTGCAAACCCCCCAAATGTCCTCAGATAGAGACCTCCATGAGCAGATATGGATGGAAAGGGAGGAAAGCCAAGCAACAACCAGGCTAATCAGAAAGGAAATGGCCTTTGTCACTCGGCCAAGTCAAACTCAGATTGTCTCTTGGATTTAAAGTGCTGCTGAAGCAGGAAAGCTCTTTAAGAGCACACACAGTAATTGTCCAGCAAGGAGAATGGTGCCAGCTTTTCTCCTCAGCTTTGGAAAGGACATGCAGGTTGCAATACAGGGCCATCACTAGGGGTCACAGGGTGGTGGTTCAGTGATTCGGCACCCAGCAGAAAGCTCATTTGTCACCTCTGCTAATTGCAGATCTCTCCAAAGGCTCCCAAGCTCACAGTCCCCCAAACCCTGCCATGCACTCTGGGCAAGGCAGGACACCCCAGCAGAACTACAGAGCATTCTTAGGCGTTACATCTCCCCCATTTCACCCCTGCAGTCCTTTCAGAGGTGATTATTCATCTTTTTGGACTCTCCATCACACCTCACGGCAGCAGGACTGCAAAGCTGCTCCTGGCATTTCCATCTGTATTATTGCTGGCTGGGAACACAGCTTCCAGTCTGGCCCCTGCCCCTGCCTGTGACTCCTGAGAGGCGAGGCTCCTGCTGGGACTGCTCCAGCTGCAGTGGATAAAATGCTTTGCAGGGATTGTTTTCACAAATCTTTCTATTGCCAGCTCTTTTGATACCACGAGTCATCCCTGTGATGGGGAGGAGAGACCTCCCTTCCCCTCCAAAGGATATCCATGCTTTGTCAAGAGGCTGCTGGGTGCCAGAGCAGAGCTCATGGAAAGGGAGTCAAGGGCTGCCCCTCTAATCAGGGTGGTCCTTCCTGACTCCTTTCCAAAGCATTTTCCAAGGAAACTGGATGCATTGGTAGCAATCTGGACAACTCATAAAAGAAATTTCACTGGCTTTGGAGGCAGACAGCTCCACAAGATGGAAGGTGTCAGACATTTCTTGTCCTGGCAGCAAGCTCCCTTCAAATGATTCTGTTCTGCCTATGAGGTATGGATGGTCCTGGAGGAGTTGGGGACACCTTCACCTGCAAGTCCCAAGTCTGTCACCACTGCTGCAGCTGGAATTACATCTCCAGACCTTTGGTAGCCCAAGAGCTGCTGGGAGGACCCTACTGTCTGGTCAGCCTCTTGGGCAGGAAACAGGAGGGTGCACCTTTGATGACTCCGGCTCATCTTCATCCAGGCTCTCTTAGAAGACATGGAGTTGGGTGATCAGGGCTGGGCAGGATTGGATGCAGGGATCTGGTCAAGAATAATGACAGGGTAACATATTTTGACACAGGGAGAGAAAAAGCTCCATGTTTTTCAGGTTAGCAGCTCCAGCCTTGCTAAGCCCAGAGCCAGGAGCCCACCCCACTGGATCTCAGGGTGCCAGTGCCCAGAAGCCCTGCCAGGGGTCAGGGTGGTCCCAGCACAGGTTTTCTGCCCAGAGGAGCACAGCTCAGCACAGCACACACTCACCCCACACCCCTGAGTCAGGGACACAGCGTGCCGTGTCCCGCTGCCTGTACCCGCAGGGCAGGAAGAAATCAGCCAGCTCCTGACCCACCAGACACCTGGAGAGCCTGAGCTCCCTCAACCCCTGCCAAGGGAGGAGTTTTGGGGCTGGGAGGGGAGCATCTCATCCCGCCCAAACACGCCCGGCAGCGCTGGAGGAGCGTGACTAATCCTGCACGGGCGCTGGGAACGCGAGCTGCACCGGCACCGGGGAAACGCCGCCAGCACCAGCCAGTGTGAACACGCTGGCCGGCTGTGATTGCTCCAGAAAGGGGGTAAATAAGGAAGTGGCAGCTCAGCCAGGGCACCAGGTAACCCCAGCCTCACAGACAGCTCAATCCCTGCCCGCAGTGCCCTGCCTGCAGTGCTCTGCCCTGTGGCTCGTTCTCCATTCACCAAGGGGCCAGGGCTGGGCTCTTCCCGGCTGAACCGCACAATCCCAGCCCCTACGGACACCAAGGAAGCTCTCCCAGGGACTGCTGTTGGGCCAGGGATTTCATCCTCTTTGGAAAAGGCAACATGAGTTTTCTCTCACCCGCCAGATGGCCGCTGCACAGTTCCATGGGGTGAGACCCTGGTGTTTGACTGTCGTGGGAGAGCATCCCAAAGGGATGAGCTGCCCCATGGGGACATATCTGCTACAGAGCAGGCTGGCTGTGGGAGACAGATGTGTCCATCACCTTACAACCCAACTCTCCTGTACATCACACACAAGCGAGAGCTCTCTCAGGAACAAAGGATCTTTCCACTTGCCTATGGGCAGCCCCAGATTTTGTGTCTGGGTGTTCTGGGAGGTCAGCTGCAGCTTTCAGAACAACAACTAGCACAAAGAGATGCTGTAAGTATATTCATATGCAAGCAAAGGAAAACAGTGATTTTCAACAACATAGATCAAATAATATTCCAGTTACAGCTAATTAAACCCTTTGCAAGAATGTCAAAGGGAGGGGTGTTTTTCCAAGACCCTTTTCCTTTGATTTACAGTGTGCATTGGGATTTCACCCCCAGTTTTGTCATATGCTGCACTACCTTCTCCCTCTCATGATTTCAAGTTGTCCTGCTCCAGGTGCAGCTGCAGCTTCTGGAGAAAACATTGACAAGGGTGAACTCAGTCACCTCTGTGGCACCAGCCAGAGACTGCCAGGTAATGGCTCTGGACACCAGTGTGACACCAGGCAGTGACACAGCTGGGGAAGTCACAGGTGATGGGGCAGACATGGCTGGGACAGGAACCAGCACCTCCTGCCCAGCTCCTGCAGCCCTGCTTGGCAGCTCACACACAGTCCCAGGGGAAGGCTGAACCAATTGACACAGAGAAACTACAAGGGCTCAGTGGAAATGATTTGTTACCAATTAAGGCGGAAGTCAATTAAGGCAATCGGTACAGGTTAAGGAAAAGATGGCCTAAGAAATACCTAATTGACAGGAAAAAAATAATACAAAGAGCCACCTTGCAGCAGCCCTGCATTAACCAGGGAGACCGGGGATGCTGTGAGGTTTCAAGAGTTCATTGCATTTTTGATCAGGAGCAGAGAACTCCAGAGGCTTCTGTCCAGATGAAAGGCTGACGGAAAGATATTGCAAATCATCAGTGAACTCTCAACTGCTTTAATCCTTCTTTGTTCCCATTTTCTCCCATTCACTGTGTCAGCAATATCTGGAATCCAACACCCACAGGTATGTTTTCACACACAAGTGATGTGCAATAACTTCCACATCCACCCATCTAAAGAACATCATCTATCCTTACAGTTCCAGACACACACTTTTATCCAGCCCAGGAAACCCCCAAGCTAAAAATATTTGGAGTCTGGAAATATCCTCAGACATCAATCACCATGAGCCTGCTGGAGGATCCAGGAGATGCAGAGGCACAGGTGACCCCAGGAAATGACAGGGTAAGGGCCAAAGAATCTAAACAGCAGAGACAAAGGCAGAGGTGGTGCTGAGGAGAGACATCCTGGCTGCTCCAAGGAAGTGCTGGGGAGCCCACGATGGCTCCTGGTGATCGTAGGACCAGGCACTGCAGGGGCTTCCAGGACCAGAGATCTCTGGAGCCAAGGACTGCAGCATGGCACAGGGAGGAAGGCAAACTGATCCTGGTGCTGCTCAGCTTTGGTCCAGGGTGGCAATACTTCCCATGAACAACCAGGAGTACCCAGCACCAAATCCACCCCTCCAGGAGCACACTGCCCGTGTCCCACAAGCACGGGGCCAGGCTTTGGTGGCCAATGGAAGCATTTGTGCCTCATTAACTGCTGTGTGAGCAGGTGGTTGCATCTTGCTCTCCCCTGTGACCTCTACAAACCATCTGCTGAACCCCCCTGCCACAACCTTCTGCCCTGAAGAGCTCTGCTCCCACACGTGCCAGCACACACATCCATTATGGGATCCTGGGGTCCTTTGCAGGAATAACTCTGATGTGCTGCAGACTTCAGATGGGGCTAAATCATTTGCCTAGTATGAAGGATGCCTTCCTTGGTGACATTTTTAACACTGTTTTTAAGGAGCATATTGCCCAGCTGGAAATGAGAATCCATCAGGCAATAGCATATATCGCAGGTCCTGGTCAGTAAGTGGAAAGAATTGGGGTTTATGGCTCAATAAATCATAGAACTTTCAATTAGATGAGTAGCTTAATTACTCTGCTGGATTTCGCATCCTACCTCTTTTGTAAGATCGTATTCTTTTAATGGCAACACAGCCGTTACCAAGGCCCTGACAAATTGCACTTTGGTCCTTCCTATTCAGCATCTGACTGGAGCAGGTAGGGCATTACAGCTTAAATTCATTAAATTACTCTTAACATACAACTTCCCTTGACTTTCTGTAGATTATTCAAAATAAATGGCATCCAATGAATGCCCCTCTCCACTGGGCAGGATTGACTTCCCTTCTGTGACCCTCTCCAAAAAGGAAAACACACTGAGTGAAAACAGGGAAGATCAGCACACATTTACTAACGGGCATCAGCGTGTTTGTTTCAGGACTTCTGAGACTTCAGGCCTGGGGTCTCCTCCCTAGGCTGGGCAAGGCTGATGCCATTTGGATTGCAAGGAACCTCTCCAGTTTCACTTGTCACTCACTTTGATGCCTGAAAACCACAATCAACCGCAGTCATGGCCCCAAGGAGCAGCAGCACACACTGGCATACACAGCCCCAACAGCCCTCAAAACGCTGCTGATGCCTTCAGGTAAAGAGGGGCTTGCCAATACACAAAAGTGGTCACTTACAGCCAAAGATATTGCTGAAGTCCTGGGGATAAACAAACATGGCTTTCAACACAAAATAGACCAGACACGCCCTGCACCCCGGCAGTGGGACCCGCCAGGGATCCCAAAGACAACTGCCATCAGGTTTTCCTGAAGGATTTGGCTGAGCTCTGTGGAGCTGTAAAGGTTTAATGGGAGAAATCTCTTGACGGCTACAGCCTAAAGAGGGCTGTGGAGCATGGCCTGGGCACAGGGAGGAGCTCTGGCAGCAAACACTGCCCATCCTGCTGCCCCTGCCCACAGATCCCATTCCAAAGCGTTCCTGACTCGAGTGTGCCCTGTTACAGCCTGAGCCCACCCAATCACTGCTCCGTGCCAGGGACTCATCGCAGGCAGACACAGCTGCGAGGTTCCATTTCACCTAACACACCCTGCTCGGGGTGCTGGAACACACAGAGCTCCAAGGGCTGGGCACATGGCAAAGCCAGCAGTGAGGGAAGCCCAAGAGAGCAGCAGGAGGTGCCTCCACCAGCACTCTGTAGGAATAAAGAGCACCCAAACCCAGGCAAGCAGCAGTGAGCAGGAGGAATTCGATCCAGCCTGCTGATGCTGGCAATCAGGTGCCCAGTAGAGCCACCTGACACACCTGAACACCTTGACCTGCGCTTCCAACTCATCCCTCCGCAGCATCACCCAAGAGCAGCAGGCCAGGATGACCTGTGGGGTGACCAGTCTCAGGGTAAGCTTCAGCAGTTGGTGTGAAATGAATCTGTACCTCATTCTCACTCCTGAAAACCCAGGTGTCAGATGAAAGCCAACATATTAATCCTCCTCTGTTCCCATTTTCTCCCATTCGCTGTGTCAGCAATATCTGGAATCCAACACCCACAGGTGTGTTTTCACACACAGGTGACGTGCAACAACTTCCACACTCACCCATGCAAAGAACATCAGCTATCATTAAAATTCCAGACACACACTTCTATCCAGCCCAGGAAACCCCCAAGCTAAAAATATTTGGAGGTGTGAAATGAACCTGTACTTCATCCTCACTTCTGAAAACCCAGGTTTTAGTTGAAAGCAAACATTTCCCATACACAGAACAGAGTATCCAATCCATCCAGAGCGACTCCCCATCTCTCCTCACTTTCTTCCTATTGCACCTCAAGAGTTATAGATCCTTCACACTCGTAAAAGATAATCACCCTTCATGGGTGAAGGAGCCTCTATTTATACCACTGCAGCAGGATGAATAGGCTGTGCAATTAAAGCAGGAGCTGCAGCAGAAGGGCTGGGCACAATTGCTATTGAAGGGAAAACCCAGTATTTTCCAGTACCTAAAAATTAGGTATTTTTACTGCTGGTTAAAAGCCCTAGAGTTGAAGATTTAATCCCAAGGCTCAGTCATGCCATTTCCCAAGATCAGCACTGCTCCACATCCTGCAAATACAGGATGTGTGCACAACCCTGCTCTGGGTACCGTATCACAAGGCCCATCCAGGAGCTCCGGGCACATCCCTGGGTGCATCCCTGCTTCAGGGCTCTCCAGGACTACAAGGACGGGCACTGGCCGTGCCTGGCCGGGGTCTCCAGCAGCGCTGCATCTCCAGGGACCCTCCGCCGCAGGCGGCTCCGCGGGGGGCACTATTTACCTTGTTAATTTCTGAGGGAGGCGTTTTAATTGCTTTAAATTACTGCTGGAAAAACTGGAGTGGTCAACAATCAATCAGGCTGATTTACCACCCCGTGCCCACCCGCCGCGAGCCGGCAATCAGCTGCCGCCACGAGATCTATTATTGATGAACTTTGCGGCACGGCTAATTAGCCCGGAGCGCAGGTCCCGGCATCGCTGCGCCGGCGGAGCGCGGCGGTCACCGCTGCCCGGGACAGGGGACCCGCGTGGCACAGGCAGCGCCCGGGGGCACCGGGAGGGTGCCCGGCCAGCCCGGCTTTCCCTCCCTTCCCGGGCTGGATCCTACAGGCAGCGAGGCGTGAAGGGGGCAGGGAGGGCTGCACCTTCCCCAAAATGCAGGGGACAGCCATGGAGGGGGGAAGGTAAGGCGTCCGGGGAGCAAGGCCACCCTGCATCGCAACAAAAGCAGTGAGGGAAGAGGAGGGCATTGCAATTCTGCGCAGGGATCCAGAGTTGCCATCCCTGCCAAGAGCACCTCCACGGCGACGGGCGCGCGTGTGCCAGTCATCCATCAGCCCACTGATCTCATCCTTGATTTTCATGGACAACTTTGATTTTTCATCATAAATTCTCCTTGTTCCTCACTGGAGACTGACAGGGGGTTTAAGTACAGAATGAAACGGAGAATATTAAAGTGGCTGCTAGTCTTTTGTGCCTGTCAGCTGATTCACTTTAAACACAGTCCTTTTTAGTGAGAATACCACAACACTTTGGGACCCTCAGCCAAGGCCCTCAAGGATATTGATTAAATGCAGCTTCCGCTGGAAGAACCTTCTTTTTCCTCTAAGTTTCCCCCCATTTTAAAGAGGGGCAGTGGAGGTTCAAGGGTCCTGCCTGGCCATTCAGGGTCACTGCCAGGATTGGGTGGGAGCACGGCAGCCCCAGAACAGCCCCAGAACAGCCCGGCCAGCTCCTTCTGCCACACTCTGCTGGGTGGCCCCATGTTGGTGACACTGGATGTGATGACACAGTGCAGTCCCAGCTTTCCTCACAGGATCAGTCCTGACAGGAATTCCACGCCGTACTCCCAGGCGCCTGAAGAACACAGCCAGCCCTCAGAGCACCCAGGCACAGGGAACCCTGCCTGCAGCCCATGGCAGCAGGCTGAAAACCCCCAATCCTTGCTTCCAGGGGCATCACCTCCCCTTCCACTGCAGGGAGATAGCTGCTTTATCATCCCCTCCTAGTTATAATCCCATCAAAGCACTCCTGGCCGATGGCCCCCTCGCCCGGGGTGCCTCCACTGCAGGCACCCACACAGCGCCAGTGCCAGCACCTCTCCCTGGCAAGCCCAGCCACAATCTTTTATCGGCAGACACAAAGCAGCAGTGCCCTGCAGCTCCCTCACTAACAGGTGATTAAACGTGCATAAAGATTTACTCATTTCCCCTTCCCGGCGTCAGTAAGCAACACGAAAAAATAAATATTCCAAGCGCTCAATTATCAAGGCTCCGGGTTCACAGTGGGAAACAACGACTCCGAGCTATGGAGGTTTCCAACCTCTGCTGGAAGGAGGTTTCCATGCAGCTGCAGGAGGCGACCATTCCCTAATTCCACTTCACAGCCACCAACTCCGTGCTGCTGCGGCAACTTCCAGTGCTTTTCTCAGCAAAGGTGCTGAGCCCCACCCGGCTGCCAAGGAGGCAGGGCCGGGCACGCAGGGGAGGGTCCTCAGCATGGGTCTGGCTGGTGCTCCCCTTGCCCCCACACCCCCCAGACCACCTGCACAGCAGCCACCATGGTCCATCAGGGTGCCAGTCCCAGTGACCAAGCACGCTGCTCTTTCCTGGGACAGGAAGGGACGTGGAGAGTTGGGAGATGTCTGGTCTAGGGACATGACCCAAGAGTTTCCAGCCACAGCCACAGCCCCAGCAGGGACACCCCTGGAAGCATGCTGGGAGTGGCCGAGGTCGGAGGCAGGCTGCTCTGGGTGCCCTGGTGATGTTCAGTTTGTTCAGCATTCCTGACCTGCCTCCAGCACTGCTTATCTCTGCTCCTCATCGCTCCGGGATGGAAACAGCCCCAGCCCCAGGGGAAGTTTGCTCACCCTGCGTTTACACCTGAAAGATCCGTTGTTTATCCAAAGCTGTGCAAACTGTAGGCCTGGAAACCGGACTGAAACCCTTATGCAACCACCCTTCTGAGCCAGAAACAGCCCAGCAGCAGCTTGCACGGCTTGGCCGGGAGCAAGGTGGGTGTAAAAACTGGAACAGAGCCAAAAGCAAGTCCATATACTGAGCATCTCTGTGCCTCCAAGGAAGCTCAGCCTCCTGGGTGACACTGAGGTGACACTTCTGTGCTGCCAGTACACATACCTGCACAGGCAGAAGAGTCCTGGTAGGCTGGAAAGGGAATCCCACATTGAACAGGATCTCTAGCCCATGCCCAGGCCTAGCTGCCCGTGCAGAACTGCCCCCTCACCAGCTCCATCCAAGGAGAACGAGCTGCAGGAGTCCTGCATCTGAGCTCTTGGTAATTCCCTGCATCCTCTGACCTCGCCTCATCAGTTCCTGCAAACACAGAGAATGGCTCAGCCATGGCATTTGGTCTGAGTCACAGGCCTGAAGGAAGATGCCACCACGCTCTCCGCACTGCCACCAGTTTGCTTCCAGACAAGGAAAAATGCTGGTTCTCAGTCAGGCACGCCAAGGTAACCCAGAGACAGAGCACCTCTGCTTCCCAGGTCTCCCTGGCCAGGGGAGCCACTCCAGCCAGAGGGGAAGGACACATCCCACCCAGAGCCAGGGGACCCTCTGCACTCCCACAGCACAGGGCAGGGCTCTGGGCACACCGAGCCCGCGGTGCAGCCCCTCATAGAGGGGGAACCCTCCTGCTCCAGCCTGGGCAGGAAGAGCAGCACCCTCCTGCAGCCAGGGACCACATTGCGCCCAGATCTGACCCAGCAGCTCACCACGAGACACCCCCAGCATGACTGACACCAGAAACAATAGCCCCAAGTCTCAGCAGTTTATCACCACCACTACTGCATTCACCCACATGGAAATCACATTTTGATTTGTCTATTGATTTCTACGTGCTCAAATCAGCACAGCCTCACTTCTTACCCGTCTCCTTCTGATCACAGCCACTTGCTGCCCCCAACACCTCCAGTTCCCTGGGATTCACCTTTCCCCAGCTCCTGCTTTGTAAAGGCCCCAGTGTCCCCACTGCACCACTGAGCACATCAGGGCTCCTGCTCCAGTACGGACCCATCGGTTCCAGGGCACAGCTGCTGCCAATTACCACTACTTAACTGGCACATTAAGCACAGAGTAAGGAATTAGGAGTTTCGGTCTGCTCTCTACTTAACAATAACAAAGTCACTTGACCTTTTTTCAGCCACCACAATGGCTGTGTAAGTGACTGCTTGACAAATGGGCTTTGTAATGGTCTCTGCTCTTTCTCATGTGGCTGGTGGAACAGTTAATATCTTGAGTCACAGCATTAAGAGGAGTGCTCGTGATTAATTTAAGATGTCAATTAATCACCCCAAATGGACTGGTTTGTCATCACTTCCTAATGGGAAGATGTTGATTTGTCCCACAGAATTTGTAACAGGAAGGGAGGCTGAAGGCCCCGCGCAGAGCAGAGCGGCGGGAGCTCTGTGACCAGCGCTAGTGAGAGAGGAAGGAAGAAAGGAAACAACCACTTCCACATACAAGGGTGCCACTGTGTTCCCATTTTTAAAATCACACCGCCCTGAGAAGAGCCTGCATGTATTTTTTTCCAAAGTGCTAGTCCTTATTATGGCTTTAGACACCTCCTTCCAGCAATCTGAGGTGCATCACCCACAGTGCAGGGCGTGGGGGGCAGTGCCAGGTCCAGTCTTCAGAAAACTCACACAATTCTTTCTCTCTTGCACACGCAGCAAGAACTGGAAAAATCTCTGCTTTTAGCTGGACAAAGGAGACGTTGACGATTTCAAATCTGTCCTTGGTTTCCTTTTATAGAAAGAAGACATGTGCAGCGATGATTCAGAAATGTAGCTCCAGAGATTGCCAGGGCTGCTTCACACCAGCTCCTCCAAGCTCAGCAGCCATCCCTGGCAGAGCCTCGGAGTCACCCACCCCAACCATGGGGTGCTTGGACCAGGAGCTGCACTGGGTCCTGGCCCTCACACCCTGTTTCTGGAGGCCAGCAGAAGCTAGTTGGTCAGTGGGAGTGCTGCTCTACACTGCATGGATGGTCAGAACATATCTGTGGTCTGACATTTGTTGCAGTGATTCTGGACAGGTTCTGCTGAGCCCTGTAATTTTGCTCCATTTCTAAAAAATATGCTGTTTACCAAATAGGACTGATTGCTGAGCCCAGGGCCACCACAGCCAGCACACACTGCCTCTAGGAGGTTCATGTTAACTTTAGATTGTATAAGAATTTCCTTCACTGGGAAATGTAAATGTCCAAAATAGCTCCTCGTCAGCTCTCACACTGGGAAAAGCCTCAAGGTTCCCCATGCTCCAGAGAAGATGAGCAGCCTTTGTCTGAACAAAATCCTGTGCAGTAGTGTGACAGCCATGGTGACAAGGAACGGGACCTCTCTGGATTCCAGGTGGAGAAGTTTGTACTCAAATCAGGGGCTGAGCACTGCAGTTCCCTCTTTCTGGAGGAGGAACTGGACGTGGGGAGCTCCCAGACCACAATGCACAGAGTAAGAGCCCTGACACCCAGGCAGAGAAAACCCAGGGTTGGCATGCAGCACCATCATTTAGGTATTTGTGAAACAGCTAAACAACCGCTTCTTGTAGCTATAAAAATATTTCAGACTTTTCAACAGCTCTGCTCCATGAGACCACTAGTGCCCAGACTTTGCATCCACAGAGGCTGCCTGAGCCTGAGGTGCAGGGAAGAAATCCTTCATTCCACTCACAGTGGGCACCAGGACGAGGGAGACAGTGAATGCCTGCACACATCCTGACTGACTCCAAGGGGCTGTTTCCTTGGCTGCACTTTTCCAGGATGTTTCTGGGTCACTTGCTTCCGTATGAGGCATTACCTGGACTCGTGTGAGCTGTGTCACCCCTCATCAGTCTCACACTGTGGCAATAAATAGACTCCAAGCAGAGATGGAATTTTTTTCCACCCTGAAGTCTGTAAAAGAAAGGGCTGCAGGAGTTGGAGATGGAGCATCACCTGCCTCAGGCTCCCATGCAGATCCCAGCAACGCATCACACTCCAGGCTGTAATTCACAAGGCATATTAATCATGTAACAAAGAAGTCACTTGGGATGTTGGAAAATAAAAGCAAGGATGAAAAAAAAATTTTTTTTCAATTGGTGTGTAATGAGGCAGGTTTTCCCCCACACAGGCAGGTTCCTCCCTGGGAGGAGAGCCTTGCTTCCTGCCTGCCCAGGGGCCCACGACCCCGCTCTCCGTCACACCCCATGAACCGTGTTCCTCTGCCCAGCACCACGGGAAATGTGCACTCCTTCCCTACGAGTTCCCATGAAATCACAAAAATGTTGGGGGTCTGGGGGAGGAAGCACTGCCTTTCCATCCATTCCTTTCCTCCCAAGGAGGAGGTTTGAAAACAACTGTCCTTGTGTCTGTGTGTGCCTCATGCACAGCAGCTGCAGAACAGGTCCTGCTCACAGGGTTGTGGTGATACCACGCTGCATTGGGCACCCCATAATCAGGGTTAGGAACTGCTTTGTAATGGAGTGACCCCAAGGAAGTTGGATGAACTCCCTGCACACACAAGATGAGCCCAAACTGGGCAGAAGAAGGCACAGCATGGCACCAGCCTGCGCTCACTGGGATTTCTCCACGGCTTTCACCAGCCAAAGCTCCATGACAAAAATGTGAAATCTGGAATTTTAACCCATAACAAACCCATGAAATCCCAGATGCATTTCCATGAAAGCATCCAGCCCCCTTCCTAGCCATGCCTGGGTACACACAGTGGGATGCTGGTGCCTTGGTGCCAGCACCAGAACCTCCAGTGAAGTCAGTCTTGTAACAAGTGCTGCCAACAGGGAAACTGGTTTTACAGAACAGCCAGGTCCCAGGGAGGAAGGCACAGGTGACATATCCATTCCCTCCACTCAGGAGCCTTCCCAAGGGTCCTCTCCAGCCATCACAAACATGCACACATGTATGCAGCCTGTCTGGGGTGTGGGACAGAGCTCATCTAATGCCACCTTGGGTGGCAGCAGCAGAGCCCATGTGTGCCCGTCTCACTCATTCCAGAGCTTTTGTGTTTATCAGCTCCCTAAGACAGATGCTGGAGCTGCTGCATGTTGCCTCCAGCAAAGTCCTGGGGAGAAGGGAGAGCGTGGCCCGGGAGGAGGCAGCTCTGCTGCTCTGATCTAACCGGGAGTGACACAGCAGCTGGGGGCCAGCAGCGCCCACCCCCTTCCTCTGTGATCCTGGATTTTCATCCACAGCGCTGCAATGGGAAAGTCACAGCCCGAGCAGGGCCACACTGGGCAGCCAGGCCATGGGCTGGAGAAGGTTCTTCTGTCACAGACCCCTCAGCACAGAGCAGGGGATATTTCCTGATAATTTCCTGATTTCAGTCGGGGATCAATTGGCCACTTGCTCCTGTTCTTCCCCCCAGGGCCAGAGCCTCCAGCTCTGCATGCAAAGCAGTCGCTCCCTATTTCCAAATGCAAATGCCTCTGTGAAAGGCCTTGCTTTGAAACCAGTATTATTCCCCAGGGTCCCGACCCTCCCGCCACATCCCTCACCCCAGCCTCTAGCCCAGCCTCTGCCTCTGCCTTCCCAGAGTAACAAAGGTTACGGAAAATAAAAGCAGAGCGATTACCATCTGGGAATCATCAGGCAGAGCCCAGAGGGATGGAGCAGGCGGCAGAGACCGGGCTGACCCCACAGCCCACCACCCATGCGTGCCTGAGCTCCCCCAAACCCCAACAGCCTGCCAAGGGCTGCAGGGACCCCAGAGGCATGGTGTGAGGGGCACTGAACCAAGCTGAGACAAACTGAGTGACACCCTGCACCCCACTGAACGGGGCTGGAGGGAAGAGTGGCTGCCACGTCCCTCATCACACCCCAGCACAGCACTTCTGCACCCCCAGAGCAGGCACAGACAACCCAGGATGGCAGCAGCATACAGCAATAGCTGCAGCAGGGCCAGAAAGTGCCTGGCAGCTCCATCTCACTGTGTCCTCATCCCATGACCCAGTGCCAGGGTGGCTGAGGAGCAGGCAGCTGGATGGGTCACATAGCTTTGCTGGCCCCAGAGCTGAGGGTCCCTAGGCCACATCAGGAACAGGGATGGGGACGGGGACATGCCACAGTTCCACACTCCCCATGTCCCCTCGCGGGCGGCTGTGCCCATGAATGGAGTGGCTGCTCCTCCCTGTCATCAATCTCCTGCTGTCCACTCTGGAGCCTGGAAATAAACCCCCTGTAAATCTCCACCACAACCGCTCTGTTTTGGTGGCGGAGGGCCCCACATTCCTGAGTTTCAGACTGCAGCCACGTCTTCAGGAGCGGAGCCACAAGAGCTTTCTGATGGTTAATTGCTGGCACACTCTCACTGAAAACATGAAACACCCCCTGACAAGCCGTGTGATTTATTACTGCCCACTGCAAAACGGAACAAAATCAATTGGCTATTACCTCACTTAGCGAAGGCTTGTCACCGCCTGGGAGCAGGGTGTTAAAAATAAAAGCCAGGCACAGCCCTGGCTGCAATCCCCATGCTGGGGCTGCTCCACCTGCTTTGCCACAGATAACACCAGGGCCATGGTGGGGCTGGGCTCCATGTGCCCTGATCGCTGCCATGCTGGTGCAGCACCGGCTCATTCCTGCTTTGCTGTTATTAATCACACAAATGCCATTGTGAGCATCAGCACAGCAAATTTTACAAGACATGCAGAGCAGTGACAGAATATTTATGACAGAAACATATCCTTCAATTAATCAAATTCATGTAACCCTTCCTGCCCCAGCAAGGTGGACCCTCCACGCCCAGGAAGGCACCCCATGCTGGTTGTGGCACTGGCAGGGAAGGGCTGTAGCCCTTTCCATGGGCAGGTGGAACGTGCCAGGGAAAGGGACTGTCCATCCATTCATTCATGTCTGAGTGTGACAGCCTTGGCTTTCCTTGGCTGTGAGCGTGTCTCTGAGCAGACACCCTTGGCTGCTGAACACCCATGCTGTGGCTACGCTGATGCAGCTGCCTCTGCTTGCATTCCAAACATGCCAAGAAACCCATATATTGCCCTAGAAAAGTGACCAGAGGGCCACTCCAACAGAAATCCACCTCTATTTCCCCAATTCCAGATCTTTTCCTTGATAGGAAAAGGGAGTGAGCCATAAACCACCACAGGGGCAGTCAAGGTCTGGGAGCACACGCCCTGTCAGCAGTGGGACAGCTCAGGAGCCAGGGCCAGGGCAGCTGCCACTCACTGGGACACTGCAGCCAGTGCCAGTGGGACAGCCCTGTGCCTGGCAGCCCTGGGCTCATCACTGTGACCCTGAGGGCAAGCAGGGACCCTTCTCCCAGGTGTTTCCACGGTCAGTGCAGCGTCAGTGTTGGGGATTGTGTCCTGGTGCACGTGGCACAGCACTACCCACAGGGTGGGTGGCAGCTCTGGAGCTGGCAGAAGTGGCTAAGGCACATTTGCAGGATATTTCAGAAACTGAACAGTCCCTCTCTTTACATTTCATCGCCTTTGTTTCATACCCAAATCACTTACAGGCTCCTCCAGTCATAGCAGGGAGATGCTCCTCCCATGAAGCTCCAAACTGTGCACAGCATAAAGAGGCTGCATTATTTATAGACTCTGGATGGATATTTCACATGAGGTCCGGCCCATTCCCAGCATTCCCTCCATTCACAGATCATTAAGTAGCACTTGCTGACATACAAGGCAATGCAAGTGAGTGGGGAACTTTGAATATTGCCACCCAGCCCCACAGTCAGGGAGATTCAGGATGTAATCATCTGAAGAAGGGGGACAGTTGTGCCCTCCCAAACAGATCTCATCTCAAAGCATCCACAGCAAGCACCCAGCAGTAATGCTGTTGCAGGACCCATGGGACCCACAAGGCCTGGGCACCACCAAGGGGACATAAAGGCTGCCCAGGGCCCATTAACACCATTGCTGATCCTAAAAGGTGTTTCCTCCCCACTGAGCTCATGGCTGCAAGGTGATCAGCCTTGTGGGGACAAAATCCCTCCAAAACCTTGGGAGCAGCACAGTGCAGAAGAGCCATGAGGGCAAGAGCAGACCCCAAGAGGTTTAACTCAGAGCATGGCAGGTGCAAGAGGGGGTCTCCAGTGCGAGCAGCATGAGCAGATGTTTGAGTCCAGGTGCTGCAGGACACCTTTCATGGCTGCCAGGTGTTCTGTGCCCTGTGACCATCCTAGCTGGGGTGCTTGGAGCAGCCAGTGGCTCTTCTGTGGCCCCCAGACGCCACTCCAGGCAGGCAGACACTGTCCCTGCTAAGGGCTCATGGCCACCACGTTCCTGCCTCTAGCTGGGGTAAACCTGGGGCTGTGTCTGCCCCCACCTCGGGCCGCAGCCGAGCAGAGACAATGGCAGGACGTGACTGAGGGGACATCTGTGCCTGATCCAGGAAACATTTGGGCATCTAGTAGGAGCACTGGGTTGTTAAAAAGTAAAAAAAAAAAGAGATGTGTGATTGTGAGAAGATCTGGGATACATTTGCAGGCTGCAGCAGAGCTTTTCAGAAGAGACAAGGCTGAGATTTCAGTTCCCGGGAAGCTTGACACCCTGCTCCACAGACTGTGACCCTGCCAGGAGCTGGTCTCACTGCTCTCCCAGTCCCCAGCTGCTGTGCCCACACTGCAGGCCTGTGCCCTTCAGCAGGACAACAGTTTTGTGCGTTCCCTCAGTCTCTCCAGTGCAGAAGGTGGCCAAGGGGTGGTTGAGGCCCACAGCAGAGCACCTGCATCCCATCCCAAGGGCAGGTGCCACTGCCAGTGTGGCTTGGCCATGCAGACCTCCCAGCGAACAGCAGCCTCCTGCTGCCCCTCACTGGGCCAGTCAGGGGACCAAACATTGCCCACAGCTCTGTGCCCCACTGTCACTCAGGTTTCCTCTGCTGAGGCCAACACTGCTGGTCAAGGTGACTCTCCAGGTGGTGCCACCAGCCGTGAGCTTGTCCCCAGGAGCACAAGGCGTTGCTGCACACAGAAGGGCGGCAGCAGCACCTGCTCTGGGAGAGCTGTGCTCATCTGGTTCCAGCCCAAGGCCACCCAGCACAGCAGCACTTCCATTTCAGTCCATGGCGCGGTGTGCTGCGGTGACAGGAACCACAGGGCCAGTGGAAAATGGGGCTCTGAGCTCATGCATCTTATTTTAGCTCCCCATCCTCTCTGGAAGCTATCTCAGGCATGTTTTGGGAATACAGCAGGTATTTTTATGAGTGGGATTTGCAAGAGTATTTTCATCTTAGACTTGGAGACAACTGGGCCTGCTGCCAGGTTTAAGAAGAGCAGGGGCAAGAAACATGAAACTAGTGAGAGGTAGGCTTCCCACTGGGGCTTATATTTAGCTGAGGGGAGCAGGAGCACTCGAAAATGTCCTGCTTGGTGCTCCCTGTGCCAGACCATCCCTCGGCCGGTTCACTGAGGCCAACCTTGACCCAATCCAGGGAGAGCAAGGGGAATGTGTCCCGGCCGATGGCACTTGTCCGGCCTGGCCCACCTGGCACGGCCGAGACCCCGGCTGACCTTTGGATCAGCTGCCACCAGCAGAGCAGCAGGTGTGCAGCGAGCCGGACGTCACCTGTGCCAGGGGAGCTGCCACTGAGCACCCACGGACAAGGACAGTGAGGGCTGGGGGCACAGCACCGGCCGGGTGCTGCTCTGTGCCTGCAGCAGCAGAGCGGAGCTGTCCGGGCAGGATGACCGGCCCAGGCTCAGCCCCGGGCAGCACCAGAGCACAGCCCCAGGACACACACAACGGGAGGGGTCCCCTGGGTGCCACGGGGTGCAGGACTGCTGCCCAGTGGGGGACGACAGCTGACAGCTGAGCTGGAGGGGCCGGGGAAAACCATGACCTTGCAGTGACACGGGACTGGCCGTGCCATGCTGTGGCCGGGAACATGAGCCGAGCAGCTGCACGGTGGTGCTTGGCCAGGGGCCGAGGTGCATGGACTGCTGGTAGCCAGCACCAGAGCTGCTCAGAGGCCCCTCAGAGACCCTCCCTAGCAAGCACGGCCAGCTCACTCCAGAAACAAAATGCCTTCCCAACAAAAAAAAGAAAAAAAAAAGGCAAAAAAAAAAAAAAAGAGACAGCTTCAACCAAGAAATAGCCACAGGCAGGTTTTGTTTTTAAAGCATTTTTATTTTCTTCATTTTGAATTGAATTTTTAAGTGATTTGTCTCACTGAAAATGGACACATTTTGAAATCCCATGTGTTCCCTCCTCTCTGCCCAGAGGGGGTTGGCTGCTGACCCAGCGCAGCGAGCTGGGGGGCTGAGCCACAAGCTCCTCATTTTCTGTGGCAGCTTTGTACCTTTTCCAAAGCAAAGACAGTCCTCAGAAAGGGGTAACCTCAAGCAAATATCCTCCCTCTCCTGTACCCGGAGCTGGTTCTACTGCACCTGGCAAAGACAGCCAATAGCTGGAGGGAGCAGAATAAGAAAACAAGATTTCCTTATGACTTTCTATTTTATAATCAAACCAAGTATAATGTCATGCCCACCATCCAATAGCCCATCACCTCATGAGGGTTTTAGGCCAGCACTCCCTGTGTCTTCCCCAGAATCTCCTGAGCGACCAGCAGCCACAAGAGCCCCGATGAGACACGGCACAGGAGCCCTCGAGCTCCAGCTCCACCGGCACGGCTCGGAGTGGGACTCCCTGAGCCGGGCCTGCCCCACTGCTCCAGTGCCACACAGCACCGAGGGGGACCCGGTCCTTCGAAATTGTACTGGTGTAGCACCACAACAGACCAGGAGCACATGATGCTCCACCATTTTGGCGGCCGCCCTCCGCGCGCGAAATGGTGTCGGCACAGCTGCACCACCAGTGGCTGCCATCGCAGCCCCACTGATTACAGCGCCCTTGTCACGCCGCTCCCGTGCAGCTAAATTAGAGCAACTAATTGCACGTCTCTTTGAAACAATCAGAATGACAAATCAGTGGTAATCTCTTCAGTTCTAGAGGGAAGCTATTGCGGCTCGTTCACAAGGATTAATCAGCTTTTCATCAGTGTTATTATACCAGCGCTGCCTCAGGAGAAGCCCCGAGGCCACGCTGGCTGGGCTCGCACCACAGGGACAGCGAGGCCGCTGGCGGAGCAGGCAGCATGGCCAAGCTGCTCGCTCCCAGCCCTTGTCCATGGGCAGAGCTGCCACATCCACTGCCAGGCCCTGTGGCACTCGCTCAGGCTCTGCCTGGGGGCAGCTCTGCCTGAGGGGCTGCACGCTGTGGGCGGCAGGAAGCCTGGAGGGAGGCTGAAGTCGAGTGCACTCCCCTCAGAGTGACTCCCCAATACACAAAACCATTTTAATGATCAGTGCCAAATCGGAGATCAGTCAAGAAGAAATAACTACAGGTCTCTCCCTTCTACATAACGAGCTCCAGGAGACACCCTGGTGCCCCTCACCGAGCACAGGGAAGGTTTTCTCCATGCACCACCAGCACTGCTCCGTGTCTGCCTGGGGCTGCTCCACAGAAATCCCAAACACCCTGTTGAGCGGGAGCTGTCAGCAAGCAGAGCTGGTGCCTTTCAACTCTTTACCACCTGCACTCAACAGAAAAGCACTCAGCAGCATCTCTTCTTGGCTGATACTTAACATCCAGAGGATACAGCCTGCTAGGGATGAATGACTAGGCTGGGTTCTCCATCTCTACCACTGCTCCACGGCATGACCATGCCCAAGCAAACCACTTTCTGCTCAACAAAAGCTAAAATGGGAGCATATTCATCGACCTCTACACTTCCACTGCACTTCATGGCACTCCCAGAGCACTTTGCATCTGCCCACACATGTTAAGGACAATGATGGCAGAGAGCTTTATTGAAAATTCCCAGACCTTGTGCTGCAACAAGTAGTGGTGCCCTCTGGCCAAGGCCTAGGAGGGAAGCATGTATGAGGAAAGAAAAGCAATTTGTGATACTACTCCATGGACAGAACTGACTTGCTTTTCATGGACTCATTTTCCACTATCAAAGACCTTCCCCTGGTTCACAGAGGTTCTTTTTCCTCATCAAGTAGAACTGAGCACACACGTGTGAGCATGGAGTGTGCAAGGAGGAGAGGAGAAGGCCATGGTGCTGCTACAAAAGGCCCTAGAAACAAATACTTGATCTTTCATGGACTCAGACCAACAGCTCTCAGAGCTCTGGACAAGAGGGCTGAAGCACTACACACGGCTCTGCTGTGCCCTGGAAAAATTCTGCAGCGGGCACGTGGCATTTCAGTCCCCTGTTTCAGTTTACAGGACACAGGTCATTCATTCCCTCCCCAGCACAGCCCTGCTCTCTCTGGCCAAGGGGCTGATGCTGGCCTGCGAGAAGCCTCTCCACCATGGTGCCCGTGGGCAGGGGCCAGCTGAAGCTTGTACCAAACGTCCTGGGCACTGGGCATGACTCTTCCTTAGGCACAGGTCAGCACTGCTGCCATGGAGCCCGCCCAGGGCAGCAGCTCTGAGCAGGACACTGCCCAGCCTGGCAGGGGGAGATGGTTCTTGGCATCCAGGAGACAGTCAGCAGCAAGGCCAGCGTGGTGCTGCGTGGGGGCACCGTCCAAGTGGGAATCGCCATCTGCAAGGGATGGAGAGAAGAGAGGATTAGCAGAACTCAGCCACAGCCATGGAAGCCCAGCTCCCAGCAGCTCCTCCTGGCTCAGCCTCTATCCCTGCTCAGCCAGGAGAGACACTGGCATTATGTGGTCCTGGATCAGGGCCCAAGGCATCATCTTCCATGGGAAAAATATCAGCCTGTGGCCCATTGCTGGGGCTGGGGCAGGGTGTGCACAACAACACAGCAGCACTCAGCAGCTGAGCACAGCTCTCCTGTGTCGCCTTCAATAGCTCTGTGCCAGCTCTGCCACGTTACAGCCCTTGGATCACACCATCAAAACTCAACAATGCACTTGAGTTACATAAAGATCCAACTCGTGGAGAAGAGGCACTTGACGTTTCCCTACAGCAGGCTTTTAGGGTACGTTAGGAATGCTAAAACCATAGATGGAAAGTGCATGGAGAGGTGGAGTCAGGCGTCAGGGCCCTCCAAAACAGTTAAACTAAAACTGCTGAAAAACAGACAAGGAAACATACAAGGTCACATGCTGCAACCAAAGGACTCTTAAAGTTGTTTACAGATGGCAAACGTGCACTATATGGCATGCATAACTTCAATTTCCCATAGCACGTGTGTGGGCACACACCAAGTATAACATGTACATAAAATAATACAGAGAGATATATTTAAGTCCTCTTCATGCACACGTAAAGCCAGCATCCAGGCAACAAACTTCTGGTGAATTCAAAGCACTGAACTAGGAGAAATCCCTAAAACCAGAAGAGCTCTCTTAACTAATTGTCTCTCACACCAGAAAAAGTCCATGCCAATCCTTATATTTTTTTTCCCCTTCTGAATACCAAACTCACTCCTACCTGGATTTGCCTTGCTGCTGCTGGACCTCTGATGCACATAGTTTACCCAGTACACATTAAAACACCCATGAAGCACAGTGCTGTAGCTGCCCTGCTCCAGATGATTCTCTGCAGACCCCCACTTGCAGCTTCACTCAGGCCAACTCACTTAGAAACGTCTGAAAGTCAAAGCATTGCTCTCACTGAGGGAGTGTCACGGTGTATTTCATAACTGGGGCTCACAAACACAATCCTTCCCCCATGCACTGCCGTTGTTGCCCACAACAAAGGCGTTTGGGATCAAAGGAAAGGGTTAACCCCCATGCAGTCATCGCTTGGAGTCCTGGAGGTCTGAGTGCTGCCAACTCCTGAAAAATGGCCACCAGGCAGGCAAGCTGCTGAGAATCATCAGAATAAGACTGGAAGGTGTCCACATCAATCAATCACTTGTTGACAGATGACTGGAAGCCCCCACTGTGCCCGTGGACAGCTGACCAAGTCTGGGCTTAACCTGGAGTCTAACATTAGCCTGTTTGCTTCGTGTGGGTGGCTGCTGCGTTATGACCTTAATAGTCAATCAATCTTGCAACGAGCAGTGTGTCTGGCAGAAACATTCATTATCCATCCTATTCATGCATTGAAAAGCTTTATCTTCAAAAACTCTGCGTCACTTAGGGAGGAATAACAGAACCCTGAGCAACAAAATAGGCCCAGCCCCAGTTTCTAGGGGGAATCCAGATGTTGGGGCTGAGCTCCCACAGCCGCTGCAGCCCCAGACCCGGGGGCACTCAGGGCAGGGCTTGGCCTCCCTTTTATTTCTGGTACCCATTCAGGCTGCTTTGAGGTTGCTGCTCTTGCACCAGCAACTGCTGGAATCAGTGCCAAGAGGAAGAGAAGGGGGAGAGATATAAAAGGACAACAAACACACATCAATTAAACCTTGCAAGCTGTTAGTCACACTAGTTAATAAGTTCTTTCTATCTGTAAAGTGCTCTTAGTGACAAATCCTTTAACTGGCACTCAGAGCGTTATTATGGCTTTCAAGATGCCTCTGTCTTTCATGTGCAGCTTCTTGTACACATGTGAGTGCTCCCTGTTGCGCAGTCTGTTTACACTAGTTGTGAGAAGACATCATCAAAGCAAACTGAAAGCAACACTAAATGCCTGAGAAAAACAGAATTTATTCAATGCTGCCTGCTCTGGAATCGCCTTTCACTTAACAAACCACTGCAAACTGCAGCGGCAGGAGCCGGGGAGCTGGGCTGGCACAGCAGCCTTCGGCCTCTCCAGGCATCACCAGCAGCATCCATCTCCCACTATCAGAAAGGGGGACCTGAACCTGCTCCCACCAGCTGAGACCTGGTGGTCACAGCTCCAGGGATGAGGAGATGCAGGAGCTGCACATCCCCTGCTGTGGCCAGGGGTCCCGAGCATGGCAGTCTGTGTACCAGAGCTGTGCTTGGGACAGGACAAGGACAGCTCCTGTGCCTGGGGTTGGGAACCAGAGCAATGCCCCAACGACCCTCACCATCACTCATCCCAGCCATCCCTGTGCCATGGGGCACCCAGAGGGTGGTAGAGGCTTTGTTTCAAAGAGCTGAAGCCAGGCAAAGCTTTGTGCAAGGTGAAGGAAGGATAAGAGCTCGAGAGGAGCGCTCCTGCCTCACTCACTGCCTGCAGAAGCTGCACAGGGTGAACACCCATGGCTGTCCCCTGGGGCAGTCTGCAGAAGCTCCTTCATTGCTGGCTGGTCCTGCTCAGGAGAGGGGCAATGAGAAGGTGGCTCCAGCCTCACCTGCATCACACAACATCCCGGGAGAGCAATATGTGACATCCAACAGCACATAAACACACCAGCCCCAGGGAGGATGGGGAGCCAACCCCAGGGGCCCTCTCCGGGGCCAGCGGCCACACAGACACCACAGCATCCTGGGGTTCCCTTACAGAAATCATCCTCTCCTTACTCAAAGTCAAAGCAATTAGGGTCCTGCAATGTTAGATTAAAAAAGAGATACTTAATCAGAGAGCTTCCATAACCCTTCACACTCAGGCAGCCAAAGCAGCTGCAATTCAGCAGGCCTTGTCCAGGCCTTGATTGTATGTGCTGAATAATGAACAGTAATCTCACACAGAAGCAAGTTATGTTTCTGCAAACTCTTCCACACGAACTAAATATTAATCACCTTAATAACCATTAATGTGTAATGGTCATTCATTAAATTCCAGAAAATACCGGGCGTCAAAGCAATCATTTATTGGTCTCAGTACCTGGGGCACTCACCACACAGCACCTGTGCTCCCTGTGCACAGCCTGTCCTGGGCCACTGCTACCCTCTGCCACCCTGGTCACCTGGCACCCACTTGCCAGTGGCAGCACAGCCACGCTCCCAGATGGTGTAGCAGGAGCAGCACTGCCATATCATCACCTTCTGGGTGTGCACAGAGAACAGCCCACTCTGCCAGGACAGCCACCATGGCTCCCTGTGTGCTGAGCAACTCAGCTTGACCTGGCACCCATCCACACAGCTCCTCCAGCAGCATGGCCCAGCACAGAGGAGCTGTGCCACTGGGGAGTGGGATGGCAGCAGTGGTGTGTGCGGGGACCTCCAGGCTATCAGTTGCAGGTGACAGCATTAGATCTGCTGCCCCAGAAAGTCCTCTGTGCAACCTGGCCTCCTCTGGCTGGCTCAGGGCTTCACGGACGGTGTCATGTGGCAACTTTCTGGATTCTGACCTTGTTGGAATTTGCTCCTGGGGGG
>VXBQ01003004.1:223661-240490 GCA_013400175.1 Phainopepla nitens
GGGGGGGGGGGAGGTACACGCCAGTCCATAAAGTTCCCATTAGTGTAAAAGCAGATGTAAGCACTTTGCTGGCAGAGCTCAGCAGCAGGGAAGCCTGCAGTTGATCAGTTCTGCCTCGCTGGTCACTGCAGTCAACAGGAATTACCGCAGAGGGTTCCTGTGCCCCTCTCTCAAAGCCCACCCCTCCAAAAAGGATGGTTTAAAGAAGCCAGCCAAGTTCAGGCAGCACTGCAGGATAACACAGTAAATCCACGTGATACGTGCTGAGGGGAGCCAGCCCCAGGCAGGAATAGCCAGCAGGAGAGCAGTGTGGATTTGTTTATTGCACAGCACAAATCTAAGTATGGGGACTCACTGCTGCTCCCGTGAGGAGCTGGTGACTCCAGGGCCTTTGTGGCACATGACTCAGCCCAGGACCAAGGGACAGGCAGGTGGCAGCTGGGACTGGCCTTTGCCATCAGCTCCCACAAGGACACATGCACCCCCAGATTGTCACAGCCAGGGAGCAGCACCTGCCCCTTCCCACAGCACCAAGGGCACGAGGGGACTGCCAGACCCTGGAGCACCGCCCTGGGCTGGGGACCTGAGTGCAGCCCCACAGACACCAGCCACCAAATGGGGCAGAGTGCTCAGCTCCAGGGAGGGAAAAAGGCAGCAGTAAAGGCTGCTGTGGCCGTGGAGTTTCCTGTCACTGGTGGAGTGGAACTGCCAGTCGTCCACCCCCCCCACCCCCGTGCTCCCTCTCCATCATGCTGCACTGAGAACCGGCACCAGCTGACCTGGTTTCAGCCAGTTTTCCTTCATGATTAACACTCTCCGGGCCCGTGCTCACTCTGTTATTCTCACCAAATTAAAGAGCAGTCCTGGATCCTCGTTAGATTTGCTCACATTTGAGTAGTGTCATGTGGTCAGTAGCCCATGGCAATACACTAAATTAAAGGCCTAATGCAGAATCCACCTACGAGCCTGACAACTAATGAATCGAGGGCTTCAGGCCCCAGAGGAGCTGCGCTGGGATGAAGCCACTTCACACCGAGCCAGAGCAGAAGTGCAGTCCCTAGGCTGTCATTCAGAAATAAAGAGTTGTTGAATTTTATTCACCACAGGACACAGAAACAACAGCATCTCTGTAACTAACGCTGCTTTGCCAGAGAGCCAGACGGCAAGGAGCCCTCTCAGCACTGATCCCCCAGGGCACAGCGGCTCCTGCCCACACACCAGAGGTGCTGCAAATGACCTCCCACTTGGTTTCACTGGGTTGGGTATGAGTCCCCATCAGGAACACGCTGACTCTTCCCTCTGGTCAAAAAATTAATACCTCCACCCATCCCTCCAAACCATGCTAGTACTCCAGAGTGCACAACACAGCTCCCTCCTATGCCCCCAGCTCTTCCTCTGCACCCCAAAGGGGCCTCAGCTGCCCATGCCACAGCACCCAGCCCTCACAGGCATCAGCCAACACTGATGGGGCTACACATGAGAACAGACTGTGGCTCCCACACTGGGCTGTTAGCACCCTCTTCCCTTCCCCAACAGCGGCTGGGCAAGTGCTGGGCCAGTGCTGTGGCCATCAATTTTGCTCTGAAGAATTTCAAGTTGTTTCTGAAGCCTGGAAAGGTTCAGCCTGTTGCATCAGACAGCTGCAGCCCTGCAAAGGTCAGGGCTGTTTTGGTAAGGAGCTGTTTGCTGAAGCCTCCCCCTCCCCCAGATCCCTGCTCTCGGCCACAAGCTCATGCACCCATACCCTCCCCGTGCACACACACTCACACTCTGCTCAGCCTGTGGAAATGGAGAAGCTCCACACCAGGACACTGCTCCTCACAGTCAGCACACGTGTGCCATGAACCGGGGGCTCCTGAGGCACCCAGCATGGCACTGGGGGATCTCACCTCCCCTGTGCCCACCCTTCGTGCCCCTGCTACAGCTGGGAGCCCAGACAAGCCCTCTGTCAGGGAGTGGTGACCTCTGGCCAGGTGTGTGCTGCCAACACCACCGTCCACTGTGCATTCCCAGTGGTCACCATCATGGACCTGAACCTCCCTCCTCCTCTCCGCAGCAGAGGCAGACCCATAGCACAAGGACAAAGCAACATCTTCTCTGCTCAGGCTGGTCTGAAATGCCCTGGGAGGAGCTGCCCCAGAAAGCACCACACTGCAGGCAGGGGACATCCAAACCTTTGGCCTTTGGGGGACAGGAGAGTGCTCCCAGTGTCCCCCCAAAACACCGTGCTGGGGGCTCTGCAGGTGCATCGCTGGGTGGTGCAGAGCAGTGCTGGGAGCAGCCAGCCAGGACTGCAAAGGGGGGAGCGTGCTGAACAGGGTGATGAGCTCTATCACAGCCACCCTCCAGCCAGGCACAGGGGATTGTCACCCTGTCCTCTGCACCTGGCATCCATCCATCCATCCATCCATCCATCCATCCATCCATCCATCCCAGTGAGGATGGCGGGGCAGGGAGGAGAACCTAAGGCTGAGATGTGTTAATTGATGCTGGTGCCCATCCTCCCCACATTTCTCCATCTGGACAAGGCACGACCACTTCTCTAAAGCCATCTTTTCATCCCTAAAGCGAGAGCAGCATTCTAACATTAATTCTTTCTTTTTCCTAGACAGACTTAAATCTCATTAAATTTGAGACACTTCAAGCTCTCTTTAGCAGTCCCTAACATAATTCCCCTAACTTAAGATACAAGATACTAGATAGAAGTAGCCAATCCCATTTATAATTGTATATATGACCAGCAATTCAAATTCACTTCCCTTGATTTAATGTCCTATTTGTATTCTATCAATAAATGGAGTTCTCAGGACCATACTTAAATGGAAGCAGCACTATGCTCTGATAGCCAAAGCCAGCAAAAAAAAATTGCATCACTAAACTAAAATGTCTTGTAGTATATGATTCCTTGACTTATTGTTCTCTCCTCTTCACTGCACTTGAATATTAACTGTTGTATTAATAGCTCACTCTTAATTATCCATGAGTAATGTACTACAACCAGAAAATTAATGGAGGGAAGCACCACAAAAATGGAAAAGAATTCTCCCTATCCCAGATACATTTTCAAGCACACTGTGAGAAGAAGATACACACACTGCCTTGAACACAGCCAGAGAAGAGGCCAGTGCTGGGGAGGGCCCATTGCTGAACCCCGGGGATGGGTCCTTGGCCTGCTGGACCCTGCTTGCCACGGGAGGGAGGTTCTGAGCAGGGGTCTGAAAGTGATCCCAGAGAGCTGGGCTGGGCAGGGGCGGCAGAGCCAGCCAGTGACTTGGTTCTTCAGCTCAAGATGAAGGAGATGAGTGGGACCAGAGTGAGAAATTTACAGTTGTTAAGGAAGATTTTGCCACAAAAGACGTAATTCAGCTCCAGATTTCACTGCAGCAGGAATCTGAACTTGAAAAGACTGACAAGGGACAGAATGTTTGCATGGATAACGTGGATTCTCGGAGTTAAACGTTACAGCTGACAGGAGTGCAGAGATAGCTGCACCCCTCATTCATCACCACCCCTGCTTTCCCAAGAGCACCCCAGAGGGAGGACCTCTCATCTTTGCCAGGACATTTCTCCTCCCCAGGAGCCTGTTGGAAAGTGCTGCTCACCGTGATGCCATGACATAGTGTCTCTGCCCCCGAGCTGGGACTGGGGACAGTGCCAGCATGGCTCCTCCAAGGCAGCCAGGAGCTGCACAGGCAGGGCCACCGCATCCATCT
This sequence comes from Phainopepla nitens, assembly GCA_013400175.1. Lineage (NCBI taxonomy): Eukaryota > Metazoa > Chordata > Aves > Passeriformes > Bombycillidae > Phainopepla > Phainopepla nitens. The sequence continues at coordinate 227,375 of VXBQ01003004.1, forward strand.
CCATGGGTGCAATCCTGGGGCTGCTCCAGAAGACAGGAATGGTGAGGTGCCTAATTAAATATGTGCCTCCCAGTGCTGGAGCCCTGCAGCAGCCATGAATTATGCAGCGGCTCACTTACATGTCAGCAGGATCACAATATTGATGAGCTATCCTGTGTGTAATCTGATAAAAACCAAGATAAACTCAGCAAAAATTGAGTGTAATATGATCCTTTCCTTTCAATAAACCACTTCCAGCCCAGCACTGGGAATGTCTCTCCAGGCTCCCCACTCACCTCAGGCAGCCAAGCCCAGCAGCTCCTCGGTATGGCTCAGCAGGGGCACAGAGCAGCAGCGGTGCTGAGGCATTCCCCTGCACCTGCAAGGCAGCACTGGGTGCCTGTGAAGGCTACCTGAGGACATTTCCCGGCCCTGTGGGGTTATAGGCTGGTGCTCTCCACAGCGCCACAGTGCATTCCAAAAGGTCTGCGTTCTGGCATTTGGATTAATGCTGGAGACACGGAGGGAGAAGTTGCCATGTCTCGCACTGACTCCCTCCTCTCTGCCGGAGCGAAGGAAGGACGCCAGAGTGCAGCTCCCACTCGGAAATGCTTTCCAGCGCTTGCACAGACCCAAGTCCAACTCCAGCTCCCATGACAAGCCAACTGCCTTGTAAACCTGGGCCAGATGCTTTCGGTTCCCTGGGAACAGCCAGCGGCACAGGCTCCTGCCCTCAGCTGAAACACACCCTCTAAGAAACACCTCCAAGAGAAGGGAGAGGCTTCTGGCCATGTTTGGTCAGCAGACCCATGCAGATGGCTGAGGGCTGCGAGCCAAGGACTGAGGATGCTGTTTCCCTGCCCCAGCAGTTCTCCAGTGCAGCAGGGACTGGTGCTGCTCCCCCTGAACTCAGCAAGACCTTCAGAGAGCCCCTGAGGGCAAGCAGTGCCCCGCTGCCCAAGGCAGGGGGAGCCCAACCCACTCCCCTTCCAGACAAAGCTAGAGGCAATAAGCAGCAAGCCAAGTGACTGCCCTTACCTTGGGGACACACTGGAGCCTCCTCAGCAGCCTCTTTCCCAGTGTCCCTGTCCCATCAGCTTCAGGGACATAACAAGGTGATCATTTCATTGACAAGAAACAAGCAATGCATGAAGTATAGACATGAAGGTTACACCAACTCTGGAGCCTGTTGGACACTGGCAGGGGCTGGGGACCCATGACAGCCCATAAACCCCACCACCAACCCCAGTGCTGGCAGATCCTTGCAGAAGAGGTGATCATCAAAAGCTTGTTTGACCTCCTGAGGGACATTTACTTCAGGGCACAAGAACAAAGTTTCAAAAGCAGAGCACTGCTGGTTGGTTTTTTTTTTAAATGATATTTCAAATCCATAGCAATGTAAAGAGAGAGGAACATGAAGACTGAGAAAGACTCAGACTGGGGGATCTGCCAAAGAGAACCAAAAAATGGCAGAAAAAGACCAGTAAAATAAATGACTGATGAATGCAAAGACGTCAGTAGCTGAACAAATGGGCAGCTCGCAGCTCTGCTGCTCCTCCCTCCAGACCCCTCTGTGGCCCATGGGAGGGCATTAGCTGGGTGAACCCCGGCTGGAATCTGCCCTGAGAGTTGAGGGTGACAACACCACAGTCAGCACCATGTACCAAACCAACCAACCACAGGCAGCACCAGGCTCCCCATAGCCACAGTTCCTCAAGTTCAGGAGGGGTCTGGATCCAGCCAGGTCCTCCTTGCCCCAAAGGCTGCTCTCCCTCATGCCCAGGGGGTCTACACTGGCCCAGCAGGTGCAGCTGGAGGGGAACTGGGCTGGCCCAGCAGCATGCAGGGGTCTCCAGCCCCACTGATAACCCTACAGGGAGGAACAGGAATGTTGCTGCCTGGAGACGCCTCATTGCACAGATGTGTCTGTGTCTGCGCAAGAGAGAAACTTTCACAGTTTTACTGCTTTTCAAATATTTTAATGCAAGCCATTTGGTGTCATATTTTTAAAAAATGGGTACGAGCACAAGCTACATGCACATTAGCAACTGTCTCTCTATTAGTGTAAATACAAGAAGCAGAAAAGCACAGTCTGACTCCTAATCCATATGGTTATTCCAAATAGATTGCATGGTCTTAAACTTTGGCTTATTAGACTGGATCTTACATATGGAAAGAATTAAAATGCAGGATTTACAGTGTAGGCTAATCAGAACATGTTTAAATAACGATGCCCCAGCAGCCCCAGAGGGTCACAGCCTCCCAGACACCTGGTGGAGAGGCTGATCCTGCTCCCACAGCAAGAACCTCCCCAAAGCCCGGCGCTGCAAGAGCTGCACCGTGGCGCAGGGCAGGGCAGGATCCAGCCTCCAGCACTCCAACAGAGCAGGCTGCAAGGAGGAAATACCTCATTTCCCACCGACTAGCCCATACAAGCAGAGACAATAGGGCCAAGTGTGCGCTGCCGGCAGCGCTCCCGCGCCGGAGTGCTGGCCAGCACGGGCTGCTCTGCCCCGACTCTTCCTATCTGAAAAAGCCATCAGCCCGCCTGCTCCTTCACTTAGAATGAAAGGTCACTTCAGGGCTTTTAGGGTGGTTTTTTTCAAACAAAAGAATTATCTCGATTTAAAAAAAAAAAAATACTTTGCCCCGAGATCACAAAAGCTATTAAAAGCAAAGCATGATATCACTGTTAACAAAGCCAGAACTCACGGGAAGGTGGATATACATTACTTACTTCTGCTAATTCATTTCTGGACAAGGCCAGACTCACCTCGGGTGCTTCAATACTTGCATGTCCACCACTACAGATCTAAACATATTCCCCCCCCACCCAGAGTCTCCTTGCAGCAGTCCAAGCCTCTCCCCTTTTATTCCACTGATGTTTCCATGTGAGTCAGTTGCCTTTTTATTGTGCCTCTAAATACAGCTTTCCCCAAAGTTGCTGAATTTCTAGACTTGGAAGCATGGCAGAAGAATGCACTGATTCACCCCACTCCACACGGCAGGCTGACACCTCCCCTGGAGCCAACTCACCACAGGGAGGGTGACCAGTGTGAACCAGTATGAATCCAGCAAAGGAGATGTGGTCTGGGGAACTGGAACCCAGCCACATCTCCAGGCACCCTGGACTCTCTGATCTGCCTCTCTCCTGAGCCAGATGACAAACCCCAAACCTGGTCCCACACCAGCCCCAGGACTGGTCCTGTATTGTGCCACACCACCCAAGTTTCAGTTTGTGTGCTGGAGCCAACGCCACCTACAGCTCCTCCCAGCTGAGTCCAGCCCCCTCAGCTCTACCCCAGACTCAATAACACTGAGCAACAACGCTCCTTGTCCTGGGGGAGGTCATCAGAGGCTCTGCAGAACAGAGGAGGAGAGAGTTTCAAAAGCACAGCCAGCCCCTTAATGACTACATCAAGTGGCAAGTCAGTTGTTAGTCTCTTTCACTGCCAGAAAACATCAGCACCAGGGACCCAAGCAAGTGCTTAGTGTCTCCTCAAACTCCCTGGGGCTGGGAAGTGTGCCACGTGCTGAAGGGCAGCCCATGGCCAGGGTGGCCAAGGAGCAGGATCACATCCCCAACCCACACCTGCTCCCTCCTCCTCCTCAGCCCTGGCCACAGAAAGGCACATGCTGGGCTTCCAACAGGCACTTGCAGGAACAAAAGCCAGCCCCTCCATGGAGCTGCAAGGGGGCTCAGCTGTGTCAAGCTGGTAGCACCCAGCACAGGGCAGCTTCCTGGGCAGGTCCTGAGAGTGCAGCTGAAGGCCAGAATGGTTCCCCCATGGTCCACACTGCCAGCTACACAGGAGCACCTTATCTGTGCTGAAATCATCATCAGATTCTGCTGTCAAAAGGTACAGAGGAACTTGGAAAGGCCACAGATGAATAACCCTGTCCAAACCATCCCCTTGGTACTGAGAGCAGTTCTGCATAAATACACTGCACTAACTATGGCCTAACAGTCTTCCTCTCTCCAGCTTCTCATTACTGAGGATCAGGAAAAAGAGAAGCAGCATATGCTCCTTTTGGTTTTTAAGGAAATTATTAAATTGGGCTCAACTTTTCATCTTTTCCACAAAAAGGTGCTCTGTCATCTCGTGCCTGTTCACCTACACAAAGACGAGATGACATCTCTGGCTAAAGGCCGACAGTTCTGCACCTCCTTGTCACTTCTAACAAGAAAATAATCCTGCAGAAACACTTGAAAAACAAATCGGTGTTGACACTCCTCATCTGCTAGGTACACTTTACAAAAGGAAAGAAATACTGCATTAGCGTTTGACCTCCTCACCTTTCTGACATTGGAAGAAAATAAAGAGGGAAGGCTCAGAAAAGCTGATGCTGAAGTAGGAATGTCAGGAGAGCAGGCAGAGCTCGAGGCTGGAGCCCCCAGCCCAGCGGGCAGGGCAGGGCTGAGTCAGCCCAGGCAGAAGGGAGCTGTGAGCCGAGAGCCCTGAGGAAGCTGCAAGGGGCACACAGGAGTCCCAGGGATGGGTGAAGAGATGCTTCTGCAGATGAGGGCTTAAAGAGGGACCATCACCAAAAAGCTTCTCAGTCCAGTGAAGCCCTGGGGCTCTGCCCTTGGGTTACAGTCAGTCCCTCCACATGTGTGAGCCAACATCCTCCCACCTGTCTTATCTCTCCCCCACAGCAGCCCTGTTCCAGCTCCATCTCTGCACCATTACATGGCTGTGAAGTGCTGAGTGGCTCCTTGCACTCACAAGAGACTGCCTTGTCCTGCTCTAAGTGCTCCTGAACCACGCAGCACACTTCCAGCTCCTGACCTCTGCAGCCCACAGCCAGGAACAAGAGGATTTCCTCGGCTCCCAGCATTGTCAGCTGCTCCCTTCATTCTGGGCACGGTGGATTTCACCAAATAAGTCATGCTAACTCCACCTCCTCTTCCCTGAGCAAAGGCTACCAAGAAATAAAACTGAGCTTTGTCTTCTGAACAGCCAGACACTCTCCATGAGAATGCTCCCAGCACAGGCAACTTGCCCTTTGGCCACAACACTCGGGTGACTTTCCACGTACGCAGGCACCAGATGGTCCCACTGCTCCCCCAGTGTGGCTGGGCACAGCTCTGCTGCCGCCTCGCCGGGCACAAGTCCTTGCCTGTAGGAGGTGGGGGCACTTGGAGGAGCTCACAGAAATATTTTCCCACCGGTAGCTGTCGGCCTGAGCTAATGCGACATGACACGTATCTCACTAGGAACAATGTGCTGACATTCAGAGCCTGCTCACCATGTTCCCAACCGTGCCACTGTCACCGCAGCGACACCATAGGCAGAGGGATACGTTTCCCCACTGAGCTTGTTTCCAGCACCCCTGTGAGGTGCCACTGCCGTGGAAGGCCCGGCAATCCCTCCACGAGATAGCTTTGTAACAGGTAGCACAGTACCATGGAAATGTCAGCTGGAACAGGAGAACAGGGAGAGAGGCAGTGCTGCCTGAACAAGGAGTCTCCTGCAAAGCCACTCTCATTAAGTGTCCAGGCACAGCAGCAGCTTCACATCCTGCAAAGCCCTGGACTCTGCCACATCTCTGTAAAAGGTGCAGCTACACGTGGGAGCAGGAGTCAGACATGAGTGCCAACTGTTTGCAGCCTAAAGACAGCCCTTCCGCCAACAGCTCTGGCCGAGAAAGGGCTCTGGCATCTGTCCCTGTGACACCCCCAGGAAAGTGGAAGTTCTTGGGACAGATCCCCTCCAGGCTGCAGGTGGGGAAACGCAGGGAGCATGACAGAGCATGGTTTGTGTGCCGAAACCCTGACACCCGCCCGTGCCCTGCTTACACAACAGCATTACACAACACGGCACTTCCCTGGGTTGCGTAAGGCCAGGACCGGCACACCCGAAACCCCAGAGACAGCGACGTGCTGGGACAGCAAACCCACCACTGGTCACCCAAAAGCACACATTCTCACCATGCTGCCTCCCCACCGGCCCTTCCAGGCCACTCCTGAGAGGAGTCAGCCCAGTACAACAACAAGAAGCATCACGGCATGATACCAGGAGGCAAGAGAAGGAGCTATTTCACCACGTCCTGGGAAGAGGCTGATTTGACCCCAAATCATGGGACTTGGAGAGCTCTTTCTTGCTCCACAAAGAAATCATTGTAACTTTTGGAGAATTTAAAGTAAATTTTGCTAGAGGTCATCCAGGGCCAGCCCAGCACAAGGGGCGAGCAGCAGTTCCACACAGCTGCAGGTTTCAGCTGGGTGACAAAGGCAGCACCGTGGTCATCAGCAGTTTGTAGCTTCCACCCCAAGCTGTTGCAAGAAGGAGCAGCACCCCAAGGTACTGCCATACAGCAGGTGTGAACTCCTGGTCTCTGTTTCAAAAAAATCCATCCAGTACATCCCAGTGTGTGAAAAACAAAGCATCTACCACACCACACAGCACAGAGAAGACTGCTAGGAAGGATGAGGCTTGGGTTTCTCCCCAGCCACTGAAGTTTCCATTTTCTGGCACCCAAACCAGATGCCTGCAGTCTGAGCAAGGATTTACAACAACATAAGCTTCAGAGTCCCTCTGCTTCTCAAGGAAGTATCAGGAAATAAAAGGGCAATTGCATTAGTCAGTCATCAGGAGTTCAGGGTTTCTGCTTGGTTTCAATGACAGCAGGTAAAAAAAATTGCTCAGCTGCCTGACTGCAGCCAGCAGCCCCACAGAAGGCCAGACATGTCCCTGCCCAACAAGCCATGTACACACCACACCACCAACACCTCTGCTCTGTAAGTGCCAGCACCAAGCTCAGGTCATCCAGGGTCTCCCCCACCCAGCACAGCACAACAGGTCCCAGCAGGAGCCACAGTCTCAGCCTGAGCTCCACTCTGCTCCAGCAGCTCTTGCTGTGCAGAGAATCGATGGAAGTGCAATACCTGGAGGGTCTGAGCATCCCCGTGAGGTCCTCCCAGCTCGTGGGCTGGTGTGGAGCATTCCATCTCTATTGAAAGTCCCACCTCTTCCACAGCTGCATCCCACCAGCACCCTCCAACCACCCAGGGACACCAGCCCTGCTCTTCATGGGCCCTACACCCAGGTTCTCAGCAGTGGCAGAAGCACCATCAGCAAGGTCACAGACATCCCCACCTACCTGTTACCTCACAGTCTGCTCAGTGGGAAGGCCACCCACATCTGTGGGAATGCTTTTCAAGGTTACATTATGAGCAAATTCCAGTTTTCTCGCAACATAACTAAGCAAATACCACTACCCAGATCTGAAACTCATCCTTGGAAACCCCACTAACATCCTCCTCTTTCCTCTGTGTGTCCCCTTCACACAGCTCTTGGCTGGTGACCAGACAGCCAGTTTCACCCACAGTGCTGCCCCCAGCAATTGGTTTCTTCTTTCATGTAACAACTCCTAAAAGGCCACTGCAAATCCTTTCAACAAAAGCTGAGGTAGCCAAATCCAGCTTCTACTAGCCTCTTTCCCTCTCCTCCCCCAACATATAATTTTATACTTGGAGCTACTAAAGTTGGCTGAAAATAATGATAACTGACAGATGCTGGGTTAAATAGGCCACAGTCTTTCCCTCGGGCCTAATTTAGACCGGATATCAAAATGATACAAAATATCATTGCTTGCCTTCACTCCATCAGGACATCTGTAGACAGACCAATATTAACTCCTTCCTGGGAACACTGTGTTTGCACTGTCACCTTGCAAGAGAAAGCACTTTTAACCTGACCTCCTCCTGCCCTGGATCCCATGCTCCAAGGTGGCTGCTCAGCAAAGCCTCCTTAGTTCCAGCCCAGCTTAGTGCCAGGTGCTGGGCAAGTCACACCAGCCTGAGCCTCTGCCCCCCATGGCACAGCAGCCTCAAACCATGACCCACCTGTGGCACCGCAGCGTGGGGGGCATCAGGACCCCCTCACCAGCTTGGACACGTGGCTTGCACCACTCAGGACAGGTAATTAGAGGCTGTATTCTAATGATATGCACAAGGGGGCAGAGTCAGAGTTGTGCACCTGAGGTAAAGTTATGCATATTTTAATTTTTCTACACTCGGCAGTGCAATCTCACTTCGTTCACTTGACCCCCTGCATCACCTTTCCTAGGAGACTTGTTGGGTTTGTTTCTCTTCAACGGAAAAGGAAACATTACAAAAGAGTCTCCTTTGCCTCCATCAAGCACTCATGGTAAAGCCCATGAGCAATCCCAAGCCCCAGCCCAGACAGGGTGCGTGCCACATCCTCACTGGCACCTGCCTGCACCAGAGGTGATGGATCCATCCACTGACAAGACTGAAATGTCTAACTAGCAAGTCTCATTTTCAGTTGCTTATAAATTTACCAAGGGTTAACTCATCAGCCCAAATTTTCCTTGGCAAATACATCAGCTGGACTGGATATATTGATTAGAAGATTTAATTCAGAATTTCTTGGTTATTTCTGAGAAATATTTCTGATATAAACACTCCATCTCTCCCACTCTCCTCACTTTAGAGGGCAAATGTACACTCCGTGTTCTGAAAAAAACATGAGTTTGATTTACAGAGTTATTGCTGTCACATAGTTACTGCACTAAACAACAAGCAGTGAAAGCAGCTTGAGTAGAAGCAGCAGCATTACAGCCAGGTCCTCTCCACACCTGCCCACAGCTGGCTGCAGCTATAGCCCTCAAAGCTCTGAATCTCTGAGGGCTCAGAGCTCCTGAGGCCTCAACAAAACCCACAGAGCAGGCCAAAGCTGAAGAAAACACAGTTGGTGCTTTAAAGTGAAGTTGAATGCAAAGAAAATCAGTTCATCAGTTTAGAGTTGTAAATGTTAAACTCAGGAAGGGGATCATTTGTGCTCCCATAGACTCATAAAACTGTATTAAACATTAAGTACTGTGTTAAAAGGACATTATTTCCAAGTCCCAAATCCAGCATCCAGAGGTTAGGAATGCCTCAGCAACCTGCATTTGACCTTGTCTCTTTCAATTGAGACAGACTTGGGTTGCACTGGTTTTCCTCTGAGAAGCCAAGAGCAGGCGCTGGGTGCTGGAGCTGCTCTGAGAACAAACTGAAAATACAAAGTTGGTGGACACTGATGCCATCAAAACCCAGCTTCGCCTGCTGGAGCTGGAAAGTGTGGGTATAGGAGTCAAAAGTGGTTAAGGGAAGCCCATGTGGCCTCACAGAGCACTGCTTGGTGTACTCATCACTGGCAGACCCTGTGCTGCCCAGGCACTGCTGCCAGGCTGCAGACCCTGTGGGGCTGGAGAGGGGACTGCAGCAGGCTGGCAGCCCCCAGAGCCAGGGGAGCAGCCTGCTGCCCACATGGCTTCACTGGAAGGGCATGCTGTGGTCCTGCAGACCCAGCAACTCTCCCCAGCCCTGCCTTGGGCTGGGTGAGTCCTGCTGCACGCTGGATCTTTGGCACAGGGCTGTGGGGAAGGGCACAGGGCTGCAGGGCACAGGGCTGCAGGGAAGGGCACAGGCAGGAGCAGCCACATGCACGTGCCAGTGAATCTCACACTTAACTGGACACTGAGCACAGCTGACCTGTCAGCTTGTCAGCACAGGGACTCCTAATCCGAGTCTGTGTCAGGGACAGCCAACGGCCTCGACATAATTGCAGAGAGGCACAAGCTCATGGCCTGGCAGCAGAGATGCTGCTACTGATCTGACATGTGGAGCAGGGCAAGGCAGCAGCAGCCACCAGCGCCCAGGATCAGATCCTCTGACCACAGCCCGTGGAGCTGCTCCTCTGCCTGCCAGCCCACACCAGCCTGCAGCACCCCGGCAGAGCCAGCCACTGCTGTCATCAAGCTGTCCCTCCTTCAGAGGGCAGGGAAAACAGAAAAGGGATTCCCTTAGCCTGTGGGCAGCCAAGCAGCGTTTATACCTGTGTGTGGTACCCACCACTCTGCCATGCTGCGATGTCAGGTTAAAGAGCCAAAGCATGTCAGAGCCTCCAACAGCAGATCTGGTGGTTTTATTCACATCAGGAACAAACTAAACTTTGAGATTTGGATAAGACAATGGCAACAGCTGTTTCCTGGCATTGCACCTCTCCTCGATCACACCTTTCCCCCATGACAGTGTAAAAGGTAGGAGACCAGCATCACCTCTGCCCCTGCAGAGACATGCAGCCCTCTCAGACATCACACGGGAAATACTTCTAGGGGACAGCTGAGATGGGAGGGAGAGGCAAGAGAGCAGTGCCCCAGGTCACCCAGATTTGTGCAAGTAGTTGCTGAGATTCTCAGAATCCACAAGAAGGAACAGTTTGCTATCTTATTTTCCAAATGAGAAACCCAATTTTCTGGAAGTGCTATGAACTGCAGGCAGTTATTAACAGGGTGCTGGTCCTGCTTCTCAGCCCTGCACCACAGGGTTTGACCAGGGCATGCTGAATGGCCAACACAGAGCTGTGAGACAGCCCAGAGTCCCCGAGGGCATCACTGCCAAGCACCTTCCCAGCAGGAGAGCCCAGGGCCTGGATCTGTGCCCCTGCCTGGTGAGGCAGACACCCAGGCTGCTCTACAGGCACAAGGAATAAATCTCTCCTGCAAAATGAAGCTCTGCTCCATGCACAGCAGGATGTGCCGCTGAGCTGACATCACCACCAGCTCTCTGCAGCACATCCATATGGCTGGCCAGCAGTGGGCATGTTCTTTCACTTACATTTCCCTCAAGTTTTGATACTACACCAGGAGGTGCAGCAAAGCAGTTTAATGCCCAAGGTGATCGTGCAGCCACATCATGGTGAGAGGGCTTTCCCCAACTGCAGCCCAAGCAGCAATGAGACAGCATCACACATTAGCCAGCTTGTGCTAAGCTCAGTCCAGGCACAGATGTCTGAGCAAAACCTCTCACCGTGCTCCAGCCATGCTTCAAGGGGCACCCACAGGTATCCCCACATGCCTCATACCTGCACTCTCCCCACAGAGGTAAACCCAGGCCTGTCAGCAGAACCAAGCAAGGCAGTGGCTGTGAACAGCTGCTCCCCCTCCCCACCACCAGAGCCTGGGGTGCAGGCAGCTGGTGTGGGCTGCATGGCTCAGGGGGGCTCCCATGGATGCCAGGGAACAGATCTCCCACAGTCCAGAGGGGCACACCCAGACCATCCCTTGCTACCCACTTCCACCCAGCCACACTCCCCTGGGACCAAAGAGCCATCTCTTCTCCTGGCCAATAGTATCTCCTCTGTGAGCAGACAGAATAAGGCAACAAACTATTTCATTTTTACTATTTGTATCTGACCTTTTTATATTGTTTGCTTTTTCCAGCATAATCCCTTAAGAACACGACTGATGATTTATAACAAAAGAATATCTCTATAGTGGGTGCCTTGCAAGACCTCTCTCCCGCTGCTTTAGAGTGATTTACTTTTGGATTAGCCTCTGATAGAGAAGGGCTCGGCTGACGATTTGCCCTCGTATATCAAAAGGGAAATCCTTAAGACATCACTATAAAACAGCAGGAAAGAGCACCTGCCTGACTCATAAACTTATATGATGTGGTTTAGTCAGATAGGCCATCTGCTTCCCTTACATACCCATATGTCCTTCGCTGTTCCCCGCTACCTCACTGTTAACTTTGGTGATTTTCTCCTTCACTTCCGCAAAGCTAAAATAGAGAAATGAATCGAATTATAAACTTTCATGCAGATGGAAACAAGTGCAGTAGCCGCTGTCTCTGCCTTCCAGTTACACAATAAATAATGGCAGTGGAGGTGAGGAAACACACGTCTGCTCTTCGTTAGAGCCATGGTATAAACTTAATGTGCTAAATCCTGCCCTGCTACACCCACATGGCTCAGCCAACTCAGGTGAAGAGAGGAAAGATCCACTCCTGCAGTGTGTCCTTGCCAACCTCCAGCTGTTCCCAACAGGAGCAGGTCATGGTCCCCAGCACGGCTGCACTCCCATGCTGGAGACTCTTCCTGTGGGTGAGGGGTGGTTGTTCAGCCAGAGTTTGGCCTCAACCATCCCAATGTTTAGGGAAAAAATGCAAGAAACTGGAGATTACTCCCTTCCCTAGGACATGAAAACACCCTCCATCCTCACAATTATCTATTTAGGGACTGACTGACCAAAACTATGTATGAAATCTTTATTCCCAATGACCAAACAGACTTTTGTCCCCTGAACTCACCTGTGTTCCTTTTGAATCAATTTATGTCTTGCCTTCTACAACAACCCATAACCATTAACTTCAGGGATGTATCTGAATACTGTGATGTAAAAGGTACTCCAGCTTCAAAACTGCTGGCTAACTTTATTACATGCCCCCAGCTCTTGCCCTGGAAGAAAGCAATTAATTGTTTTCTAATGAACATTTGCCTTCCACACGTGACTGCACATGGCTGGCCAGCACCCCCAGGGACCAACCCAACACTCCTTTCTCACAGGGACAGCCTGCTTTTCTAGCCTGCCTCACACAGAAGTTCTTTCATGCCACCTTTTCCCCCTTTCAGCCTCTTTAGAGGTTTATTCTGCCTTTTTTTGCAAGACAGAGCTTGACTAGCACATCACTTGCTATATCCAATATGTGCTTGCATAGACCACTGCAGCTTCTCCACGGTGTAATTTTGTATGGTCCTCTATCCACTTTGGTCATGCACAGCCATCAAACACTGCTGTCCCTTTACACCTCTCGTGAGGAGGAAACCACTAGATCCTGAGCCCAGCCACAATCCCAAGGCAAATGCCAGCATGCTGGCCCAGGGAAGTGGAAAGTGCCCTGCATGGAGACAGAGCAAGCCACAGGCACTCGTTCTGCAGGACAGCATGTCTGCATCCCTTGGCCTGGGCATGCTGCTGCAGGGCAGGGAGAGGGGGGCTCACACCAACCGGCCCTGGGGGCACAGGGAAATCGGCCTCCCTGCAGCTCAGGGGGAAAGAAAACCTCCTGTAATTTACGTCCTTTTTTAATGTTCATCTTGCTTTTTAATTTCCCAAAATCAAGTCCCCGGGAGTTCATTTTTCTCCTCTGCAATAGAGTAAGGCAAGTGGAGGTTTTTCCGGCTCTCTGGAGAGCTGCCTATAGCCTACCACAGCGTGGATAAAAACCCGCATAAAAAGACCACCCAAGGGACTGGGAAAGTGGTCCCTAGAGGGAAGAAAGAGGCATTTTGTTTAGAAAGGCTGAAGCACAGACAATTACCCAAAGCAGAAAAAAAAAAAAAAAAA
>VXBQ01003004.1:240512-271251 GCA_013400175.1 Phainopepla nitens
AAAAAAAAAAAAAAAAAAGGCATGAAATCTCCTGCTCAGCTTTCCCCCCCAAGAGCCCAGACAGGAGCACTGGCCAGCACTGTGCTGTGCCACGGGCAACAGAGCTGCCAGCACAGGAGAAGGTACCAGGAGCACACGTGCACACACATGCATGCACCAGCACGTGTCCTTACAGAAAAACTGGCAGCATCTCGGGCACAGGAAGCACTTCACTGCCCTTCCCCTTACAGAGACCCCAGTTTATTGCTCACTAACTCTGCGGAGCAAATGGAGTCCCACAGCTGATCTCCGCAGAGGTGCAGTTATTGCAACACTCGGAGCGTGCTTAGCCGTGACGTGTCCCCTGTCTGCCCTTACACACCCAGCAGCAATGGCCTTGCACACCCACGGGGGCAGCAGCCTTGCTGGCCCTGCTGCCAGCCTGCAGTGGCATGGCAGGGAGTGCCCAGTGGTCCTGCCACGGGCAAGGCAGAGCACTCTCTCAAGGAAATTAAAAGTGGAGAAGGCATCACATTAACCTCCTTAATTTTTCATTTCTGACACACACTGTTTTCTCCTCATTTCAAAGAATTTCAAGTTAATGTCTGGAGGGCAGAAAAATCCATTTCCCAATATGCCTGCTGCAGCTTTTTCACCAATCGACTGCCCTTCCTGGTACAATCACTGGGACATTGATTTTTTTCCCTTTTTTTTTTTTCCTAGAGCATCATCCAAAAATCTATCAATGCAAACAGCATCTTTGAAAAAAATACCAGCAATACAAGGCAAGATGCTTCCTCCACCCTTTAACCCCAATGCTGCAGGAAACCTCTGCCTGGTACCGGTTCTAGCAGCGTCTGTGGCAGTGGGGCAGGGACAGAGCCAGACCCATGAAGCTGACGGCAGTGGGAAAAGTCTGGGGGAGGAGCAGTGGGCAAGAAAGAGGCTGCTCCGTGCAGTGCAAGACAGGATTTAGGGAAGCCCACTACAAGCAGCTCCCTGCCCACAAAGGTGACAAGGGACAGGCTCATCACCCCAGGGACACAGCCCAGCCCCGGCAACCCTGGGCTGACCTCGAGACCTCCGTGGAGAGGGAGAGCTTTGTCCCCCACGCTGCGGGGAAGCAGCAGCCGTGGGGATGGGCAGCAGGCAGAGGAGGCTTTTCTGCCCGTGCATTGCCTTCCATGGGACAGAGCCTGCGGCTCACACGGGACCCAAGGTTGCACATACAATAGCCTGGGCTCTGGTGAGCCTGGCAAAACCCGCCTCCTATTACTATGCTAAATAAACACTTCACTCAACAGTCTTGGCACTTATTAAGCACCTGGGAGAGAGACTGCCTCACGTTGTCCAAAACACTCTTAATTACTGTTTAATCAAGATCTCTTTCCCTTTCCCTCCAGAAAAAAAAAAAAAGAAAAGAAAAAAAAGGCGGGTAAACATTTGCATGTATTTTCCACTGCAATCACATTACACATCTCTGTGACAAGCAAATTCTTGGCAGAGCTCAGGAAGAACACGCTGCCTGTGCAGGAGCATCGCAGCACAGCCTGCTCAGCCAAATAGCCTTAGGTCCCCCCCTTCCTTAGGTAGAGAAACGGAACCAGGAGGATTTCCTGGCACATGGACTAACGCCATCAAATGCTTCTTTTATTTGTTGTTGACACATGTATAACAGTAGAAGACTCACTAAATAGCCTTGTAATATCTTGATTTATGGATTATTCCTCCCTACGAATAGCACATGGCAAGGACAACATGCCTTCATGCTGTATCTCTGCTAGCACAGGAGCACTGGATTCCTGCTATTAGCACCCCCAAATCCCAGACAGCACAGGGCACAGATGGGATGCCCAATCCCCCGTGATCAGAGCAAGTGAAGGCACAAAGCACTGCGTGGGCATTTAGGCACAGATCCTTTTCCTTTTTGTAAGCCTTCCCGAGCTGGATTTTCCCTAAGTGACTCCTGCATGGAGCTTTAGAACTGTGCCTGGTAATGTGCAGCAGTTTCCAGAGGCCAAAGGCCTGGGGAAAGCTGTGTGGCACTGCCAGCCTGACTGCCCCAGCCAGCACATGGCCTGGGCTTGGGGGTCAAGATCCTGCACAGAACCTCCCTTCTCCTCCACTTCACACTCAGCTCTTCCTTAAGATACAGGGGATTTACCTTCACTGATTTAACTGGCAGTTGCAGTGCTCTGACAAAAATGAATTTAAATCAGACAAGCACAAGAAAGAGAAAGGCCTCTGGGACAGTATCACTACACTGCTTCACACCAAGGGCCAGGTTTCAAAC
Organism: Phainopepla nitens; assembly: GCA_013400175.1. Lineage (NCBI taxonomy): Eukaryota > Metazoa > Chordata > Aves > Passeriformes > Bombycillidae > Phainopepla > Phainopepla nitens. The sequence goes on from VXBQ01003004.1 coordinate 242,785, forward strand.
CGGCCAGGCAGGGCTCAGTCTGGGTCACAGCATCACTGCCTCCATCACAGTCAGAAACACATCAAGCAGCGCCCTCTGAGAGCTCTGGGAAGCAGCAGGATCGTGTCCAGGGCATGTTTTCCAGCACCTGTGTGCTGCACCTGACTAGTTCTGTTGACTGACAATTACCCGGGATTCACTGCTGGTGATAGATTATCAATGGCATATGACTTTGCATTTTAACAGCCACTAATCTGCCTGCTAAACCCAGAATATCAGGTTAAATCACCTAATGTGATCTTTTGAGTAAGGCAAAGCAGAATTCTGCAGGCAGTGATTTAAACAGTTGCTGGTGAAAGCATCCAAAGCAGCTCAGCTGCAATATTCCAACACGGATGGTCAGGCTTTGGGTAAAGGGGACACCTGTACAGGAGAGGGGATAAACTGACTCTCCAGTACCTTTTACACCATGAATGTATTCTGAAGATCCAAAGCTCTTCATAACAGCAGGCTTTGGGAAAAGAGCAAGAGCCCCCAGCGGGGCACAAAGGTCTCTCTGGGACAAATAAGTAAGATGTAGGTAAAACAATCTTGGAGTACACATTAAACAAAGATTCGTTTTTACGAATGATTGAATTTCTTCCATTTCTCCTCCTCCCTATCCATGGTACAACATCCTCACACAGACAACAGGCAATCTACCAGATATGTGCACATCCACGCTCATGTGACAATGATGTGACCAGGAGCTGCACGACTGAACCCGACACAGATTTCAGCTCCAAATTAGCATTCAAACACAAACTGAACTGTGTCAGTGCTCCTCAGCAAACCAAACTAGTCTAAGATTATCTCTGTTCTCAGCCCATTTACCAAATAGGTCTCGTAGTGAACATGTGCTGACTCTTGATCTAGGGAATGCATCCAAGGAAAACAGCTGCCAGAGGCTTCACTGCGAATGAACACTGTGTGCTAAAGGAGTCCCGTGCCTGACACGGAGCTGGAAAGCTGGCTGGAGGTTGAAGTGGGGACAGACAAAAAGTTCACTCCCTCAAGTGCCATCTCTGAAGAAAGCCACACACGGACACAAAGGGCGGGGCAGTCATTTGCAGCCTAAACAGGAGCACAAAGTCCTGCTGCTCTCTCTGGACCAGTCCCCCCAGCCCAGACACACATGTCTGTTGGGCACTGAAGCCTGCCAGGTGCCAGCACGAGCTGTGCAGAGCTGCCCCTGCTTCTGTGCCTTCCCTCAGCTCGACTGGAAGATGGGTCATCCCACCAGCAGCGCTGCTCCCACCCCAGAGCACAGCTCCAGGCCAGCACTGCTCCCCTCTGCACGGGGAGGGACAGCAGGCTGAACCAGCACTAACAAACCTACTAATTAAAAACTTGGGAAGGGCTTAAAATTCGCTTTCCTGGGGAATGGGAACAATTTGAAAAACATTTTTCTTTCATAAACAGACAGTGGAGCCAGGATCTCAGTATGCTGCAGCCAGGAACAGTGGCTGGGAGCAGGCTAATGCCCATCTCTGCCCCACTGGCTGCTCCTCATTGCTGCCCTGCAAAGTTTCATTAGCATGGCAAAAACACCAAGAGAAAGAGGCTGGCTGCTGCTCCGTCAGTTAAACAAGACATTTCACATGTTGTGAAATTAGCATCTCACTTCACTGCTTTCTTCTTCCCTCATCCTTTGAAAATTCATTTTCTCCAAGATTTTGAGAAACTACAGCAAGGAAGATGGAAACCAGTTCAGGGTGCTCAAAAGGATGGTCAGCAAGTGCATCTGGATAACTTTTAAAGATAATTATTCATTTTTGTATCCTCCTTTCATGCTCCCAGCTCTTCTGGCTGGGAGCACCCAACACGATGCATACAGCCTTCCTTGGAGCATTTTCTTGGCACTGGGTGCTAAGGGTCTTCAGAAGAAACTCAGGAAATATTCAGACTTGGGCTGTGATGCCCTTGCATCTCATCAACACGCACATCCCAGTGAAAAGCTAACGTCTGGCGTGGAGGATGTCCGTCCATTTCCCACTGAGCCCACAGCAGGATTTCTCTGGGTCTGGTTAGTGAAGTCCCAGCACAATAGTGCTGCAGGGCCCTTAATCACACTGTGCTTTAGCAGCATTCCTTGGCCCAGCAGAGCACACCAGCAGTACGAGACGTGAACAATGGCCAAGCTTTGTTTCCATGTTGCTGTCTCCTGAGCCCATGAGGAACATCTGGTTGCCTTCCTTCCACTGCAGAGGGTGGGCATGGGTGGGTCCCCAGTGACAGCAGCGAGGCTACAGTGAGCAGCACACCCCGAGTAGCCTATTGATCCACACAAGATGAGGCAAGACCAAGGACGTGCTTGGAGAGGTGCCTGCAAGTCTTTTGCCACGCTGGCGGCAGAAATTAGAATCTGTGTGAATGTCAGCACTGCAAACAAAACCAGCATGAAAGACTTGACCGTGGCCTGCAGAGAAAGTGGCCACTCGTTTCCTCGTCTCCACAGACTAGAGCAGGAATCACCACGTTGTACAACATTTCCTGGTTCCTGCCAGGACACGGGCGTCTGCTCAAGGGCTTTAACCACATCAGAGGCAGTGCAGGAAGGTGCTCAGGCTCACAGCCAGTGTCAGTGGCAATGCAGGACCAAGAAGCAGGAGTCAGCAGCCCAGCACCCCACAACCTGTGCTTGGTCTTTAGCAGGGTTCAGGAAATCTCTTCCACAGAAGCTCCACAAGAACCCTGCCTGTGCAAAGCAGTGACACAGTCCTGTTTCTGAGGGACATCCATCATGTAGGACTCCCATTACCCAAGAGAGGTGAGGACACCAGTCTTTCACCCAGGAACACAGGAGCAGCCAGGGCAGTCACTCCCTGCATTGAAGGGCTTCAAGTTCCAGGTATGTTCAAGAAATGACTGAATGTGGCACTGAGTGCCATGGTCTAGTTGACAAGGTGGTCAGAGGTTGAACCTAATGATCTCAGGTCTTTTCCAGCTGAATTGGTTCTCTGTGTGCCTTCTCTTAGGGGTGTTTAGTACATGTCCTTAGGATAGGCAGACAGCAAGAGTGCACACACCTGCTGTGCCGCTGGAAAAAAAGGCTTTCAGGAAATAAAAAAAATCTGATCCTATAATAATAATTCATATAAAGTAACTCCATAGATTCAGCTTGTCTGATTTGAAAGCCAAGACATAACTCAGAGAGAGGTTGGGGGGCTGTGAGATGTTGGCAGGAGACATCAAATCCCCAAGAGGTTTCAGGGACATGCCTGCCCCACAGTTCCCTGCTGAGGAACTCAGGCAGATCCCCAGCAACCTGGTTCTCACATCTGCAGAGGCCCATGATGACTGCAGAGCCACTGGGACCAGGGCTGTGATGGCACAGGCAGAAGGCTGGCCCTGAGCTGTGCCATGCTCAGGCCAGAGCTCTCCCCACTCGTGCATGGTGGTGAAGGAGGCACTGCCTGGTGTGTGTCTGTCCACCAACGTGACCCAGCAGTCTGTCCTGGGTCCTCAGGGCAAGGGCCCAGCCAGCAAGTGACACGCTGGCTGCAGGCTCAGCAGCTCCATGCAGCTGAGAGCCCAGCACAGAGGGAAGCCTGGATTAGCTCCTGGCACTGTAGGAAGTGCTATAATAGCAGAAGCAGAGCAGCAGGCAGCAATTGTGGAGCCTGAGCAAAAATCCCTTGTTTTCACTGGCTAGTTCTGGTTTCATGTTTCTGATCTTTTAAACATCAGGCACTCCCCAAGCCTGGCCAACAGCTCCCTAACGCAGCACTCTGCTCTGCCAGCAGCCTGACCCATGCCAATGGGTTTCCTCCGAAGTGCCAGCTCCAGGCTGGAGACAGAGCTCCAGCCCCACTGCATATGGGCTGGCAGCAACCCCCAGCAGCAGGAGCAGCTGAGCTCCCTCCCCAGAGGAGAGCAGCACCATCCCACTTGCCTCCAGCCAAGGCTCACAACTCAAAGGCACTTTTCCCAGCCTGTCTCTGCAGGACAACCCACCAGTGCCCCAAAACAAGGCACGGGGAGCAGTCTGCAATGGCATGGGGCAAGACCAGTACAAACCAGCGCCAGCTGCCACCAACACATGCTCTGCTGTCAGCCCAGCCACTTAATCACACTGGTTTTTTTCCCTGGCTGTAAGGCAGCCAACAGCAGACCTGCTTGTTCCCCTTTCCAAAGGGGAGAAAGAGAAGGAAGCTTGCGGAAAATAAAATGGCTCTCGACAGCCTGGAAAAAGCTTCATGTTATGAGTCCACAGAAGCATGAGAGATCATGTGGGCAGGTGAAGGGTTAACAGGTGGAAGCCAATGCCCCTCTACCAGGCAGCCAATATTTCTATCAATAAATTATGCATCAGCATCTAGTAATAATGACCTAGCAGCCAACGCTATTTAAAACAAACCAATCGATGGTATTAACGCAATCCCCAGGAGAAAACAAGACACCACACACAGAGCTGGGATCGGAGCAGATCAGGCCAAGGAGAAAGGGACCTTTGGGAGAGCAGTCAGCCAGCGGGGACAGAGGTCCCTGAGCTGAAAGGCCAGACAGGGGCTCCAAGAGCAGAGAATAAAAATCAACTCCCCAGCCCTGTGCCACAGCAGCCTCAGGAAGGGCTGGCATCGAGACCATCCCCTGGCTCAGCCGTGTGGCAGCTGCTGCAGCCTGACTCAAACCCCCAGGCCAGATCCTGCCAGAGCACAGAGGCAAATGGTGCTGCCCAAGCGTCTGGGCCATGCCACGCTGGCCCTCACTGCAGGGCAGGGGCCACAGCCTGCCCACAGCAGGCACAGTGGACTCAATCTTACTTATCCCTGGTGCTGCTCACCGTGCAGAGCCACCAGAACCTGGAGGGGAGCAGACATTTGGGAGCTGTTGCACCCCAGCAGCCGTGGGCAGGCCCCAAGGAGCATGGTCCCAATGCACAGATACAGGGCTCACCAGCCCACACATCTAACACACTTCATGTGCATTCTCCATATTAATAAATGGGGAAAGAAGGAACCATCAATCTATGAACTGCCAATTTGCACAGGACTAGCTCTTTTACTGGCTACGCACTAGCACCTTTTACAGCCCATTAATTACTTTCTCTAATAAAGTTTGACAAAATGATAACTTGCCCATGAAAAGTGTTGTAATAAATACATTTTCTCTAACTTTAGACCATTCTTGCATGTCTGGCTCATAAACCCCTCCCACGGTTCAGTAACTTAGAGCCTACCTGTACTTTTCAGGCAAGGAGGGGGCCCTGGCGTGGTGGCTGGTGGAGAGCAGCAGCACAGTGGCACTGGTGCCATGGCCAGCAAGCAGGGGCCTCTGCACACCAGCAGGAGCTGGCCCCACTCTGTCACACACGGCTCTGGCTGGGCAGGGGACAGCACAGCCCACACTGTGCCCTGGAGCTCCTGCTTGCCTGCTGGGTCCTGGGGACCCCACAAAGCCTGTGCTCAGGGCACCCCATCATTTCCCACTGCTTAGGTCCCACACAGACCCCTCAAACCCCTGGCAGTGCCCATGGCAGGGTTAGCCAGCTGCATCCACAGCAGCACCAGCTCTGGATGAGGAGGACCAGGGTCTCCACGAGTATGAGTGCCATCTCCACCTCCAAGAAGCCAGATATCTGTCTCCCACACATGCAGCCTGCACTGCTTCTGCATTCCCTGCCATTTAATTTCCCATGCCAACCACTAAGGCATATCATGTTTCCTAGACTGATGCTGACAGCTTGGGATGCCCACTGCTTCCACTATTACTTTATCTACACGAGGCCACAGCTGAGCTCAGTAGACAATACAGTGGCTGAAGCTGATCTTTCCTAATACAGAAACAGGAAGCAATTGCTATGTTTTAGTCTCAATTTCAAATTATAAGCTGTTTAAAGACCTTTTTATTACACTCCTTAGGAGCACTAAGAGACCCGACTCATCTGATACAGAAATTCAGATCTCATCTTTCCCAGTCAACCCAGTAAACAAGAGCATTGGAGACTGGCTCCAGAGCTAATGGTCAGCATGGCTGGGCACCACAGCAGATAGAGCAGGAGGCACACCTGCCCTCGGTTTCCCTGCCAGCCTCCTGCCCTCTCCTGAGGCTGGCCAGCTGCTCTCTCCAGCCCAGGCACAGGCAGAGCCCACAGAGCCACCTCTGCAGAGGAGCACAGTGAGTGCAGCAACTGTGACTGAAGGTCTGAGCAGGCTGGCACAATTATGGCACAGCCTGGCCCTGCTGCAAGCCAGCCCCACGTTCGCTGGGCAGGCTCTGCTGCTCCTCCAGCAGCCAAAGGCTCCTTCTCTCTGTTTAATTAGTTGAGTGACTCTGCTCTGCCCAATAAAATCATCACCCCCCTCAGCAGTGCCATGCCTTGGAAATTTATGATCATAATTTAGAGGCTGAATTACCACTGTCGGTACCTGTGCCATATGAATTACTCAGTCATATTAAATTCAACTGTTGATTTTTCAGGGTTATGTGAAGCAGGAACACTTAGAGCCAATGAAATAATGGAGGAGAAAGAATTATGGCCAGGGAAGTTACATTAGCTGTTCAAAGCAGCCTGCACAGAGCCCACCTGCCCATCCCAGCTGAGGGCTGCCTGCCCCTAGCAGTTCTGGGTTCCCAGGATCATGAGAGCTGGGAGATGGAGCTGGTCTTCCCCCTCCCCATGGGCAGGGTCCTGGCCACACAGAGCTCTGCTGTCAGAAGATCTGAAGGAGTATCTGTCCTCAGCAGAGTTAAGAAACTCCATCAGACACCTGCTCTGACATGAAAGAACCCTTCCATTTCTGAAGCCAGCAGTCCCCAGGGTACATGCTGTGGTAAGACTTTTGTGTCCATACACACACAGAGTTTGCTGGTCTGCAGAGCTACAGACAGAAGCTCAGGGATACTCAGCACAGCACCAGAGGCCTCAAATCCCAACACAATTATCTGAACCCAGCACTGACCTGACTTTCACACAGAGATACTTGTGAAGACCACCCTACAAAGTCAGAGCAATGAACTTGAATTCCTGCCCACCCAGACACACTTGGTCCAAGACTTTAGATCCCAGCAGCCTGCTCTGACATAGAAAAGACAAAACCTGGAGCCCTGCAATGCTGCAAACTGGAAACAAAAAGCCCTTTGACTGGAAAGCCTAAGTATCAAGCAGGCTGATTTTGGAGTGATGGCTTTAACAGCTCATATGCAGGCAGGATTTCTAATGCACAAAGAGCAAAGTGCATTTGTATATGGAACAAGTATTAATCAACTAATGCAGGAAAAAAGGTCCATCGACAGAAAAGAAAGCCTGCAATGCTTTATTAAAATCTTGAAGTTTTTGGTATTGGCAAAATAATTTCCTCAAAGAAAGTTACAAACCCTCATTTTACACAGATCTGCACATGTCCATCCCAGATCTTTCTAATCATGAAAAAAAGTGCATATAAAAATTCTCATGCACGGTTTCAATCAAGTGCATTTATCTATATAGATTGCCCTTTTTATGCCAAGATAATGTCAGAAACTCTACACAAATCATCACAATTTACACTCTCCTCCTCTTTAGTATAAGGCAGACTCTGCCAAATCAAGGGCTAATATATCACATTATTTCTAGTAATCCAAGGGCTGCCTCCTGCCACCTGCTTTATGAAATACCTATGTCTTTGATTCATTGATCCCTGCCTAACCTTGTAGGTAGAAAAGCTTTTCTCCCTCCTTACAGAGCTTTAACATGTTGTGTACTGTGCTGCTTGGCTGACACCAGCCTCTGCCCCTCAAGCCAGGATTAACCCTCCCCTGTAACACAGGACAACATGTACTCTGGAAGCCTGATAAGGATTTATTTTTTAGACAATAAATATATTTTTTTCCCTTTTAGGGGACAGCACAAACATTTCCCACAATCAGTGCAGTCAGTTGCATGCCTGAGGAAATGCAGAGGTGAGCAGAGCTGGAGGGTGCCCCACTACCACAGCATCTCCCCTGTCACAACCCTACCTGCCCAGCACCTCACTTTTTGCCTAGTAGGAACATATGGACCTCAAGAAGAGATCCTCTCTGTTCTGGCCATACAACACTAAGCATGGCAACAGCAGCTGTCACCAGAAACTCAATTTTTTGTAATAAACCTTCTCCTCTTTACACAGAAGCAGTCATTTGAGTTGCCAACATGAACTCAAAGAAAATCACTAAGTAAAAGCAAATTCCGAAGAGCCAAGAAGCAAATCCAGCTGCTGTGAGCACCTAAATCCCTTTGCAAATGTGCCCAAGCCCGTTGGCAATGCTGGGCAGGGCACAGGCAGCAATGTGGGCATCAGTGCCAGACACTCTGCTTCTGTGCACCCAGCAACTCCATCTCCTGAGGAGAGGATGGAGACCAGAGGGAACCTCAGCCCCTCAGCAAGAGGCCCCCAAGGCCTCCCACAGCCATGGCATGGGTGGTGATACCCAAAAGCATTTGGGAACAGAGTTCACAGGCTCTGCAGCAGCAGTGCTCATGGTGCTATGAAACTGGGCCTCCTGCAAGAGCCTGCCATGCTCTCTGTCCGTTCATGGTGGAGACAGCTTAGCATTCCAGCTGTGCATCCCAGCATCACACAGCAGATCGAATATGCATTGGTAAATACTGCTTCTGGTGCAAGAGTCCACAGAGAAGTTACCTAGAGGAAAAGCAAATGTGTACAGCAAACAGTGTGTGGAGAACACAACTGCAATACAAAGCATGTCCTTCCCTCCCGTTGCCAGCTCTGGGATGACCAACTCTGTGCAAGGATGCCAGTCACAGAAAGACCTCAGATGCCCTTCTTCCACAACTCTGAAAACTGAAATAAAAGTGTGAGACTGTCTATCTAGCAAAGCTGGTGCCTGCAGACCCAGGTGCTCCAGTGTACCCCCTCCCCACATGAACAGGCCTGTCATTGCTCTTCACATTAACTCAGCAGCCCCTGCAACAGAGCTCCTACTCTCCAGGCAGGGAACAGCCAGCACAGATATTTCCCCAGGAAACAAGATTTAAAACCCTCAGCAGTTTCCAAGCCCCTTCCAAAGCCCCCCAGGAGGTCCCTCCTGGCTGTTAAGGACTTCACGGGAAGGAGCCCAGCCATGCAGAACCAGCTTTCTCAGCTCCTGCTCTTTCACAGATGTCTCTGGTCCTTTCAGATAAAAATTTTTAAGCGCAGGGTCTTCTCTGGTCTTTCTAAAAGGGCTACAGCCCCTGCCCTAAGAGCTTCCTGGCAAGCCTCTTTCCTTGTGCTTTTTGGTCCAAATGCACTCTCCCAGACGTGGCCACGCAGCTCCCTGGGGAGGGAGGGTGGCTGCTCACACGCTGAGCCCAACAGGAAGGCACGCCACGGCCAGGAGAGCACAGGCAGGATGCACTTTGTCCACTTACAGTCCTACTCAGGGCATAATTTCAGACCTTTTCAGCAGAATAGGAAAAAGAGGTTTGGTTTGGTTTTTTTACAGAAGCAAACGCGGGGCTAAAATGTTCCCCTGCATCTCACGTCCAGTAGCAAGGTCTCCTCTGTTCATTATAATCTTCAGTGTAACTTCTGCTCTGCAGCTCCTTTAATCACATCAGATATGGGAACAGAAAAATGTCATTGTTCCTTGGCCATGAACAATACCATCCGTGGAGCCATGAGAAAGTGCAAGATGGATATAAAAAAGGCGGGCTCTTGTCTCCCCATAATCTCTTCTACAAACTGACAAAAGAGGGTTTTGTATGGAGAAAATTGCCACATACAGAAACAAAACAAAAATAGAGCATGCGAGCTGGGACCACTTTTATCTGGAGAGGCACCACAGGGAGATATGCCAAATGTGATTCATTTTAACAAGTTTAGCCCTTGAGAGACAAGAGGAGAGCCCCCCGTTAAGAATGAGGAGGTTAGCCAAAAGGGTCAGGGGGGAACAAGGCCTGGCGCAGCCAGGGAGGGTAAGTGACCCTGAAGACTGCTGCTTCCCTTATTACAGTGGCAAGTGGTTCTGGCTTGGGACAAATGTCTGGAAAAACCAGCCTGGTCTGGGGTGGGGATGGGGCAGCTCAGGGTATTTTGCTTCTGTTAGGTTTGCCTGTGCATTGGCTCAATTACAGTGGAGTAATTAAAGTCTATAGGCAGATACAGAGGATCTTGCTCACCCATCCATTATGGGCAGCTCGCAATGATTAACTGCACGATCCTTTGGGGAGATTCTTCCCCTACACAAGCACCTGAGCAAACACCCCAGAGCTGCTGAGCTCCTGCATGCAGAGCACCAAAAGTCTTTGGTAAAACATTATACATGCACTCACGTGTGCTTGGGACCAGCCTGCCCACTCCCCAGGCTCTGCAGGTACAGAAAGACCCAGATCAATACAACCACCAGGCCCTTTGAAAGAAATCAATGCAGCTCAACAAGCACCTAAGTCCCGGTGTCATCACATTATTTATTGCCCAAAGTCCCCATCCCACATCGGTCCAAGGAAGAGCTTGAGTACATTCCCTCCCTCTGCAGCACACAATTAAATCTCAGTCTCAGGTTCTGCTTCCCGATGTACAATGGGATCATGAACAACACCGGCACCACACACCACCAGTTCAGAGTGGGTGAGATTATGGGGCTCTGGAGCTCTCACTCAGGGGAGCAGACAGCATCTTCCTGAGAGCAGCTCTGTGCCCACCCTCCTCACAGGTTCTCCTCCTCCAGCTCTCCACTGCCTCCCTGGGATGTCACTCTGTTCACTGCCTCCTTTCAAGCCATTGTTAGTTTATTAAGTGCTTTAAGAGATGCAATTTGTGCCCCAGGAGAACAAGCTGCAGAGAAAGAGCTCCACAGTCCTGGTGGCCTGGCAGCACCAGCCAAATGTCACATCCAGGCCCAGCAGGCAGCAGCATGGAAGCAACCAGTGCCATCCCCCACCGTGCCTCCAAAGAATGGGCGAGATGGGCACAGCCCCACCCGCCCTCCATGAGGGGCCACAGCCGAGCTGCGGCACCAATAAAACTGTGGCCATGACAGCAGACAGCCACGGGGCCGGGCACCACGCCTGTGCCCGAGCAGGCGGGGCGGACAGGGAGGTCCAGCACGGCCAGTCCCAGCCTGTCCCACACAGCCACAGGGGCTGGGGACGGTCCAAAGCAGCACCTTTTGTCCCAGCCATCAGCCCCACGCAGGGAAAGGGCTCCCCCAGGCTCACACGGCCACAGAGCTGAGGAGCTCTGGCCTTCCCTGCTCTCACCACAGACACACAGCGCACCCAAGGAAAAACTGAGCAGGCTGTGGTGTGTCACAGGAGCAGACCAACACCAGCTGCCTTCAACGCCAGCCCTGCTCTGAGCACAGCACCCAGCCAGCCACCACAGCATTGTAGGGGCCAAGGAGATCCTCCAGAACATCAGTGCCATTGCAGGGAGGGGAGCTCAAACACTCCCAGCCTGGAGATGCAGCAGGATCCTCCCTTGCTCTGCTTTCACACATGTGCAATGCGGATTAAGTGACTTGTCATACAATGGGGAAACCCAACTGCAGACAGTTTCCAGGTCCAGCCATGCTGGGCAGCTGGCTCTCCTCAGCTGTGGGCTGCACAGTGCTCCATGCAGGCTGTCTCCTGAAGGCCCTTCCAGAAGCTCAGGGCTTGTCCACTGCTGTCTGACACAAGTGTCAGGCAGGGGCAGTGCAGGAGAGCTGTACATATGCTGCCATCCCCAAACCCACATCAGACAGTGGCTCTGCTCCCTGCTGCTGCTCAGCACCCCACAAGGAAAACAAATTGCCCTCCCAGGACATCATCACAGCCCTCCACTTTGCCCCAGCGCCACCTGAGACCTTCCTTACTCACCTTCCTGGTAGACCTCAGGCCGCAACATGTTGCTAAGGATCATCATCATCACATCAATAAATCATCAACAGCTTGCACAAAATACCCCCACATTCTGTCTTCTGCCACGCAGGTTTTTAACCTGAAGGCTCTGAAAGTGACTCATGTCTCAGAACCCCTCCCCATACCACCAGCAGCTCACACGCCTTTCACAGGTGTTTGCTTTTTCAGATTAATCCATATTCCCACCCATGAACAAGTGACAGGTGTCTTGCTTGACACCTGATTATGGCAGCCAAATCCCCAGCCGAAAGCCATGTCACAAATTAGGTCATTTAGGATTCTTAACCAACACTGTTAGCTAAATCCTTAACACCGTTAATTATGTTTCCTATCACCAATTTACAAAGCGACTCTATTGATCTTGCCCCTACTCTGCAAATTACAAAGAAATGACCAGAATTAAGAACACAACATCCGAGTGGGAGCTTCCCCCCAACAGAGAGGAGGGCTGCACATCAGCACTGCACTCCCCTGATGTAAGTCTTCCTGGAAGATGACCTGCATATTGTCATTTTTTTGTGGAGGGCGATGAACCAGAGGTCTAAGGAGCAATATATTTTTTAGCTGTGGTTATAGCTTGGATTTAATGATCTTCCTACAAGCACAAAGCTAACCTGAGGTAGCAGCGGCATTTTACATTATCTCATTGAGAAAAATACCACAGAAAACATGGTTGTAAGTATATGGTGCAGGAAGGTAGCCTGGGAATACCACAGAAACTATGATTAGTTGTTGAGAAAAGTGTAGAAGTCTCATTTGAAGTAGCTTCAACAGGGCAAAACCCCACTTGAAAAGCCCCTGGGGATGCAGCAGCACCCTGGGACAGGCAGATGGGCCACTGAAGTCAGCAATGCCCGTGCCCTGCTCCCCAGCAGTCGTGGCTCCATGCAGCACCAGGGCTGCAAACCTGGCTCTCACCTGCTCCTGCCAGGAGCTGAGCTCAGCCCTAAAACCTGACACTCATTTTCATGTTGTTTGCTCTGGCAGGAAGAGGCGTTCTTTGAGATGAGCTGCATCAAAGCTTGTGAGCATCGATCTCCTTACAGTCAGAAAGCTCAATTAGACCTTCAAGAACGAGGGGAAATAAATGGTGATTCTGCCCACCAGCAGATCACAAATCCTCTAACTCAGAGGATACAGTTCATATTACACCAAGCAAGAAATCTATCAAGTCATTTTAATTAATTCCTCTCCTCTAAAACACACTTGAGTGCCGACTGGAGAGGAGACACACTCTTGCAGGGAAGTGCTGTGTGCTCACATGCCAAGAGCAGAGCATGTCACCCTAAGAACACCTAGGCAGGGTCCCTTCTACCTTTACTAGACCACACAGAAATTCCACTCCACTATTTTCACTTTTTTATTGTTTTTAATATTTCCTCATCTCCTACAGCTGCAAGTAACCAAACCTGCAAACCTCCAGACGCCACTCACCCAGGCTTGGGGAAAGTGAGGCCAACCAGAACAGGGGCAAAGCAACCAGGACCAACAAAGCACTGCAGAGCCAACCCCACGAGAGATGCTAGCATTGCTCAGGCTCAGAAATAAGTGTGTTTGGATGCTTCACTGACAGTACAGAGAGAGAAAACCACCGGGAAAGAAAAGCCTTATGGAAACTGAAGGGATGGAAATCTGTCATGGGAATACAGAGGAAGAAGCAGGCCAGGAATAAACCCAGGCTACAGATCAGCAGGAAGTTTCTAGAAAACAGAATGAGAACGTTCCAGACAGAATATAATTTTTGTCCCTTCTTCCGACAGCCTGGAAGAGGAATTCATCTCCACCACTTCCTCTCCAAAAAGTCCTACCCCTTCATTAGCACATCTGTCTCATGGGCATCCACTGAGTGACACTCCAAGCAGACAGACAGGGCCGACAGAAACACCCGTGATTCCACACAGGAGAACACAGGCAGTGAATCTGTCTGTCTGGACACACAAACTGTGTTCAGCACCATAACATCCAAACAAATTCCCAAGGGTCTCAAATTAATATTGACTGATCCCAAAAGGCTGACAGATACTGTACAGGAGGGAGCCTGGGAGATGTTTTACCAGATTTTAGAAACAAAACCTCCTTAAATATCATGAAACATTAAAAAATCCTCATAGCTGCTAGTGTTTGCAGAACAAGAGATGACAGCAGCCGCTGTCCTGTTGCCCTGCATGCGCAGCCAGTTGGGTTTTCATTGCAAATCCACTTGGCATCTCATTACTGTCCATCACGGGGGCTCCAGTACCGGGACCAGATTCACTTCAGCAGTGTGAGCCTTGCACTGTGCTTCCTAATGCAGCTGGATTAATGGGAACACATCTTAGGGAACATCCTCAGCAACCAGAGGAAAACAGTAACATCCTCTGACAGTTCTTAGGCAGCAAAGCACAGATCCCCAAAGGGAGAGAAGTTCAAAGAATCTCAAGACCTGACGGGGCAGGGACCTTGCAAAAGGCTGTGCATGACATGCCTTCCTCTGCAAAGAGCTCTCACAGCTTGAGCTGCAAGAACAGGAGCTACATTTCCACTTGCAGACATGATTTCACATGAAAAGAAGATGGTACGATGTGAAACTCTCAGCACTGCAGAAGAAGAAAAAAGTAAGATAGAAAAAATACAGGTGTGAAATACAAATACATGAACTCAGTTACAGTAAGCTAGAAATTTTAAAGAAAATAAACTCCTGTTACCTGAAGGACAAATATTAACTGTCATTAGGAAAAGCATTCAAAATACAGACAAAAGAGACAGCCTGCTATCGTTATCTTACTGGTATTGTTATGTCACAATCTGCCTTTAGGTTGTGCTTCCTCAGAGCCATGAAAAAGACTTGGAGGGCTCAAAACAACTCTGTTAACCAAAGGAATACAATTTTTAAAGTTACTGTCTTGCTTCACTAGGCACCTTCTCATAAAACACAAAAAGAAACAATTAGCTGCTAAAGCATGGGGTTTGAAGCCAGAGCTTCCAGCTCTGTCTTTGACGGCCACTGATGACAAGGTACATCACACTCACACCTCACTGCTTCATCCCTGGCAAGAACAGGGGGGCAAAGGGGCACAAGATTTGCTCCACTGCTCTCTGCCTTTCCCATGCCATTTGCAGGACAGTCTGGCTTCATAGAAGACACGTGTCCCACTCTGGGAAAGCTCTGATCGCCCCGTTCCTGAAGGCATCGTTCAGCCCAGAGACAGTTCCTCTCTCCACACCTGCATGGTCCTGCATTCCAAATGGAAAGCAGCAATGCTGTGCACAGACCAGCCACCCACAAGAGCCACCACAGCCATTCCTGTGCTGTTCCCTTAGGTCTAGGTGCAGCCTTTAGCCATGTGCCCCCCACGTTCTCCCAGATAAATTTCCTCTGCACTTTTCCATCATTCTTATCACCCTGAGCAGCCGGGTCTGTCTTGCAGGATGCGAGCCAGACCACCTGCAGATTGCCATCCCAGGGGACACATGACCCTGCCTGACGGCAAAGCAGAGCAGTTCAGCCACACACAGTGGAAGTGCACCGAGTCTGCTCCCAGGGTGGCAGCTCTGAAGGTGCATATCCATAGCTCGCATTTCCATAGGGTCACGCTGGCAAAGAAAGGAGAACGCTGGGGAAAGGCTGCCTTGGCGAGTTTGAGAAGAAGGCTCTTCTCCACCAGCCTTTAGATACAAAGGTCGAGGGCTTGCAAGGGTCAGCAACCCCTCTTAGTATTCACCAAAGCAGCAACAACAAAGGCAAACTGGGGAAAGGGAAGCGTTCCTGTGGAGTCCCATCTTCACTCTGGATACCGCTCCACAATGAAGTTATTTCAAACCGCCCCTAGGTTAAGCTCCGGCTTTCATCCCAATAGCACAGTTCCCGCTGAGCTCTGCCTGCAAAGGCACATCAAGCACAGACACTCAGATGACATCTAACCTCACCCAGCTTGCTGCAGCAGCACCTTTCTCAGCCAGGCTGGAAATTCAGATAACAGAAGAGAATGTGTCAATTGCCTAACACTTAATGAGACCAGAAGGAGGTTACACTGCTGTCTGAGCAGCACTGTAAAAGCTCCCATCTGTTACAAATGCTGTGCTGGACATTGGCAGTGCTTGGTAAAGAAACAAGTTCCACCTTCCAAAGCAAACCACATGAATGATGCTTAGCTTTGGTGATGATTCCGAGGAAGCAAGACTCACATTTCACCTTCACACACCTGGGCATTAACCACAAAGTCCAGGACACTTACAGCTTTCTCATTCTCAAGATTTGGATCATGTCTCCTTGAAATTATCACCGTGCTGTGACAGCAGTTGGGAAGCCAGGAAGCCTGTCCCTCTGCATGGAGCAGTCTGGGATGCTCCTGTGAGCCCAGGAATAGCGTGCCTGGCTGCAGTCACTGACACCATGGTGGGGAGCAGTGGCAAACAGTGTCTGACTACCTCAGAAAAATGACTGAACTCGCCCTTTCAGAGGTGTTGTCTGAAACTCTTCCAGGTCTTGCAACCACATAACACCTGCACATCAAATCCTGGGCATCAACAAAACTATAAAGGACTGGCACCACCACCAAGTATTCCCTTCCCCAGCTGTGTTTCTCTGGAACTGAAGATGTGGCTGTGACTACAACCAGTCACCTACCAGTTTCTTTCCCTTGTGTTTCCACCTTGCACTGAGCACTTTTATAGGGGGACATGGTCAGCCCTTCACAGCCCAACCCACAGCAGAGAGCAGGAAGGGTGTAGAGCTCCTGTGCCTGCACCCTGTGCCTCTCATCACCCACCTGGGCACTGCATAAGCAGGAAGGCCTGGTCAGCAGCAAGCACTTTGTGTCCTCCGAGTGCCTGGCTGTGCAGCCAGGGCTGTGAGAGAACATGAGGAGTTAAGCTTTTTCATACAAAATTTGTAAAGATTTGGTCTGCACACTTGGTGAGCTGCAGCAGTTGTGGGCCAAAACATTTTGCTGCATATTTCTGAAATTATTTGTCAGAAAAGAACGTCAATGACATAGAAAATGAGTTGCAGATGTAACCTTTTCAAGCATCAATAATAACTTAAGACATTTGAAACAAAACCTTAACTCACAAGTGACTCCATCACATGGGGCAGTTTCTGAGGCGAGGGCTCGCTGAGGAGAGGCAGGACTGTAACACATCCCAGCAATGGTGCCCCCTCCAGCTCTTCCACTTAGCAATGAACAATTCAGTTCTTGCATTTG
This sequence comes from Phainopepla nitens, assembly GCA_013400175.1. Classification (NCBI taxonomy): domain Eukaryota; kingdom Metazoa; phylum Chordata; class Aves; order Passeriformes; family Bombycillidae; genus Phainopepla; species Phainopepla nitens. The sequence goes on from VXBQ01003004.1 coordinate 259,792, forward strand.
CCAAAGCTACTTCTCTTTCTGAGACCTGTTTTCCTGATTTCCAGGCTATTCCTGGACCCAATGGGCACTCCTGGCTGCAAAAGGAGGCCTCCAGACCAGGTCCAGTAGCCAAGTCCCCCAGTACACTGACATTAGGACAGGCAGAGTGATTTCTGTGAGGTCCAGCACAAAGAAAAAGGCGCTACACAAGAAAGATTCATGTTTTAACACTTCCTCATTCACACACACACAAAGCTCCAGCTCCCGTGGCCAGTGTGGCTGCTCCAGCACAGGAAGGGTGAGGGAGAGCAGGGGTGTGCATGCTGCAGCACTGCAGACAGCATGGATATCGTGTGTGTCAGTGTGTGCCACAGTGTCCACAGCTCCGTGGACCTCATCCACAGCCTCTGGAGGATTTCCCCTGGCTCAGGGTCCATCACTGCTACAGGTCTGGCACAGCCAGAGAGCCAGCACTGCCACCACCCCGGTATTTCTGTAATGAATATCACCACTGTCATCTCAGAGGCACATGCTTAAGGAATTTAACTACTTTAATACAATGGGCTCAAATTGCCAAAGAATGTTTGTGCATCAGTGTGAAATCAGAAATTCGGGGAGGGGGTGCTTTATCTGTCAAAGGCCAACCTCAGGGGGCTGCCAGAGCAGACAGTGGGAAGCTGGATTGCATTTGACACGCATCAGCCCATCAAACACAAACAGCCTTCAAAGTGCTGGGAGGCTGAGGCAACCCATCACAGGCTGCACTGGCCCCACTGGGCTGCGGCCCGGGTCACGCCCCGTGGGCTGTGCAGGACCCACCTGGGCCTCCCGGCCTTGCTCCATAAATCACAGGGAAAGAGATACTTCTTAACAGCTCAAATTAAGATGAAATGCCTTCGTTTTCAGGCTGGGAGCTACCTGTGCCATTCCCTTGGCCGTGTGTCACTGCTGAGATGCCCCAGGCACACGGGCTGCAGATGTGCAGCCACAGTGGGCAGACCAGCACGCCAGGATGCAGCATCCAGGCTGTCCCCCATTCAACCAGGCCAGCAACTGGGCCAGCTATGATCAGCTAATGATTGTCCAACAACAGCCTGCCAGGATGGAGAGAAAACATCCCAGCCCACACCATGGGCACATGCTGCCAGTGCTCGAGGGAGGCCAACCCAGAACAGAAATCCTGTCGGGATGGTCAGACCTCAGCCAAGCATGGCCACTACTCACACGACCCCACTCCTGGGTGTTAGTGGGGCTGGGAATCCTGGGCCTGGCTGGGGCACAGTGAGCACACCCCCTCTGGCCCACAATCATCCCTTCAAGTTTTGCTGGAGGGTGTCCAGTGCCTGGAAAGAGCCGAACTTAAATTATTCCAGGGGAAAAGAAACACAAAACCTTGTCTTCAGATAAATCCCTGGACCTCCACCCTGAACAAACCCCTTCTGCAGCCCCCATTGCCAAGCCCAGCCCCAGCTCTCCAGCACAGGCTGCCCATGGAGCTCCTTCCAAGGAGCTCCACAGCCCTCTGCAAGCATGAGCACAGCTGAGGGGAATAAATAACAGCCCCAACATACAAACCAGCCTTTTCTTAGAAAGCAAAGTCTCAAATAGTAAATGAAGGGAGAGGAAGGGGAGGAAACGTGCCTGAGTACCTCCTCTTCACCACCTCCAGCATGCACAGCTCAGCTGAGCAGGGTGCACAGCAAATAATACCCACACCAGTGTCCCCCCTGCCCCAGCACCGAGACCCCACACACCAGGGAATGCAGGGGAACAGATGGATTTTCCATGGGAAGGAGCTGTGACTGCTCCTTCCAGTTGAACATGTCAGCCCAGCAGAGCCATGTGTTTAAACCATTAAACTGCTGCCTTTGCTCTGCCAGCAGTGAGGGGAGAGAGGGCTTTGAGGAGGGATATTCAGAGGGAAATGCTCCTCAGCCTGGCACAAAGCAGACAGGCCACAGAGACCCATGGCCAGAGCCTGGACCCATCATTTGTATGTACCCAAACAATGAGGTTTTTCTCTTCCAAATGCTTCTTGTCAATGAGATGAAGTGACAGTAAAATATGAAATTGCATTAATGCAGCAGTAATCTCTCATACATGGGGCTGCCTTCCCCTAAGCAAGAGCTTTGATAAGCAGTGTCAGGCTTATAAGCCAGCATGTTTTGGAGGTTGTTTGCACATGGGTTAGGGTTAGGGTTATTCCAGGGGTTAGAGGTTATTCCACTGGGGTTATTTCAGGCCAAAACCCATGCACAGCATTGAGCCAGACACAGAGATTTCTCAGAGATGAGGGTGTGGACCATTAATAAGGGAAACTGACAATGTTTAATCTCACTGCATCAAGAATAAGGGACATTGAGGGTCCATGAATTGAGATAATTTGATTTTAATACAAATGCAATATTTCTATCTTTATTAACATTGGAAATATAAATAGTTTCACACAGACTGCAAAGGAGCCCCTGCCATGTTTGCTGCTGGGAGAGAAGGCCACAGCAGACATAGTGTTTGTTTACAAGGGATTGCAGGCTTAAATTGTCAACCACTTCCCCAATATCACCACAAAACTGCTGGCAGACCAAGCTAGGAGCTCAGCACAGAGTGGAGGCTGCACCAGTCACATTCAGAGGCATCAAACCCAACACCTACCCTTGCATTTAGGAGAGGAGACACAATGCTGATGGGGCCAGGAGCAGTCAGCTGGAACACTTCAGTTCCCCTAAAAGAGAGGAATTATTTTCCATGGAAATTAACAAAAAGCTTCTGCTAGCAGCAATGGGATATAATTTTAAATTGTATCTTCCAGGTAAATGAGAGTGCACACCAAAAACACAGCAGTGGAAGAAGGCTGGGCCCGGAGAGTTCAGGGGGGGCTGGCAGGGCTGATGCAGCCTGCAGCCCCCAGCCCCAGCACTGCAGCCCTCATGTGAAGGTGCCTTCCAGTGGGATGTGCACGTCTGCAGAGAGCTGTGCCATGGCCCACCTGGTTCTGGGGGCACATGTGCAGTGTCCTGTGTAGCAGTACCTGGGTTTACTCCCAAAGGACAGGATTCACTTCACCTGGGCACGTGCTGCTCTGTGAAAAGCTTGCAGTCCACCACAAGTTGTTACCTCCTGAGAGGGGGGGCAGAATGGGAAAAGCACAGCATCATCACTGGTAGGCAGCAGGAACCTTGAGACACACTCAGGATTTTTCTGCGTTTCATCCCAAAAAACTTTTCTTTGGCCTGAGTTATACTCTGAGTTGCTTGGCTGACCGAGACTTGGGAACAAAAGGCACAGAATTCAGATCATTCAAAAATGCAGATATTCTAATAAACAACCCAGAAGACCTCCCTAATGTGAGAGGGAAGCATTCTGCGGGTAGGTTGCCACAGAAGCAACATATTTCCTGGAGTAGGCTTTCCACCAGAAGAACAAATAAGGTTTCAAAGGCTGAAACCTTGGACAAGGCACACGTCACAGTGTGGACATGGTGCACGTGTCCCTCCAAGGCCACCCTCCAGCCCTGCACGGTGCAGGGTAGCCCTGGCCAGCAGTGCCCTGCCATGCTGGGTGCTGTGCACAGGTTATTGCAGGGCTCCCACACAGGTTCATGTCTCCAAGCATTCCCTCATGCCTCAGGACAACCCCACGGACCATGTCCAGCTCTGTTGTTTCAGCCATACTGTTGAGGCGCCTGTTTACTTGGGAATCATATGTTTTCTGCCCTGGTCCTCACTGTATTCAGAACAGTTACTTAGCTTCAATAAGCCCCTTGTTAAAGCCTTTTCCTTTCTGTAATCTCATCAAACTAACCAAAAGGAGTTTGTTCTGAAATAGAGTCCCATTTTGTAACCTGGCTTCCTGGAGGAGCGCTCCCCATGCTCACCCGGCCCCTCCACCACAAAAGGGCTCTGCTTGTCCTAGCGCTGACAAAACACTCCGTCTGTTTGGGTTAGTCAGCAGGGGGTTAATGAAAAGCCCGGCCCTGGGGACTCCCACCTTATCTGCAATCATGAATTTATTGAAGAATGTGTTAATGTGCTGGATTTTATTCATCAGGGGTCAGGGCTTTTCAAATTCTTCCTCCCAGCTCCCCCTCTTTCCATCCCTCCCCAGCAAGCTCACAATGCTGTTTAAACAAAGGACTCCCAACACAAAGAGCAAATTTACACAGTAAAGTTTTCTTGCAAGCCCAGAGCAGAGTCTGGAAGAATTCCAGCTTTATAAAGAGAAAAGGGGGTGGGGGGAAGAAAGGGGGAAGGGAGACAGGGGCATTTTGCAGAGGATAAAAGGAAATTGAGAAAAGTTCCCACCTCCTGAAGCTCAGCCCTGAATATTCTCCATCAGTTAACCCCGAAGCAGGAGGATGTTTTGGCAGAACATGAGCCCTCATAGCATCAAACTTCTCAGCCTCCTTCGAGATGGAGGCTGAAAGAGTGTTTCAATATCACGTTTAAGGTGACACTTCAACAGCTCCTTTGTCTGTGGCCTGCTAACAGAAACCCCTAAGAGGACACAGCAACCATTCACCAGGGCTCTTCCTCTGTTCCTTGTTTCACAGGTGTGACACAAGCACGATCTAAAAGGAAATAACAAGGCTCAGCAAAGGTGACATGGTGACACGTGTCCAAGGCCAAGTGAGCATGCAAAGGAGCCAGAGATCCCACCTCCCATATCCCCCCCATATCCTACCACACCCTGTCCCAAGGCCAGGGACCCCCAGGGTCCTGTCAGAGCACCCCTGGCACCTCCCACCCAGGCCTGCCAAGGGCCCAAAGCCCCTGCTACCTGCCAGTGCTGGAAATAAGCAGCCAAGGATCCCCTTTCACCACCTTGAACATCATCCCCACTCCACAGCTGGAATAAAGGGACCTTTGGTTGGTTGCTTTTATTCTTTTTCACTAAAAGGTTAAGGCCCCCACCACTCAGAATGTCCATTTTTGTTGTGCTGGTCAGAGCTCTGGGCATTAGAAAACAGGGCACAACCTTGCACTAATGAACCAAAGATGACCTGCATGATTTTCTTCAGGTCTTGTCACCTCCACTTCCTGCACTGTCATTAATGAGCTCTGGCAACATCTCGGAAAGGAGAACTTAGAAGAGACATCACCCCCATCCACTCCTCTGCCCTCTAGGCACAGCCCTACAGAGCTCACTGAGCAGAGGGTTTTTTAACATTTTACAAGCAATATAAATGTGATGTTATTGGCTATAAGGCTAAAACTGCTGGGGGGGGCTACAAACTGGTCCCCAGGCAGGAGAGTAACCACTTCAGGCATATGACCCAGGGACTTTCAGAAATACTCCATATTAAAATAAACGTTTTATAATTCTATTTTCTGATAACTTTCTCAGCTAAAAAGATGCCATTGACGCAAACTTTCATTCCTGTGTTTATTTACCTTGTTTTTTATGGAGAGAGATGCCTTCTGCTGTATTCTCATAGCACCAGCAGCGATCTGCAAGCAGCTCACCCAAACAGCCAGGGAAAAGGGGGTTTGAACGACTCTGGAGCCACACACAGGAACCCCCAAACAGCACAGCAGGAATGTTGGTTGGTGCTGCAGGGGCAGAGCTGCCCAACAGCCACACGGCTTCATGGTGGCCATGGAGGGGCTGAGCAGATCTCAGCACATGGGATCCAGCTGCACTGCCGATGGATTCCTGACTGCTGAACATACAATACATATTTACAGAGTCTCCTCCGTGACAGGAATTCCAAAGCCTCATGCAGAAAGTAACTCAAAGGATGTAATTAAATCAGTTAAATGGCTTGGGCAAAGAGATGCAGCTACAGATTTCAACTCTCGGCACAGTCACAGGCCACAGGAAACAATTAGGAGAGCAAGAACTGTAAAAGCTCCAGGACCAACCACTTGCTTTTCTTTACTTAATAAACTGTAATCCATGCTTACCACTGACACAGACCAGGTGAGCCTCTGAGCACAGTGGCCCGGGATGAAGGCGAGCGTTTGGGATAGGCAGGCACCGTGCCAGCATCAGCAGAGGCAGCATTACCAGGTGACAAGTAAAGCCAGTGTCAAGAGCAGAAATCAAAGACCAGTTCAGTTGATTTTCATCTATTAATGTGATGTGCAGTGCACAGTGAGTTCCTGCTGCCTTTTTGGAAGCAGGAGCTCGGGGCGGAGCATTGCCGGAGCAGGAGGGGCTGCTCCAGCTGCTGGCAGAAGCAAAGGAGCCTTTGCACAGTGGGAGATCTGGGAGCCAAGAAATGGCCTCGTGTGCTGGAGGAGCCGTGTGAATCCAACCATTAACAGAGCTCGTGGTCAGTTTTACTAACAACTAGGACAAAGCAAGAGCAGTGCTGTGCAGGGCTGGGGGCTCGGGGGGCTGCCCTGGGGGCTGCTCCCACTGCCCAGCAGCTCCAGGCATGGTCTGGCCCCTCTGGACAAACTCCAGGGACAAGAGGAGAGAGACACTGCCACAGAAAGAGGGCACCCAGAGAGCAGGACAGCCCCAAGAATCCCACGGCAGCATCTGGGCAGAGCTGCACAGACATCTCCACCACCCAGCGCAAAGATGGCACCAACAACCTCAGTGTAGAGACAGAGCACCATCCTGCAGCACCTCTGAGGACAGGCTGCGGGGGTCACCAGTGGGAATGAGGAACACCAGAAGCTTTTGCTGCCCAACCAGTCCTCAGTCTCATGGGGGAACTGCCTGGGCAGTGGGGATGGTCTTATCTTCCGTGGGCTTCCCTGCAGAGCACAGCTGCCATGAACACTGCCTTTCTTCTTCCCTCGGGATCAAAAAGAAGTAAAACTTAAAACCCACCAATCCTGCTGGGCAGAGAGGAATCAGCAAAGCAAAGTGCACCCCAAACCTCCCAGGAGCCCCAGGGAGCCACATGTGGGTGAGGGTTTCCCCAGACCATGGGCAAATTTGTACCATCACAAGGCCCAGGGCTTACCTGAATATGAACAGTATCAGTTGGCTTCTTCACACCCCTGGGAAAAAGGACTTACTAAAAAAATCAACAAACCTGGTATGAAATATAGAGTAGCCACCATTAACATCATATTTATTGTTATTTAGTTGCTCAGTAAAACATATACAGATATGTACAATATGCAGGAATACAGAAGACTGCACTTTACATATTTAAAAAAAAGAAAGAAAAATAACACTCAATTTCATGAGCTATTGTCACAGTCTTCCAACCAAGCATTTAGGAAATGAATTTAACAAGAATTAAAAAAAAAAAGAAAAAAAAAAGAAAAAAAAAGATTACAGGATTGCCTAACACACAGCAGAGTCAAGTTTTCATATTTTACATGTGCAATAACATTTTTCAGAAGAGTTTGCTAATGCAGTACGGATTACCAGTGTTTTGAGGTTTCTTTTTTTTCTTTTCCATGAACCAAATTTAGTACAAAGAAATAACATCCTTTTGCTTAAGGCTGTTTTAAAGCTGTAATATTCTTGGGTAGTGAATAGTGATAAAGTTATAACTGCCGGAAATCAGAACCTGCAGTTTCATCAGTCAGAACCTATGAGCGGATGGACTCAAAGCAACAATTTTAATAGAGAATTTCTAAGACAAAATTAGACTATTTCCTCCATTAGCCTTAAGCATTAAAGAAGAAACAATTCTATAAAAATGGGTTATGCTCTTACACACCATCCCTTGAACAGCTGTGAATCCAGGAGCTGACAAAACTTTACACTGCAGCTTAACAAAAATAAGTCAAATGTACCAGTTTGGTTTCTCTTCCCCCCTACACACAGTGCCCATCCCACTGCTGTGCTCACCTCATCCCTTCCACCTCCCAAAACTGGAACTTTTTGCCTTATTGGTGGTGCCTGGAAGTCCAGTCCTGACCCCGGGTTCCCAAGGGCCAGCCAGCCCCAGAGGGACCATGGAGACCACAGGACCTGCACAACTCCCCGGGTGATCCAGGTGACAGAATTCCAGTGCTCATCCCCTTCCACCCTCAGACACTGTGAAAACCTTAACTTAATAACAAGCCTAAAACCCCTTACTGATGTTCAAACAGCAGAGAGCAAGTAACCCCAAGAGAATGCGATCTGGAGAAAATTTGCAAGAGTATTTAATAAATGAGGCCTATTCTGTCCTTTTTTGGCAAAGAGGTATTTGATCACCACTCCCAATTGAAATACAAGGGAAATTTTGCTCAGTTTGCTACGACACTGTAACTTGCAGACCAAGCACAGGGTTTCTTTTAGGAAACACAGAGGGAGCCAGGGCACAGGGCCAGGAGATGGGGACCGAGGCTGCGTGGGAGCCCCGGCGCCAGGCCGGCCAGGGAGAATCCCCATGGCAAAAGGCAGAGCCACATTTTAGCTCCTGTTCACAATCCAAAGCAGATTGTGCATCGTACCAGCGGTCTTTGGCTTCTTGGACAACTGTCCCCCATCTGGAGGCCAGGTAGGACACACAGGCAGGTTTCTCCCAGGAATTTGGGGAACATGCATCTGACAGGATTCTCCCCATTGAACCAGCTCGGCCCCTGAAGGACGTGAGCCTCGGGCACGGGGCTCTGCAGCAAGCAGAGGTCAGAGCTCAGTGCAACTCAGCCCTGCCACTGTTCCCTCAGTCTCCCACTGCTGTCTGTGCCTCAGTTTCCCTCTCCACAAAAGTGCAACTTACCTCTTCCACAACCGGCTTTTACCTACAGCTCCCAAACGTGTTTCAGTTTCATATTATTATTCAGAAAATGACATAATTTCCATTCTTACTGAGTCAGGCCATGCTGACACTTCACATGTGTTAAAAAAACTGATCAGTGCATTCAGTGTAAAATTAATGGAGAAAATGGGTACAATTACAAATTACTGCAGGTAGCACCAGCTCTGTGACAAAGCTTGAGCCTTCTGTATATGCTGTCAGTACCACATCCCCAGGTGATGAGCAGGACATGATGCCTGTCTTGGACAGAATGTAGAGTTTCTGTTCTGATCTTTGGCAAAAAAGCAACAAAACCCTAAAAGCACAGGTTTGGTTGGTCCTGGATAACAGCTGCCTCAAGCAGAGCTCGTTCAATCAAGATCAAGCAGACAGGAGGTCAGCAAGAGGACTGTGTGTGACCGTGTGATTCAGTTAAACTCCATGGCCAGTGAGCCCAGCACACAGCCAGCCACTGCCTTAACTCCTCACTCTCTGACAGTCCCAACTCTGCACTGCATCCACTGCCCCGAGCACAGCCAGAGGTGGCCAAGTGCCACAACATCCCCAGCTCCCTGCTGCACAGCTCAGCACCTGGAGACACAGCCCCTGGCCTCAGGACACCCTGGATCATCTCACAGGATTCCACCGATTTTAAAGGAATTGCTTACGCTCTGCATTTCCATAAGCAAGAGAGAAAGCAAGTTCCAAGTGCATGAGAACAACACTCCAGGAGAGAAGCACAAGCTGCTGAGAATGAGCCAGCAGAACTGGGTGGTGGGACCAAGCCACCACAGCTCCACTCAAACAGAGATTTCTCTTTAAAAGCATCTGAACTCGGTGTTCCCTGACAGGTTCCTTCCCGTGGCACAGGGTGTGCATCCCTGACCTCAGGAAGCCTGAAAAACCTGTTCTCTTCAGTGCAGCAGGAAAAACTAAAAACAAAGCACAAGGCAAGGGACTGCACTCCGAGCAGGAATTCCACCAGACCATGAACTTGGCCGAAATTTTCAGCTGTAAGAGATGGAATGCAGTACTGTACTGGTGTCACCCCAGGCCCCCTGCTGCAGACTGAGCCCCCCACAGCAGCACCCTGGCTCTGGCACGCACAGAACACCCATGCTCTGCTGACAGGATTTAAAATCAAACACATACTCAGGTAAGCCAGGACTTGAGGAATCACAGGCAAAGAGGCACCTTCCGGAAGGGGGCTGACAGTGATTACCAGGAGATACATTACTGGGGATGCTGACATTTTATTGCAGGTGCAGGAGGAGCTCTGCACTCCTGGTTGCACACCCCGACAGAGGTACAAACCATCCCAGCTTTGTGATCCAAACCAAGTGAGTGTGAGGCAGCTCCACAGCCAGTTGCTCCAGGATGGGCAAAAATCCTCATCCTCGTGGAAGCTCCAGCTTTAATACAAAGTAAAATAATATTGAAAACCAAGATTAAAAACTATCCAAATTTATCCAAAGTCAATTCATTGACCAGACCCATAAATCAATCCATGCATGGTTAATAAGAGCACATTCAAATCACATTTCCAAACACTGTGAGTCTCTCTGAAGCCACATATGACTGAGAGTGAGGATTCCAGACCACCCTTGGCTTTTTAGGCAGAATTTCCTCTCTGTTGGTGTCTACCAAGAATATTACGTCAAAATAATTAAAGACCCAGCACAATCATCAAAGATAAAACATAAAGCAGTCTTCAACTCTGTCCCTTCAGCAGGGACACATTTGTGAAATCATGAATAAATAACCCTAGAGAGGCCAACCTTTATTTCACAACCAAAACCAAACCCTCCAGTGCTGTTCCTGAGCTCCAGGAGCTGTGGGAGGTGAGCTGCAGGCACGGGGCAGGACGGGGCCACTCCTGGGCAGAGGGACACGCAAATAATGGACAGTGTGACGTAAAAGCACCGGAGAATCAGCCCATGTGTCAGTCGTGGGTTTATCTGGTTTGCTTCCAACTTTCGTCTCCAATGAGCATTATCTAGCCCGAGCAGGAAAGAATGGCTTTCCTTTTATTGTGTGCATCCAGCAATGCTGTTCTTCAGTGAGTGGCAGAAACGGGGCCTTGAATGAGTTGGGGGATTCTGACACCAGGTTTCCCTGCCCTGGCAGATTAGGAAATGCTGCCCCTGGACACACAGCCCCCTGCATCTTCCAACCTGGGCTGTCCGTGACCCTTGCCACTGCACTAGGACCTGTTGTGGCAGGGGCTGGAGCACCCCCAGGAAAGTGCAGGGGACACTCGACCTGCTGCCAACCAACAGCACCTTTCTGCAGTTTAAAATTGGCAAAAAATGGGCAAGGTGCAGGGGATCTTCTTCTCCAGTATGAATAAAGTGGGAACTGCAGGAGCACCACCAGGCCCAGGCAAGCAAGATGGAGCCTGGGCCTTTGAAGGAGGAGATAATGACTGTTAGACTTATTTAGAAAAAAACCTCTCCATACCTTCCCTGCTGTGCCTGAACCAGCCCATTCATGACAGAGCTCCATCCCACGCTACACCCAGGTACACAGAGGAAGGAGCAATCCTGGCCTCACCAGGAGGCACAGAGCAAAACGAGGCTGAACCTTTCCAATAGCAGAGCCTCATTCTCTCAGGAAAGGGCAGGTCCATGCCTGAACATTCAACAGAGCATCAACTGCTTGGTTTGTATGAGACTGGCAAAGGCTGGGTGTCACTATAACATGTGATTTAATGCTGACCATTTCGCTTTCACTGGTGTTTATTCCTGAACTGCTGCTCCTCAGGATCACCATCCTAATAAGCACTGAACAAAGCAAAACAAAACAAAACAAAAAAAAACAAAAAAAAAAAAAAAAAAAAAAAA
>VXBQ01003004.1:271256-299088 GCA_013400175.1 Phainopepla nitens
AAAAAAAAAAAAAGAAAAACAAAGCAAATGAAGAAGAAAAGGAGGAGGAAGAGGAGGAGGAAGAGGAGAATCTTTGTCTTATTATGACATACGTGACTTGGACACACACAGAGATGAAAAAGGAAAAGGCCTCATCTATAAATGTATGCCAAGGTTACAGAATAATGGGAAAAAGTGGTCTAGCAGGAAAATCTTAAGCAAAAGTGTGCTAACTGCAGAAGGGTTAACACTGGTAACATACTGTGGCAGAAGATTAAAAAAAAGTTGAGGTTTACTTTAAATTAACCCTTTCCAGTCCATATGCCACTAAGCAGGTACCAACCTAGAAAAATAGTCCACCTAGCAGTAGCGGCCCTTTGAAATTAAAAAAAAAGAAAAAAAAAATAATAATTTCTTTTGTTCAAGTCAGGGCAGCCACAAAAGTCCCGAATCTGTTGGAGATGTCCGAGTGCAGGGACCTCCACGTCGGCACCGCAGTCCGGCCCTTCGCCTCGCCCACGTCGTCCGTGCAGTGGACCGAGAGGCACTGCAGGTGGGTGCCCGTCTGCGCCGCCGCCGCCGAGGTCTTGCTCGGGGGAAGGTCGTGGGCTGGAAAGGGTTCACAGAGAGAGGTTAGGAGAGCCGTGACATGCAAGCCCGTCAACTCACAGCCTGCCAGCGGCGCTGCCGCACCCTCTCCCCACCCGGCCGTGCTGCTCTCCGGCATCGCCGGCTCGGAGCCTGCCGTGGCACCACCACCGAGTCACCACCACAGGGATGGCTCCCCCTCCCCATCCCAAAGCGAGATCCCGTGGCTGGTTGTTCACCTGAAGAACCAGAAGAACACCAGCTGATATCCCTGAAGGCTGGGGATGGACGCAGGACCCATGAGTGTGTCCCAGACCGCAGCACAATCAGGGACTTTCCTTCCCCGCACACCCTCCGCTGCTGGAAACAGACGCTGAAACACCTCCAGGCAGGAAGCCAGCCCTGAACTCTCTGTGCCCTCGTGGTCAGTCCCAGCATCGGTCTCCCTCTTCCCCTCTTGTAATGGAGCACCGTGATAATATTTTTCTTAAAATTTCTTTCATTTTAGGACTTTGTATGATCTTTAGCTATCATTAGTTTCTGTTAACCTCAGAAATATAAGACTTTAAGTGAAACATCCTAAACAATGTCCCTAGGCCTTTTTCCTCTGGATTTTACAGTTAATGTGTCCCCAGGCCTTTTTCTTGATTTTACAGTTAATGTGAAGTGTAGCTGAAATGGGTGGAACATGACAGAGATGCCAAAAACCAGCTGTGAATGTTTAACATCTCAGGACTTTTCCTCCTGTCACCTTTCTCCTGTTCTACAAAGCCAAGCAGTGCAGGGGTACCACTCTTCATGGGGCAACTCACATTACTTTAACTGAACTTCCTGCTATACCAGATACAAAACCAGAACTGAACAGCTTGTCACACAACCACAATGATACTAAAAAAATAATGCTAAACTAGCCTGGAAGTCCCTGGTTTAAACTGGAAAAGGCTTTTAATGCTTGATTATCACAGGATATCAGAGATGCTCATAATTAGAACAGTATAACACCACCATACAGGCACTACCAAGAACCTGGGGATGTGATGCCAAATACTGGGAGAAGGAACCAGGCTCCAGAGGAGCGCTGCTGCCTGCTTAGCCCTGCTCTGTGTTAGTGCTGCAATGTGCAAAATCCACTGCACACCACAGCTGGCCCTGCGCTTGCTTTTCTCCAGACACCCTCCTGCGCTGCTCCAGTCAAGGATCCAGCAGCAGCAGGGAAAGGTGCTCACACTGTCTGCACTCAAACAGATTCCAGCTCCCTGCAGCTGGTGTTGGGTGTTTTTAGTCAGTGTTGATAAACAGGCAGCACTGAGGGACTGAGCAGAAGCTTGGAGCAGAGGCTGCTGCGTGATACCTGAAGTTCCGGCAGGCAAAGAGGTGTTGGCACAGATCCCTTCCCAGCACATGGAGCTTCTACTTTCCTTTCCTGTCACCTCTGAGTCCTACAGCTTTGGGAAAACCACAGGGCAAAAACCCCAGACTCCCTGAATAACCCCTATTTGATCAGATGTTCAATTTAACTTACTGTCCAGAATGTATACCTAAGACATTTTTTATTTACAAAATACTCAAAACTCAGATGGGATTGTGCAGAAAATTGTGAACAGGAAATGTTTCCGTACTTGTATTTGTTCACAAGACACACAGTACCCACTGTTTTTATTCTTAGGTCTCCCTGACTGCACAGGACATGCTGGGCTCGGCACAGGAAGAGCCAGCGCCTCGAGATTAGTCCTTGTGACAGCAGCTCTCTTCCTCTCCTGCAGAGAAAAAGGAAAGAGTCCCACAGCTGAACTGCTGCCACAAGGGGCCCAGGGGTCCCAGTGGTGTTTCTGCAAGGGCTGCAGGACACCCCCACAGCCGAGGAATCCAACAGCCAAGGCAGAGGTGGCACAGGTGCACAGCCAGAGCTCCGCTGGGCCAGCTGTGCAGGCACCCCAACACCTAGAACAGAGCTGGTCCTCAGCAACGACGGCGTGAGCAAGTTCATGTGCCACAAGCAATTAGAGAATAAAGAATTAGGCTTATTTGCTTGTAAATCAGCTAATTATTTCTAAGCCATTTGTCATGGATAAAATTCGTAAGCAAACTACTGATAAAGAAATCAAAGCAAAATCTGTCCCATAGAAGAAGAACAAGATTCCTTGGCTTGAGAGGAAAACCCAAGTAAAAGAGGTGAGCAGGAACTGAGCCTCAGTTTGCAAAGCCAATACTGACTGCCACTGCCCACATGAGCCTTGCTCACCATGGGACACCACTGTGGGAGCTCCAGCTCTCCTGTCTATCGTTAACGAGCACAGAAAATGACGTATTCAAATCCAAAACAAAGAGAGCTCACAGCAAAGCTTGCACTGGCACGAGAATTCTCAAAGCCAATCTGGATGGAAATTTTCAGTGCAATTTACTTCTTTCCTGTATTTCTGTCTTGACAAAGGTATGATGCTTCCCAGGAAAAAACCTTTGTAGCAAAAAATTGAAGTTGTGCTGATGAGAATTATGTTCTTAAGCATGAGACACTGCCTGATGCTTGTCCAGAACAGTAACACTCTCCCAGCAGACCTGTTTCACCACCATCCTCTCTGCCTCCTCCCTCACAGCCACAGTGCCCCAGCACTCCCCAGCCACAGTGTCCACGGTCCAGAGCAGTTCTGGTAGCTGAGATGGACGTGACTCGGCACGTTCTAATTAGTCAGGTAATGCAAGATGGTGTCATCACATCATTGCCTTGCAGCTGCCAAGTTCCAGATAAATCATTGTCAGTCATGAAGTACCTCTCTGAAAGCATGGAATTTTCAAACGAATTATCTTTAAACTGCACAACTGCCTCTATGAGCAACTACTGCAAGAAATCTGTGTTATTAAAAAAAGCAGTACACTTCTAATAAGGGCCATCCTCCACACCCAAGATCTTGAGATGGTCTGGGTGGAGACTTCCCCTCCAAACCAAAGGACATGACACAGAACCCGGGACTGACAAAAGCACAACCACCCTGTGCAAAGGACAGTGCGTGCCACTTGGAAACAGCAAATGCTGAAGCAGAGGTAAGAAATCAAACATAAATAAGCTCACATCATGTTCACGTGAAAGGCACAAAACTCAAAGCAGTGAAGTGACCAAAAACCAAAAGAAGTCTGGAAAACACTCCCCCCCCATGATGGTGTCCTTCCCCACCGCTGCTGGTGACGCTGTGGTGGTCTCAAGAGCCTGTCTGCTTTTAGGTGAGAGCTTCTGAGCAAGCTTTGCCCAGCCAAACACATTCCAGCCATTCAGCCCCAGACAAACAGTGAGAAGAGAGCGCCCGGCCAGGCTCCCCAGCCTCCCTCCAGGCCCGACCCTCTGCTCTGACCTTGCACATTTAGGAAGCTGCTCTTTCGTTCTGCTCTACTTTGCAAAGGCACACAGCCTTCGAAAAGAAAAGGTTGCTGCTTGTTTGTTTGTTTGTTTACACAGCATTAATGGCAGCATGGTGACTAACCCAGGAGCCTGGCCAGCAGTGCTGGAGCCTGCAGCTGGGACACAGGAAGAGAAACAGGAGTCCTGCACCACAAAAAAATTCAATACACACACTACAGACTGCTTTTCCATATCAGCTCAGGAAAAACACATTCCTCTGGTAAGGTTAGACCCTGGCATTCACCTTAGCCTGCAGACACCATGTGTACACACCTTCAGTCCCTCCAGCTTCCTTCTCCCTTTTTCATGAGCAGTTAAGCTGCTCCATATGAAGCCTCTTTCATCGTGTAACATCTTCTTATGCATTATGAAAAAACAGATGTGTTCTCTTGTGTTCTCTTTACTGTGACAACCCCACCGAGCACTGTGCAAACCCGGAGGTGTCCCAGTTTTTAAGTGAAGTAATCCCATTAAAAACGAGTTCACCTGCACAGCTGCCACACACTGCATGCATCTCCTCGTCAGAGAGGAGGCTAATTGAGGGAGGGGCTGGTGTAGCCAAGGCAACTGCAGATGCTAGGCTGAAACACAGGGAGCTGATGCTGCTCTTCAGGTGCTGCTTATGCCATCCTTCTCATTTTTGCCAAAATAACCACCAACAAAAGGACGGAAAGCAGCGAGACACAGGAGTGAGAGCACAGACACAGTCTGGTAGGGGTCTGGTTGGGAGTGGGTTCCACTCCACATTTCAGCGTTCCTGCGAGATTGAAGTGACAAACAGGAGGTGAAGATCCCTAGAATGGCTCCTTGCCCCAGGGCTCATCCCTTACACTTCTTCACCGCTGTGACACAGCCTCAGCCGCCCGCGCTGCCCAGGGTCCGGCTGCCCGGCACAGCACGGCCCCGCCGCCGCCCTCGATGGCCAGCCAAGCGTGAAGGCCCTGGATTGCTACTGATCTTGTTAAGGCTGAATCTGAGGATTTGGCCAATAACACTATATTCCCTGATCAGAGATCTGTTTCCTCTCTACCATCTGATAACCACTCTTAAAGGACGCGTTAATGGGCTTCCATTCACTCTGTGCCCGTTAAGCAGAGGCCAAGCTACCATAAGAGGGAATAGATTTGAGTAATGATCCCTTATGAGGCAGCAAACCTACATATAGGGTTTAAAATTATTCCCTTAGGACAAGATGTTTTTCACCAAATCTCCCACATGACAGTTTGACATATTGGTTCAGGCATATAGCTCTGCATTTGTACACAGCACAGAAGCATCTCTTTTCAGTTTTTGAGAAAAATAAGGTCTGAAAAAATTTCATGTTTCCCTGGACATTGGACCTAGTCTCCACAGATTAATTTATTCCTGAAATTGTATTTTTAAACACTCCCATAATTTTATTTTTAAACACAACTAGTTCATTTGTGTTGACAAACAAATGAGCAATCTCCTTCCTCACCTCTGCAGCACTGACAAAGTCCTTGACAAAGGCATTTTCTTGACCCTGGAATACAAGGAGGCAACGGTTTGCAATTGTTCCTAGACACAGACATGGCACCTGCCACCTGCTTACACCATAAACCTGCACTGCTTCCAGGTGCCTTCACCCCTGACAACCTGTGCCTGCTTTGGGCTGGATGTCCCTGCTGTTCCCAACACCTGGAGAGCTCAGACAGCCTCTGGACCTGGACTGGCAGCACCCAGCTCTGCTAGCACTCGAGGAAAAGCCCCAACTACCCATTACTAGAACATTCCTCTTAATTTGATTTTACTTCTTCATTTATTCTGTGTAATCCCTGCCCATAAGACACTTAAAGGGGCTGCTCTCCCCTGCTGCTCTCTGCTCAGTATCACAGAATTCAGTGTTGGTGGTTAAGGTGAACAGCTGATGCCAAGGACTCAGCAGGAGCACAGTGGAAGCAGGGACAGGTGACTCCTCACGCTGCTGACCAGAAGCACTCTGCAGAGACACCCCAGCTCCAGGGTATCGGCCACATTTCACTCCATGACATTTCAAGAAGCCATTTGGCTTGGTCAGCCCCTCAATTTATTGTCAAGGCCCAGGCAGCTGAGTGCTCTCTGAGAGCTTTTCTCACGAAAGAAGGGAAGGCTCTTCATCAAACATGCGTGCACAGTGCTCAGCACCATCCCACAGCACTCGTATATCCCACAAACCAGGATTAAAGCTCCGACTTTGCTGCAATACAGACAAGGCTCACCCAAAGGCATGGCACACCCAGGCTAACACAGTCTGTTCACCCTTAATGCTGCTTGCTGCCCACCCCTTCATCAGCCCATCAGCTCTGGCGGCATCCTCTGGTCCTCACAGGCCCTTCCTCCACAGACAGCTTGATTAATTGGAGGTGCCTGAGGCTCTAAAGGGAGCGTGTATCAGCCCATGCTGCAGAGATGTTTATTTTGTTTCCAGTGGTCTCCAAGCTGGCATGGGGCTCCATCAGAGCTCGCTGCCTGCACAGAATTCAGATAACAGGAGACACACAGTGCTTGCTGCAAATACATATTTTTCTTTTTTCTCCCTTGACCTCTTTTCCTGCTCCTGTTTTCACCAGGAGCAATGGAAGGATGTGTATGCCACGACAGGGAGGCTGCCCAAACCCACGGCAGTGTTAAGAGTTTGCTGTCAGGCTGTGAGCCACATGCTCGCAGAAAGAAACAGAAGAAACTGGTGAAAAAAAAAAACGTGAAGTAGGTCAAATACTAACCCTATCAATGGAAAAGGCAGCACTCATCTTACATGTAGCATGACCTTGAAGACACAGAATGAAGGATGTGTGGATGAGGACAATGACATTGCTGTTCTAAAGTCCACATTCCCTCCTCTGTGCCAGGAGGAGACAAGAGATGGGGAACACATTGCTCCCCCCCTTGCTGTCACTGCCCAGCAGGAGAGCAACATGCCACCATGAATCCACAGGTATCTGAAACTGCCTACACCTATTTATTTCTCTGGAGGCTACTGTTAAATCACTGTTTTCCAGCTCTGTGACTCTCCAAGAAGAGAGAAAAGCTCTGCATCCCTGGAGAAGCCAGAAACTCTGGGCCTTGGGACAGCACCAGCTCCTGTACCTTGCTAGATGGTCACAGGGACAACGGACTGTTTCTAACTCATATCCTTCCTCTCTTTTGGCTACCTTCAGTTCCTCTTTTCAGTTTAACACACTGACTCTCAGGCTGGCTTCCCTGCAAAACACAAACCGCAGAGGAGGGTCCTGCCGAACCCCTGGTGAAGTGGCTGATGTTGGGGTTTGGTTCTCACAGAACAAAAGACCATTCTGGCAAACCAGGTCCCACCCCAGCTGCAGTGCTGCTGTCTGCCAGTCTGGGCCTGCCTACCCCACGCAGGTGAACCACAGCTTGTCTGTGACAGCCACAGAAAGCTGAGCTTCCAGCCAGGGCCTGACCCGACCGCACGGCTCCAAACCGCTGGTGAGCTCCTGCTGCCATCACCAACACCGTGCTCTCCTCAGCTCTGCACCGTGTCAGGACTGTGGCCCTGCCCAAGCAAGGAAAACTGGCACTAAAAATCAAACCAAACCAACTGCCAACAACAGTCAAACAATGTCTGGACACTTCCAAGAGAAAATAAACGCGAGTCCAACAGCTGCAGCCCATTCCGGCACCGCCAGCTCAACACTCACAACATCCACATGCTGCCCTCCAACACCAGTGAAGCCTTGGGGAGCTCCAAGTTATTCTCCAGGGTCTGTTGTTCTTCCCCCTCAAAAAATCTGAATACTTCTGCTTATCTCTGAAAGGAGTGAACTGCCTAAGGCCCACCTACCAGCTCCATCACACTGACACTCAGACCTGGCATTGGGAAGAGGCTACAACCAGCTTCTCCCACATAACCCCTCCTTCTGAAGGGCTGTGGTTTTCCCAAACATGTCCCTGCCTCTGAATCCAGCCCCCAGTGTAAGAAGAAACACCTCCATGGCAGGAAAAATATTGGCTGACTGCTCCTGTGTTTTCTGTGCTGCTGGCATACATCACCTGCTTGCACTAACTAAATGCTCTGAGCCTGTTTTCACCAAGAATGACAAATGACACATCTGTGATGAGTAAGGAAATGCTGGGTTTTGCTTTCAACTTTATTTCATACGTACGCAAACTATCACATGACAGTTTTACACACAGCTCCAGCCCATGCAAAACCTGTCTCTTGACTGCCAGAACGCACAAGCAGACAAAAGGTTTTCAATAAAATCCAAAGTGGAATTTTCTGACTGCACAGAAGTCACATGAAATTGTTCAGTAAGCCCTCACTTAAATAAAACCAGTTCTGGACACTGACTAGAATTATTTCAGGACAGGCCAAAATTGAAAAAAGATGCTACTAAAACATTCTGTATTAAATCACACCTGGACATATCACACAGAGCAGGCCTCCAAAAATTAGATAAAATGCCCACTTCCTCTAGCAAGGGAAGGGGTGTACCAATGGATTTGTAAAGGCAGTGAATAGTTCATGATTATACACAGAGCAAACAGAAAAGGAAACATGTAAATTCCAGCACTTCATCAGATTTGTGCAAGAGCTTTGACACAACTGTGGGGGGAAAAATAGATACTACAGTAATAAGTAGAATATTTAAGCCCTGTATATCATACATGGAAAACTATTTTCCTTAAGTGAAAATAGAATTAAAGATGAAGATTCCCTTCAAAGAATTTTGTTTGCAGTCATTTAGTTTCAGGATGCAAATTAAATGAGCGCTTGTTACCCAAGCAAAAGAAGGAAATTACCTCTGAAATATTATCAGCCTCTTGTAAGGCTCAGATACATTTGGCCAAAGACTTTCAGGTGTTTTGTCACCTTGCTCCCCAAGAGCTCCCCAAGGACCTGTGTTCTCACATCCCAAAGCCAGCCCTGCATCCAGCCTGGCTGCCAGGGCTGGGACAGGGACCAGGACAGGGACCTGCTTGGTCCCTCTGTCTCCTCCCTGGCTCTGCCCACAGCTCCCAGAGGTGCCTCTGCCCCATCTATAACTCACAATTACGAGAGACTGTAACACAAAACTGCCACAGGCAAAGTCAATCTCTCCCAGGGGCCTCACACATCTGAGGCTCCTGCACACCAAGAAACGGTGATCATGTGCAGTAATGCTTGGGGTTAAACCACACAAGTTCAAGGATATTCCTGAAAACACAGTGGGAGTTTACCAAAGGCTAACATTAGTGAGAAGAACCAGCATCAAGGATCATTAGCTCTTTCATGCCATTTATTTATAGCATACCTTGAAACACATCCCATTTCTCTTTAGGACACCTCCAGCTGAAGTTTGGTGTCTCAGGGGTGAATGAGAAGACTTTGGGAAACAGCGTTCATGAAAACAAAAGGTGTTCAAGCAACTTCACCACTCACAGATCAAGAGAAAAGGGAGACCAGAGACCCCAGGTCAAAGCTGACACCTGCAGAGAGACAGTTCAGAGATGGACAGAACAGGCTGAACAGGGCTCTAAGCACCTGGTCTAGTGGAAGGTGTCCCTGCCCACAGCAGGGGTGCGGAACCAGATGAGTTTTAAGGCCTCTCCCAGCCCAAACCATTTGGTGATGCTCTGGGGCGCTCCTTGAGCTGCTCTGTGCTCAGCAGCACCGACTGCTTGACACTCCAAAAACAGGGGGTCCCAAATCACTGCTTGCAAGTCCACTGCAAGTAATTCACAGGCAAATTCTAAAGAATCTGCAAGAAATAACTATAAAAAGCAGAATTGTCAGGAGGCCTGAGCTTCTTAAAGAAAGGTCAAAATCTCTTCTGGAAAACATTTAAGTGCTGGGAAATCAGACTGAGAGCTGATACTATCAACCCAGCATTTCCTGGGCAAATTCTTGCTGGATCTCTCCTGCTGCAGAAAAAGCCCAAATTCTGGTACTGCCCAAATTCTGACTACAAAAAGAGATAGAAATGTCATCATATAATGGATTTGGCATATTCAAAAACATCCCCTAAAGCAGCAATAAGGTGTGGTGATTGAGCTGGGACCCAGAAGTCTGATGGAGGAACAGGGTTTGATTGAACACCATGTTTAAAAATTAAATCTATCTGAAGGAAAATAAAAAAAACATCAGAAGAAATGCATGACCTTTTGAGGAGCAATGGCGGCGAGGGAAATTCAGCATTAAAAAAACCACACAAAGAAACCTGGCATTCTTAGGTATGGCTGTAAGTGCCACTATTAGGATGAGAAAAATATAAGCTCATCTTTTACTTCCAATTGTCACATCACTGTGGAGAGTCTTCAAGAAATTCTCAGAATAGCAACGAATCAGGAGCAAACAGCTGTTCAAGCAGGAAAGTCACAGGTAGACAGACTTTTCCTTGCTTCAACAAAAAATTAACTCTAAAGTTTCACAGGCCAGTAAATCAACAAAATGGGCCTGTACAACACAGGACAAACAGTCTCATCTTCCAGCCCAAAGCTGATATATGGGCCTGTGTTCTCCTTCCGGCCATATGCCCACGTGATTTATGACCCACAACAATTTCAATACTCCTGGAAAATGAAAGAACAGCAGACAATTAGTTCATCCCACTACACTGGGGATTGTGTGGGCTCTGCCCTGAGGCACCTCCCCAGGGAGTGGGGGCCAGCAGCCCCAGCTGCCCCTGTCAAGGGCAGGGGAGGGACACAGGCTGAGCAGCACCCAAGCACTGGCACAGGGAGCACAGCACATCCCCTAGACTTCACTGCATGGAGCAGCCCACAGGAACTCCAAGAGAGATGCAGAAGGACTTCTAACCAGGGCCTGGAGTGACAAGACAAGGGGGAACGTCCTCCCTCTGAGAGAGGGCAGGATTAGATTGGATATTGGGAAGCAATTATTTACTCAGCGAGTACTGAAGCACTGGAACAGGTTGCCCAAAGAAGTTGTGCCTGCCCTATCCCTGCAAGTGTTCGAGGCCAGGCTGGATGGAGCTTGGAGCAACGTGGTCTAGTGAAAGGTGTCCCTGCCCACAGCTGGAATGAGATGGCACTTCCAACCCAATTCTCTGATTCTCTTCTGTGATTCATTCCTATCCCATTTGTAACTACGGCTGTTTGTGACAAGTGCTGTTAACCTGGTCTAGATCCGGTCAGTGCAGAAGTACAGACCATCCCACTACCCTGTAATCTCTACCTGCAGCTGTCCCAGGCAGGGCACTGCCTGCGGTGCAAACACTGGCAGGATTCAGCTCTGCAGCACCTGCTTCGCTGCCACAACACAGATGCAAAGGCATCACCAAACAAACAAACTAAATCCTCCACCCCACCCTGAATTAGGCTTTCCCCTTGCACAGGTGGGGTGAAGTGCAAGTTCAACAGCTTGAGTTATAGAGACAAAACTTCAGCCAAGCCCAGCCATCATGGGGGCTGATGCACTTGTGAACCACCACAGAGCACACAGCTGAGAGCCTGTGAGATACCAAGTCTTTTGGCACAACATCAACACTGGTTTCTCTGAAGCCAAGGGTATCCAGACTGGTCTTCTGCTAACTTCTGAGTGACAAACCCAAGTCATGTGCCTACTCAAAGGCATGCCTCTGAACAGCAGCCTCATGCCCTCCATGGATAAACATTTAGTCCACTGGGAAATGTGCCAAATAACTCAGGTACCCTTAACAGTACTGCAATGAATTCTGCTATCTGCCATCCTCCTCAGGTCTGGATCCATGCAGCTTCATCCCCCAGCAGCAGCGCTACCAAAGCAGATGGGCCAGCAAAGCTTCAACAAGAGGGTGAGCAAAATGGCAGCAGGAGCACCCATTACCCTCAGGACTGCAAGGATAGAGGGATGGAGTCTGAGTTTAGTATCTCAATGTACCTGCCTTGCCTCTCCCTGCAGGCCTTAAGCAGAAGGCATCCGTGCTGAAGGAGTTAATCTTGCCTGGAACAATCTATCTCCGGTTTCTCAGAAACTCCAAGGCTGCAGAGCTGGGCTTTCTGCTCCCTGCCTGCTCCTGCCTGCCCTGCCTGCAGCCTGACCCCTGACATTTCCACTCTGCTTCTCTCTGGCATGGAAAACTTAACCATACACAAACAAACAGGTTGGGAGGACAGATAAATGGAACAGAGGAGGAGAAAGGGAAGATTGCTCAGATTCCTTGTCAAGGCCCTGATTAAATAACAGCAGCACCACCAGACGTGGGTGAGGGGCTGGCATTTATCAGTAAACCCTGAAGTCTACAGCGAGACATCTCTGTTTAATTAATCCTGAAAGGGTCCCTTCCCCCTTCTACTTCCCAGGGAGGTTTTGAGGATCTGCAAGTTTAAAGACACAGCGAATCCTTTTTAGCTCTTTCCTTACAAAACACAAGGGCACAGCCACAGTTAGGATTTACGAATTCTGTGGCAAAGGTTTCCACTGCATGGACACATGCAAGCAACCCACAGTGAAGGGACATCTTGGATTTAGTCACAGCGAACCCTCTGAGGCAATACACCCATCATGTGACAGCTTTAGTGACCAGCTGGAAGCCTGCACACACATAATCACAACCAGGCATGGATCTGCAGATCTCACCTGGACTCTTCTGCCATTCTTACGCAACAGCCATTTCCCAAGGGATAAATCTCTTCAGTGCCTGATGCAGTTCTACTGTTCCCCATTTCTGTACAGTTTTCCCGCAGTGCCATCAACATCACTCAGCAATGGCAGAGATAAAGCAAGACAACTGCAAATGCTCTTGCCTCTGGCCTTTCACGTAGTTGGAAGAAGCTTGGGAGGGCCGTCCAAGGCACCTTCCATTTCAGGAGGTCCCCTGCCCTTTGATCCAAGGTGAACTCTGTACTGGTGCAGAGGTTAAGCCATCAGCCATGAAGGGCCACAAAGCTGGCAAGTCCTTCCACACCTCAGAGGGGTGTGAGAGGAGCTCTGCTTCCAGGGTGCCTTCATCCCACAATGCTCAGAGAGCTGTGAGGGCTCTGAGGATTCTAACAGCCATGGAAACTCTGGACCCTAGAGAGTGGACAGACCATCAAATCCCAAAAGAGCTTCCCACAGAAGAGGCCTCAGCAAGCACTTCCCAAGGCTTGGCATCAGTCCTGAACAGGGAGCAGGGCAGGGAGGGTCTGGCAGCAGTGCTCAGGCCCCCAGGTCAGCCACCTTAACCACCATTCACCCATCCAAGCAACCCTCCAACCAATGGGAGAATTACAGACGCTAATTCTTCTTGTGTGGTGTAACTTGTAAAAAGAGAAAATGAAAAAATAGCAGAAAACCTCTGTAATAATGACTTCGAGTCCAATCGGAAGCAAAAGAAGGGGTGAGGGGAAAGGGAAAATTTAAAAGTCTAAGTTCAAATTGTAAAATAAATCTGTAATTCACATCAGCTTTATAAAATTCCCAGGAAAATACAAAGTCAAAACCAGTTATTTTCTTGAGGATCTATATTCTTAAATACCTGGTTTCAACATTATCTCTTTTTAAAGAAGTACTGGGATGGGGGATGAACTGTGAGGAACTGAAAAATGTCTCTGCCTACCCAAAAAAAAAAAAAATCATTATGCAATGACAAGAGACGATCCAGTCTATAATCAAAGACAGAATCCTGACATGTTCAAAGAGAAAATTATTGTAACAACAGTGACTTTGAAGATGAGAAGGGTTTTTTTGATTGAAACAATGGCCATCAAGATATTTACTGTAGCAGCTAATGTTTAAATGCATCACTCAGCATGCTGAGTGCCTGCAGGTACACTGAGCACCAACAGCAAAAAACCATGAAAAAATAAAACTGTGACACCTAAGAAATTCCTGCCTAAAGTGGAACCGGGCAACACTCTCTGAGTGTGAATCACTCACACCAGGGAGCAAACACTCCTACTGATGGGCATGCTTGTCCCAGGGAGTGAAGTTTTACAGGAGAACTCAAGAGCCAGTGTCCCATTAATATAAAACTTGCGAGTTACAAGGCACTACACTAAAATATTTAACTTTTCTACATTTGCATCCAAGGAATTGCATATTTGGCTGCAAAAGTCGTGATCTGCACTCTTTGCTGAACTAGTGTGATTCACAGAAAATGAATCACAAAAGGAGAGTACGGTGACTAAAAAAACAGCTGTTCTGTAACGCACCTAACGAGCAGCATCGTATTTGCTGCTGTATGATTGGGAGACTATCAGAAGATGACTATAAATACCCCTTTCAAAAACAGAATTTGGATTAACCTCAGTGTTAGCTGGGTGTAAGAGTTCGACAGACTGCCTCACACCTTTCCTGTATTTCACCTTCTAGGGGAAAGCCCAAGCACAGTCCCCCTGAAGGGTAATTTGTCACAAAAATGATGCAAAAGCTGTGCAGCATCACTACCATCAAAATTTGTATTTTTAACACGGAGACTTTGAGTTGTATCAATCCTGTCTGTATCTCCATCACTATGAGCAATGTTTATATGTGGGAACCATTTTACTAAAACTATGAAAACATCAAACAATTTATTTAATAAAACCATTTTCTCCACTGTAACTCAGCAGTGAAAAGCTGTTTAAAGCAGAGTCTATCAGCCCTACTTCTTCCACACGCTTCTGTTCTCACCATTACATTAAAAACCTTTCACCAAAAATGAAACAATTAAAAAGCATGAATATATGTTTTGGTTCTCTCTTAGCTGGAACTGGCAAGTCTTCCTGGGGGCATCTCCACTTTTGTTTCACACCTACCACAGAGGATTACCCCTTTTTTCTTTCATTAGACATTTATGTATCTTCCACAGAAAATGAACATACTGAAACTGATGTCTGTGTGTTTTTGCTGATGTTGTTCCAGGCCACGCCACATCACCTGTGCCCCAGGTGTGCAACAAGGAACCAGGGCAGGCTAAGGCCACAGTGGGCTTGGCCCTTCTCTCCTTTGGGGTATTTCTGGCAGAAATGCCCAGGTAAGTGCCATGTTCATGTCCCCACTGTGTGGTGGCCTCTGGCAAAGTAGTGGAGCTGTGAAAGCACAGCTGCTGTGCACAGCACACACCACCACAGTGACAGCCCAAATGCAGCTGTGACAGCAGGGGAAGGAGCACACCCTTAGATGGCACAGACTCAGACTGGGACACCCACCTTGGAACCCAACATCTGTTTCCCATGGAGTGCCCAGACAGCCCATGGCAGCCAATCCCATGATATTTTAAAGAGGGGAGCACTGCAGATAAAGACAGATCAATTTTGCTCTACAACTTTAAATGAAACTCTCCTGTTTTGGAAAGAATTTCATTAAGGTGAAAATATAATACAGAACTACCCATTTAGGAAAAATGTGCTATTAATTCTTAGCAGTGTGTGTGGAAGGGAAAATTGCATTTGTATCTAAATGGTTTTTTCTGCATAACACATTTTCCAGTATTCTTTTACAGCTCAGTAGTGGGAACTTTTCACATTTCTATTCGGGCCAGACCACTGTGAAAGGCAGCCTTCAGGAACGTGTCAAATATAACCCCTTAAAACATATTCCAAGAGAAGCTCCACAAACTGGAGAAAGGCCGGAAGAGCACACCTTAAAGGATGGTTGGAAAAGAAAAGGGAAAAAACCTCTCTCTTAAGGATGTAAGCCAAATTTTTGAGGGGGAGAGGAAAAAGGATGTGGTAGGGTTTTTTTTTTCCCCTAGGGGCCAAGAAGAGTTTCGGTCTTCCCTCTCTTTCTCCTCACTTGAAGCAGAAATACTTCCTCTTTGATGCAATTACCAGCCTCAAATGCACAAAAAGAGCAGAATAGGGCCACGTTATCACTCTGAAAATGGACATTCTGAGCTTTAACGTGTACTAGTACGTACAAGCAAAACAAGTGTATGCTACAAAAGACTCATTTTATCAGCATAAACAAATGCTCATTTCTCACTACAGTTTCCTACCATTTGAAACTGAATATAATCCAAACAATAATTCCAAACAACTCATGCTGGGATCCAAGTTTCCCTGACGTACTGCCATCACACAGCAAGAACAACGTCAAGTAAAAGCAAAAGCAGATTCGGAACGGACTGCTTCGAGTTTTACCCCATTCGCCTGATCTAGTACAAAGAAAAGCAAACATAAAATCCAAAGTTTTTAAAATTCTGCATTTCATCTTTAAGGATCTCAGATTCAAGTGAACCCAAGCTGTAACAGCACAGTGGCCCTGTGTTTAACAAACAAAGCCACTGACTTTCCAGGCACCACAGCAGGGCTCACTGAAGAAGCTGAAGCTCCATGTTTTCTAAGCATGGTTCATTTGACATTCTTCACCTATTTTTTTTTTTCCCTGCATTGGCTTTTATTAGCTTACTTCAGAAAATTAGTGTAACAAAAAATTTTATCTTTCAAAACAGACATTTGAAAGTGCAGCAGTTATGGAAATACAATTGGACAATGAACAGTTTTTTATTCCCTCTACCTCGCCACACTCTGCACGGCAAAGCAGTAATTACAGGAATCTACTTCTGGTTTAAGCTCTACGGTAAGCTCTTTCCAAATTTAAGGCCAGCAACCAACCCTTCATTATGCTTAATAGGTAGACATAAAACGTAATTGTATCACAATCTCCCAACGCACGTTCCCAGCTCTGAGGCTCACACGTGTCTGGCTCAAAGAAGAGATTTTTTATCTGTTCTTTTCTGTAGGAGAAACACTGCAGCACCATTGGCATCAGCCACTTGAGGAAAACTACACAAAACATCAGAGGATCTGGAAAATTATTTGGAGTAAGACTTCACTGTGTTGTTAAAACCTCACATTTCCAAAGTGGTTTTTGTTGGTCTGCAGTAGCTGGACTCTGTCCTGGCAGAGTCAGGACCGTGGTCACCTGCCCCGGGGCCCGGAGCACAGGGAGCAGCAAATTCCCTTCTGCCTGTCCCATTCACACCTCAGCTAAAATAAGTAACACCAGGACATAGAACATGAACTGGATTTATCTACAGGACACATCATTTCGTCAGGTAACATTCAACACGACTTTGATGCACAGAGTTTAAAAGCAAAGCTCACCCAAATCACTAGGGCTGCCCTCGAGCTTTCCCCGACACTGCCCCGTTCCCCTGCACATTTTCCAGCCATCACCCTCACATCCAGCCTGCCAACAGCACAAAGAGTTGGCAAATGATGGGATGAAACTTCCATAATAATAATAATGATAATAATAATAATAGTCTAGAATGAAGGAATGTTTTGCTAGTCTCCTTTTTTTGTGATCTGCCTTTTTCAAAGTAGGTTGTATGAGATTTGAATTGTACTTGGGACAGCCCTTGTTTTCCCTCTGCCTCCAGAACCATGGCATGGTAGGGAGAGCACAGGGAGCTGCATTGTGGTTTCTCCCAGCACAAAAAGAACAGCATGTGCCTATATTTAGAGGTAGAGAAGGGAACTGTAGCATCCAGGAAAAAAAGAAATAAATCTTACTGATTTTATCTTCAAAAAAGCATTTGTGTTTTTGGTTTGTTTAAATCAAAAATGTGCTGCAAGCGTTTGACCCTATATCCAGCAACAATAAAATCTGTTCTATCATAAAATACCAGCTGCTTTGCACTTTGAATAATAATACTATTTTTAAAGGGTTTCAGAATTATTGTCTAACTGATTGTGGTAGCTTTTATTACAATTACTGGGGAACTCCTTTTTTTCTTTTGCAGAATACAATCAATAGGCCCATTTATTATCTTCTTGCTTTTAAAACTGTATTTTGTCCAAAATTTTGGGTTACTTTTCAGACTAGCCAAAAAAAATATTTTTCAGCCTAATATTTGGCATCAATAAAAATTAAAATAATTGAATCAGATCAAAAAATATCAGTATTATTAGATGCAAACAGTTACCTGGCTGCCTGGCAGGTCTAAGGGACACCCTTTTTCTAATTATCAGCTCAGTACCACTCCAGGAATAAGTCACACCAGGTGGCTGTGATCTACTGGGCAGGTCAGCCCTGGGGTCTGGGTCCTCCTCTCCCATCACCCAGGGGAGCAGGGAGGAGAAGCCCTCCCTTGGTGATGCTTCCAACTCCAGGAATCTGGAGGAGGTGAAAATCCACCTTGCACCAAACTACTTCTGCAACATTTAGGTCTCTTTTCCTGCTGCTAACACTGACAAACTTATTTAGAAATTCCCTCACACACAGATCAGAAGTGCCATAACTGGGGTTTGGATTTATTTTTTCCACGAGAAGAGAAATGCTGCCCCGGAGAGGGCAGTGCAGCCGCGCCATCCCCACCGGAGAAGGAATCCACGCAGCAATGAGATCACCAGGTGGGATGAGATGCTCTCAGCCCTTCATTCCCTGCCCACACACGCTTCCCAACCACCACAGCCCAACCCAGCAGCACTCAGCACCGGGTGCCAGCCTTTGCTGGGTACCCAAGTGCCCTCCAGTTCCACTGTGCTCCTCACCAGCATCCTCTGCCCAAGCACCGGTGGCACCGCACCGTCTTCAGGGTGAACCTGCAGCTGCCCAGCCCAACAACGCCTGTTTGATCTCATTTGAACAGTAAATCTTTAGCGGTGGGAACATCTCCCAGGTTTCTAAAGCACCGTGGCAATTTATGGCGCAATAAATATGATCTTAAATAAAAATAATCCTAGAGCGGGACCTGAATATGGACTCGGCTGCGCTCTAAATCACACGCAGACCCCAGTCTCTGTAAGTACAACGGCGATGCCTTGACTGAGCGAGCCATCCAGCCAGGAGCAGCAATGCTGGGCAGACACTCCCTCCCCACCCATTTCCACTCACAGCCTCACCTCCAGCAGGGCAGGGCAGGGAAGGCTCAGCCCCATTCCCCAGGGACCGGCACTGCTTGCAATGATGTGCAGCTGTGCCTCAGACCGACAGCATCCTCTGCCTCTTCTGACTGCTCTCACCTGAGACCAAAAGGCTTTTAAATGCCATTATAGAGGAATATTATACCCACCCACCTCCCCCCCCCCAAAAAAAAAAAAATTAGTGGAAGATTTTTCTAGGAAAGAGATCCTAAAATTCTGACCAGATAATAACCCCAGCCAACCTCCATTTCCTATGTTAATAGATCAATTTACATCTTTCTAGCAAAATGGTTTCAGGCTACATTATAAAAAAGAAAAAAGTCATGCCTTTCTTCTGAAACTGCATTTTGGGAGAGGATTAAGGAGGAAGGAAGGATATGACTCTTTCCAGGGCTTTGCAGTGTATTTGCTTCACACAGCAAATTAATATTCCCAATTTTAACTCAGGAGTACATTCTTAATTAGGGTATGAAATGTTCTAAAATTTTCTTCACTTTACAAATGGCTGCTTTTTCAATTAACTGTGCTTCCCCAGCCTCAGGATGATCTTTCTATTAGCAACAGAATGCTTTCGAGTATTTTGTGAATACTAATTCGCAAAATTAATTAAATGCAGACCTAACTCTGAAAACATATATTTTACTACAAAAAAACCCTGCTGTCTTCCAGCTACTGACCGATCACAGGCTCTGCTGGGATCAAGGGGATCAAGTCCTAAAGGCCCAGCAGTCAGAACTGAAGGTAGGAGAGTTAAAAGGAAAAAAATACAAAGTTCTTCATTTCGTATTTTAAATGCTCCAAATACAGAGGGGGATTTAAAAAAAGATAAATATCCCAAAGTTCACACAAAGTGGCCACGGGAGCAGGACTGTGACACATCTCTCCCATCGCTCACAGTCAGAGCTAGCAGAGCCCTTCAAGCTCCCACACATGTTGTTTGTGTTTAAACTCAAACAAACTGTATTTATTTCAATATAAAAAAATCTATCAAAGCAGCACTTAAACGCAACCAGATTTCTGCTTACCAAACCAAAAAAAAAGACTTTTTAGACAAATGTTAAAAGCTAATAAAAAACGTAGACCGCCCAGTGTCATGCTCGGTGGCGTTACGTTCAAACACTGAACGGACACAAACAGATTTGCTGGAATTGAAAACAAACGGACACAAAGTGCCTCGCTGCAGCATCCAGGCAGCACCTCAGTGTGCAGCACCTCTGCCTGCAGCACCTCTGCCTGCAGCCAGGACTCAGCTCCTGCTCCTGTTGGTGCCCGTGACAGATGTGCACGTGCATCCCGGGGAGCAGCGCCGTCGGCGGTGCCAGAGCAGTTCCTGCCCAAAGGGGCAAGGCAAAACTTGGGAAAACGTTACTTCCAAATGGCCAGCATGGATCAGACCCAATCCTACAGAGGGGCATGTGCCATACGTGTGAGTCAGGTGTCTCGAAAGGGCACAAGCACGGAGCAAAAATACTCCTATGACAATGCCTGTGCTGCTACAAAAAACAACCCAAGTACAGGAAAGAAACACAAAACAGTGGTGACCACGTAGTTTTGCATTAGCAGGGATAAAAAAGTGCAACACTAAGAAAGGCACATTTCTAGACCATCAAGTCTTAAACCTTATTACATCAACTAAGGAAAATGCATTCACCCCATCCAGATGCTTTTGTCATTTGCCAGGAGATGAGCGGAACATGAAGCCTTAGAGGAGAGGGCACTGGCAGGGAGAGGAGAAGAAGGGGTGCTGAAGAGGGGAACTGTAAAGCAATATCATCTAAGATGTTCTCTTTGAAGTATTAAGAAAGTCAGCTTGTAAAAATTAATGGATTAGACCTCCAGCTGTTCAATTCTCAGCTTTAAATTTAGAAGGCATTTGACTTTGGAACATTGGCACATAATCCATAAAATATATTTAAATTTGTAAAAAAAAAACCAAATCCTTTGTATTAAAAGGTCACTAATAACTCAAAATGTTTTAACTGCACCAACACAAAAGCATCTGGCAAAGGAAAAGCAGCAAACTACAAAGAATCACAGTATTTTTATATAAGTTACTCATCTAATCACTGCGTGTAAACTGGGTCTATCTACAGAACAGCAAAAACTCAGAATCCTATTTTAAAATCTGAGAAATTTAACCAAGACCAGGAAAGTGAGGGCAGACCTTGAATTTCCTGGGTGACTCCACAGCTTCACCTATTTAATTTCCAAAAGGTTCCCCGTGTCCCTCACCCAAGATCTGGTGCACAGCCATGTTCTGAACAGCCCTCACTAACAGAGGCTCTCATTTAAAAACGCCTCGCAAAAAACGAAACAAGAATAATTTCATATTTAAAAATAAACAACACACCAATCTTAAACACATCCTGCAAACCTCCATCATGTGTTTGCAGGTGCAAACATCGCTCTTTTCAAGGGTGTGCATTTTTTACCAGACCAGCTGGACAGGGAGGAGGACGCCGGCCGGAACCGCGGCGCGATGGCGAGTGGGTACCAGCGCCTGACGCCCACCGCCCGCACCCAACACGCTCCAACCCAAAACGTGCACAAGGACAATCTATTCTGTACTAGAGATAAAGCAGGGAATGATCCTCTGCCTGCAATTTGACAGGTCTCTTTCAGTATTCTCAATGTGCTTGAGAAATTATGTCATTAAGCGGCTTCTGATATTTTGGTAAATTTAGCGTTAACAAAGCATACATGTTAGGCCACCTGAAGATTCATTTTAGAACTGGCTCTGCACTTTCTGAGGAGACTCTCCTTACACTCAGATTTAACAGAAATACACGAGAAACCACTGACTGAAAATGTACAGTAATTTGTCTAGTACTAAAATTTTATATGGCCACATAAAGGCATTTTACTGTACCAAAACCTTTCCCTTGTATAGAACACTACCGAGGCTGGGAGTCAACTGGCTCAAATAAAAGCAGCCTATTTAGTTTTAGGTTAGACTTTTGTCTGATACCTTATTCTTTGTTCTACACAAGTAACAACAAATTCTATCTATAGACATTGCTAATTAACAATGCTTTTTACCAAAATATTATTTGCAGTTCTATGGTTGAGCATTCCACTAGGTCATTAGTAAAAAAACAGGTATTGTACCTTAAAAATTGAGAGAAGACACGGTGTAATACATCACAGATCAAAATAAATCTATGCTGTCATCCAAGCTCATATATAAATACTAAGTCTAATTCATTTTCTTTTACATCATACATAAAGATCTGAAGCACACTTACACACCAGTTTCAAGAAACATCTCCCTCCAAGTCTGTCTCACGCACCTCCTCACACTAAGTGTGTGCAAAACAACCCCGATAAAAACTCACCTTGCAACTGAATGGGCCATCAGAAAATAACAGATTTTGGGGCAAGGAAGCATCAGGATGCAAACCAGATAGGTAATCTGCATTAATTCAAACACAGCTAGATTGTCCACTGAAATGAGAACAGGTAAATCTAGAGACCAAAAGTGAATAGCCAGAGAGACGGTGGATGCAAAAGCAAACAGTGGCCACAGTTGTTACTGAAATGCCAATAAATTTACACACTTCCTGCACTAAATATTTTAGTATATCACAGCAAGAGGAAATACTACTGAAAATTCTGTCCCTTCCTTTCCCTAATATATGCCATAAAGGTCAACAAGCACACTGCTACAGAATGTTTATAAAACAAAGGAAAATATTTCTAAACAGGACCATTCTCTAGTAGAAAGTATTAAAAATTACAGTCAGTCAAGGTAACCAACGGAGAATTTCTGCCATTCACATGAGGCCAAGCAGGGGCAAACCTTCCAATTAATTTTTTTTTTAACGGGTTAGAAAAGTTTAAAGCATCACATTAAATCCAAATCTAACGCACACCAAACTCTCTCCCAGGACAAAGCAGCGGGAGCTGCTTGATAATTCAGATGATTTAATAAAGATGTGGATGTGATATATGTGGAGTTTATCGTGTAACTTCAAGGCAAAGGCAATAGCTTCTTTTTTCACTAAATCGTTAGAATTGTGTAAGTTTCAGCAGCCCGGTGAGGCGAACAAAGCAGCATCGGGAATCACAGCCCCCTCGCTGGAAAAGGCGCTGAGCTTTGCTGCTGAACTCGCTTCCACAGCGCTCACTACAACGCAGCCGCTCACAGCACAGCGCTGGCAGTGAGGGTTCAGTGCCTGAAAAACCTCACGAGAGGTCTGACAAACTCAGTCCCAGCAAACAAACGCAGTCCCTTGGTAAAGCCTCTAAAAGAACTAAGCATTATTTAAAATAAAGCAGGCAGCAGAATGCATTGGAAAGGGAAAGAAAACAAAGGCTCCCGGCCGCATCTGGACCAGATTTGACCTTTGTTAATGTATTTCTAGTAATTCACAGATGTTACACACTGCTCCAGCAAGAGGGCTGGCCTGTGGGCTCATTCCAGTGACAGGTTGGGTGTAACAATGAAATATTAACAAAAACTCACAGATGAAGGCTAACGGTGCCGTGTGGCACGTGCCCGTCAGCCCGGACTGACGAGCCAAACAGCCACCGAGCAGCAAAATATATTCCCATCCTTTCCAATCAACACCTGCACAGCTCTAGGTACACACTGATGTCTTCACCTGACATCTGCAGTATGGGACCTTCAAAATTTCAATTAAAAACGAAAACCAAAACCCCACCAGCACTTAATTACTGGGTTTCTAAAGAATACTACTACACATTTCAGTGAAGAGGAAATCGTTCTGGTTCCGGCAAACCAGGAAAAGCAAAACCCAATTAAACTAGCCCCAGATTTTTAAGTGAATTTGATCTCCTTATTCTTTGTCAGCTAGAGCTGTGGTGTTGGAAGTCAAGACAACCCCTCTAGACTCAGCGTTATTTATCTCTCACTCCCAGCTCAAGCTGCTAGGCAGAGGAAAACACGAAATTCTAGAAAGCATTTTCAGGGGGGAAAAAAACCCAAAACCTACCAGCTACTTCACATAAAACATGTTGGTACAAGAAATGATGCATCAGAGAAAACTCCTTAGAGAAAACACATTTCAGGGCAGAGCCATGTCCGGGCAGCATTACTAATACCACATTCCGAAATGGAACGTGAACGCACGCACAGGGCTCGCGGCAGGCCAGCGCCGGAGGTGTCACACCTCGCAGGGGCACCAGCAGCAGCCGTGTCTGCCCTCAGCAACCTCCAGACCCACAGCTCACAGGACTGCCAGAGATCAGCAAATCATTTTAACACCATTATGGGAAAAAAAAGGTGAGCTCCAAGGAATCTGAGCAGCCATTAAAAGAACTCAAGTTGTTTCCCCCATAAGCTGCGCGGTAACAGAGTATTTGAGAAGTTCTCGCTCCTGCTGTGTTTCGGGGAGCCCGCTCTTTCCTTCATGGCCAGCAGTGAAGCCGGACCCTCCGGTCCTGGCACTGGCTGAGAGT
This sequence comes from Phainopepla nitens, assembly GCA_013400175.1. Taxonomy (NCBI): domain Eukaryota; kingdom Metazoa; phylum Chordata; class Aves; order Passeriformes; family Bombycillidae; genus Phainopepla; species Phainopepla nitens. Next base: position 295,354 of record VXBQ01003004.1, read on the forward strand.
GGCAAGCAGTGGACACAGTGCCCAGCACTGTACCCAGGGGAAGCTGCCCCCAACACCCACCACCCCTTCCTCCACCTCCCCGGCACCTGAGGAGCCGCCGGTGCCAATCGCAGCAGTGCCACAATGGGAATAAATCCCCGACCGCCTGCCCTCTCACGGCAGGTGTAAATCAGCAGCCCCCAACAATGCCTGCAGTGGGGAGGACCCCGGGTCTAATGCTGCTCTCACGAACGCTGCCCAGCCCCAAAGGGTGCCCACCTTCCAGCACGGAACACCGAGGAACTGCCTGAATTCGGAGGAGCGCTGTCTGGAGCCTGCGCATCCAGCCGGACCTGGGTTACTGCTGGAACAAACACCACAGTGCAAACCCCAGCTGACTGACAAGGTTTAAAATCTCAGCTCATGTCTAAAGAAAGCCTTTCCTTAAACACAGTTTCACACACTCAGGGGTATGGCAGTGTTAAGTTAAATTATTTCTACTGACTGAGGTGAACAGCCTGTTTTGTCTCACCCATTGTATCTTTATCATCTCCAACAACAGTTAAAGTAAATTCTCTGTGAGTCTGTATAAATTTCCTCATCCGAGGAACCAGCCCATTCAAATCCCTCAAGTGACTAAAGCATGAACCAACCCGAGCGCCTCTGCATTGTTGTGGAACTGGTTTGCTATTTTATGTTAAGCCTCTGAAATACTAAAACATATCCTTATATAGGAACACTGATTAAATGGTTTTCCTTCCAAGTGATGAACTGTTTTAACACCAACATTGTGGTTATCGCGACCAGAAAGCAATTACTTCTTTCACTAGCTGTTACTAAGAATAGCTGTGATCAAAGTGACTGGAGGAGTGCTGTTAAAAGACACTGCAGAAGCATCGCTCCGTATGACACACACACACAAAATATAGATCATTTTAAGCCAAATTACACTTCTAATAAATGTGCTATTCAGAATTAAATCACTGCTCAGGATTTCTTTTAAATCACTGCTCGGGATTTCTCTTTTCATCCAGGAAGTCGAGATGTATAGAAGAAGTTATTCTTTCAAAAATCTATTTCTAAACACAGCACAGTGTGAGATCTGTGTATGCATGTGTGAAAGTGCACACGGAACGGGGTGCATGTGGTGTGAGAGAACGTATGTATGTGCTTGAGCCTGCCAAGGCAGAAGTAACAGGAACTGTGATTTGTGCTAACTAGCTATTGATCCAGTCAGATCTAGATGTTGTGTACAAGAAACAATAAAAGAGAAGGGGCCAGGAAGGATGCTGTGTGCAACTCCATTTAAAAATGGAAAAGAAGGGCCCCAAACAAACCAATTTATGTCCTTGCCTGGGTGAAGCATGGAGAATGCTGATGGGCTTCCTCGGGTCTGCCGTGCATGCTAAACACTCTGCTCGAAATGAGAGGCTCCTGCGCTGGGCATTAAACATGAACAAAGAGACAAACCGTGGGGGCTAGGATTCACGCTTCAGAAAGCCAAAGCTGCAAAGCCAACCAGAACCGGGTTAGGAAACAGCCCAGTTTCCTAACCAGCTCCCTTCTAATTTCACCAACAACTTTCTTAGCAAAATTACTAAACGTGGAGGGCTGTAAAAAGTCAGTCTCTACTACCAGAGATAATGAAAACAATTTCAAACTACACTGCAGTACCAAAATATCATCTTTCCTAAGCACAAATAATGAGTTAATATTGTGTAAACTGCACACATGTATTTCCAGCACACCAAAACCCACCCACCTGCCCTCAGATAGCAGGTACAGCATGTGCACCCATTGTAACAATCATACATACAGCTAGGCAGGTTGCAAAATAGGTATTTGATAAGATAAAACAGAAACCAATTGAATCTATAATCATCCTTATCTTAAACAGTTTTTATAATAGAGGATTTTCCATTACAATATTTTTTCCTAAGCCTGGGGAATTATGATGCCCTCTGGACACAAGGAAGGATCAAAAATGACAACTAATGTCAAAATTAAATATCTGTCAACTAAACAAGTTTTACACTAACAAACCCAAAGCCTTATTTAAACTGCCTTTCACTTAAATCAAAAATAATTTGTTACAAGCCATTCAGTTCAGTATCACACTGCTGTGGGCTCCAAGTGTAAGCAGGGGGCACCTGTACCTGAAGGGGCAGCACTAACACCAGATTCATGTTTTTGTGGTTTGGGAAAACCTCAGTCACAGTTTTGGGAAAGTGGTTGGCAGGTTCAGCTGGCACCAGGCTCTGTGGGAGCGCCCTCCTCAGCACCCCATGTCTGTTGGGTCCCTGCAGGAGCCCCCTCCTCAGTGCCTCAGGCTGCAGCATCCTTCTGCAGCACTCCAGGCCCAGGAGCTCAGGTGGGGCTCACTGGGAACCCCTCTGCTCAGCACCCCCATCTGCCCATTCCCTAGGAGGCAGGACAGGGACAGGGCTGGCAGCAGAGATGCCATGGGGCAGTTGTCACCTGGGTCTGTCAGGCAGCAGGCACTTTGTCCCTGACACTGGCCCTCCCAGCAGAGCCATCCTGCAGCCCCAGCCCAGACTGGGAAGGTGCCTGGCACCGACCAGGGATGGAGAGGGTGTGGAGTCAGCGTGTGCCCAGAGTACCAGAGCTGCAGCCCCACCACGAGCCCTTCCATGAGCAGCCCACAACCACCCCTGCCCCGTGTTAGCACCCATGTGGGACAACTGATACCTTCTTTGCTGGGGTTCGGGGGCTTGGGCTTCTCCCAGGGCGCCATGGGCTTGTCCTCCTCCTGCCCCTCCATCAGGGCCTTCTCTCCAGGCAGGTACCAGGTGGAATTGTGCTCTGCCATCAGGGAGTCCAGGTCGATGGTGCTCATGGTGCCCTTGACACCCTCCGAGCAGCAGCTGCCCAGGTCGCTGTCCCCATTCTGCCCCGCACACTCCCCCTTCTTGCTCTTCAACCCCAAGGGCTGGTCTTCCGAGATGCTGAACTGCTGCCGCTGGAGCTGGATCTGTGCCTGCAGGATCTCCAGGGGGTGGATCTCATCCTGGGCCGAGGTGCTTGTGGGGGTCCGCACCTGCTCCATGTTTGGCGTGCCAGGGTGAGCGCCCGCCGTGGTGCTGAGCCCATAGCTGTCGGGGGTCGAGGTAGATGTACTGAGAAGGCCAAGGGCCAGGGGCTTCTGTCCGTTGAGAAGTGCATGCTCCCCACGGGGCAGCTTGGGCGAACCACCCAGCAGCGGGCTACGGGTGGGCTTGGAGGTGGCATTGTCGGAGCTGGAGGACACCTCATCCTCGTTGCCATAGCTGGTGCTGACCTCGTCGGGAAAGTCCACGTGTGGGGAGCTGCCGTCTGACTTGCTCACGCTCTGGATGCCGCTGTCTAGGGAGGACATCAGGTCGGGTTGCTCCGCCAGCAACAGTTCGCTGCCCTTGCCCCAGGACGGCGAGGTCAGGGGCTTGTCATGAGGGGTGCCTCCACCGCGCTCAGCGCCCGCAGCCCCCGGCGGGGCCCCCGCCGCCACCGGCACTGCCGGCTGCCCTGGGCTGACACCGGCTCCCCCACCCTCGGCAGCTGAGAACTTGTCAAAAAACGTGCCAGGGCTGACGTGCCCACTGTCCCGTTTCCGGCGACCCCGACCCCGCCCGCCACCCGCCTTCCCCTCGCCACCGGCCACCGGCTCCAGCGCATAGCCGGGCGATAGGCTGCTCTCCGGGGGCAGCAGCGGGGCAGTGCCCGCTGCTTTGCCCGTGCCACCCCCACCTACTGGTGGCC